>VZRR01007714.1:6539-109588 GCA_013398015.1 Oreocharis arfaki
CTCTGACCTGGCCTAGCGGGAGGTGTCCCTGCCCACGGCAGAGGGGGTGGAACTATATGGGCTTTAAGGTCCCTTCCAACACAAACCATTCTATGACTCTATGACTTTATGAAAAGTAAGCAAGGTGCCCTAGAGCGTGTTACTAGGATTGTGTCACTGTACTACAACTAAGCCCACTAAAAAGTCTTGGACAGAATGGGTGAAGCTGGAAGGGACTGCTGGAGATCATTGAGCCCTGAGGTCCACCTGCCTGCTCAAGCAAGGTGCCCTAGAGCGTGTTACTAGGATTGTGTCACTGTACTACAACTAAGCCCACTAAAAAGTCTTGGACAGAATGGGTGAAGCTGGAAGGGACTGCTGGAGATCATTGAGCCCTGAGGTCCACCTGCCTGCTCAAGCAAGGTGCCCTAGAGCGTGTTACTAGGATTGTGTCACTGTACTACAACTAAGCCCACTAAAAAGTCTTGGACAGAATGGGTGAAGCTGGAAGGGACTGCTGGAGATCATTGAGCCCTGAGGTCCACCTGCCTGCTCAAGCAAGGTGCCCTAGAGCGTGTTACTAGGATTGTGTCACTGTACTACAACTAAGCCCACTAAAAAGTCTTGGACAGAATGGGTGAAGCTGGAAGGGACTGCTGGAGATCATTGAGCCCTGAGGTCCACCTGCCTGCTCAAGCAAGGTGCCCTAGAGCGTGTTACTAGGATTGTGTCACTGTACTACAACTAAGCCCACTAAAAAGTCTTGGACAGAATGGGTGAAGCTGGAAGGGACTGCTGGAGATCATTGAGCCCTGAGGTCCACCTGCCTGCTCAAGCAAGGTGCCCTAGAGCGTGTTACTAGGATTGTGTCACTGTACTACAACTAAGCCCACTAAAAAGTCTTGGACAGAATGGGTGAAGCTGGAAGGGACTGCTGGAGATCATTGAGCCCTGAGGTCCACCTGCCTGCTCAAGCAAGGTGCCCTAGAGCGTGTTACTAGGATTGTGTCACTGTACTACAACTAAGCCCACTAAAAAGTCTTGGACAGAATGGGTGAAGCTGGAAGGGACTGCTGGAGATCATTGAGCCCTGAGGTCCACCTGCCTGCTCAAGCAAGGTGCCCTAGAGCGTGTTACTAGGATTGTGTCACTGTACTACAACTAAGCCCACTAAAAAGTCTTGGACAGAATGGGTGAAGCTGGAAGGGACTGCTGGAGATCATTGAGCCCTGAGGTCCACCTGCCTGCTCAAGCAAGGTGCCCTAGAGCGTGTTACTAGGATTGTGTCACTGTACTACAACTAAGCCCACTAAAAAGTCTTGGACAGAATGGGTGAAGCTGGAAGGGACTGCTGGAGATCATTGAGCCCTGAGGTCCACCTGCCTGCTCAAGCAAGGTGCCCTAGAGCGTGTTACTAGGATTGTGTCACTGTACTACAACTAAGCCCACTAAAAAGTCTTGGACAGAATGGGTGAAGCTGGAAGGGACTGCTGGAGATCATTGAGCCCTGAGGTCCACCTGCCTGCTCAAGCAAGGTGCCCTAGAGCGTGTTACTAGGATTGTGTCACTGTACTACAACTAAGCCCACTAAAAAGTCTTGGACAGAATGGGTGAAGCTGGAAGGGACTGCTGGAGATCATTGAGCCCTGAGGTCCACCTGCCTGCTCAAGCAAGGTGCCCTAGAGCGTGTTACTAGGATTGTGTCACTGTACTACAACTAAGCCCACTAAAAAGTCTTGGACAGAATGGGTGAAGCTGGAAGGGACTGCTGGAGATCATTGAGCCCTGAGGTCCACCTGCCTGCTCAAGCAAGGTGCCCTAGAGCGTGTTACTAGGATTGTGTCACTGTACTACAACTAAGCCCACTAAAAAGTCTTGGAAACATCACCCGGACTTTGTGCTCACAGTCACCAGAAGAGGGCACCCTCATCTTATAGCAGAGGTCCCTTCCAACACAAACCATTCTATGACTCTATGACTTTATGAAAAGTATTTACCAGCATTTTCTATACGTAACACTGAAGGTAAAACCATTTCTTTGTAGCAAGCCAGCAAACACATTGCCAAGCCCACTGTGGATCACAGAATGGGTGAAGCTGGAAGGGACTGCTGGAGATCATTGAGCCCTGAGGTCCACCTGCCTGCGAAACAAAATACTTATTTCCTGTGCTTTTTTGCAAAATACACCGAGACAACTAAGCCCACTAAAAAGTCTTGGAAACATCACCCGGACTTTGTGCTCACAGTCACCAGAAGAGGGCACCCTCATCTTATAGCAGAGGTCCCTTCCAACACAAACCATGCTATGACTAGGACTGCATGAAAAGTATTTACCAGCATGTTCTATACGTAACACTGAAGGTAAAACCATTTCTTTGTAGCAAGCCAGCAAACACATTGCCAAGCCCACTGTGGATCACAGAATGGGTGAAGCTGGAAGGGACTGCTGGAGATCATTGAGCCCTGAGGTCCACCTGCCTGCGAAACAAAATACTTATTTCCTGTGCTTTTTTGCAAAATACACCGAGACAACTAAGCCCACTAAAAAGTCTTGGAAACATCACCCGGACTTTGTGCTCACAGTCACCAGAAGAGGGCACCCTCATCTTATAGCAGAGGTCCCTTCCAACACAAACCATGCTATGACTAGGACTGCATGAAAAGTATTTACCAGCATGTTCTATACGTAACACTGAAGGTAAAACCATTTCTTTGTAGCAAGCCAGCAAACACATTGCCAAGCCCACTGTGGATCACAGAATGGGTGAAGCTGGAAGGGACTGCTGGAGATCATTGAGCCCTGAGGTCCACCTGCCTGCGAAACAAAATACTTATTTCCTGTGCTTTTTTGCAAAATACACCGAGACAACTAAGCCCACTAAAAAGTCTTGGAAACATCACCCGGACTTTGTGCTCACAGTCACCAGAAGAGGGCACCCTCATCTTATAGCAGAGGTCCCTTCCAACACAAACCATGCTATGACTAGGACTGCATGAAAAGTATTTACCAGCATGTTCTATACGTAACACTGAAGGTAAAACCATTTCTTTGTAGCAAGCCAGCAAACACATTGCCAAGCCCACTGTGGATCACAGAATGGGTGAAGCTGGAAGGGACTGCTGGAGATCATTGAGCCCTGAGGTCCACCTGCCTGCGAAACAAAATACTTATTTCCTGTGCTTTTTTGCAAAATACACCGAGACAACTAAGCCCACTAAAAAGTCTTGGAAACATCACCCGGACTTTGTGCTCACAGTCACCAGAAGAGGGCACCCTCATCTTATAGCAGAGGTCCCTTCCAACACAAACCATGCTATGACTAGGACTGCATGAAAAGTATTTACCAGCATGTTCTATACGTAACACTGAAGGTAAAACCATTTCTTTGTAGCAAGCCAGCAAACACATTGCCAAGCCCACTGTGGATCACAGAATGGGTGAAGCTGGAAGGGACTGCTGGAGATCATTGAGCCCTGAGGTCCACCTGCCTGCGAAACAAAATACTTATTTCCTGTGCTTTTTTGCAAAATACACCGAGACAACTAAGCCCACTAAAAAGTCTTGGAAACATCACCCGGACTTTGTGCTCACAGTCACCAGAAGAGGGCACCCTCATCTTATAGCAGAGGTCCCTTCCAACACAAACCATGCTATGACTAGGACTGCATGAAAAGTATTTACCAGCATGTTCTATACGTAACACTGAAGGTAAAACCATTTCTTTGTAGCAAGCCAGCAAACACATTGCCAAGCCCACTGTGGATCACAGAATGGGTGAAGCTGGAAGGGACTGCTGGAGATCATTGAGCCCTGAGGTCCACCTGCCTGCGAAACAAAATACTTATTTCCCGGACTTTGTGCTCACATATGACTCTATGACTTTATGAAAAGTATTTACCAGCATTTTCTATACGTAACACTGAAGGTAAAACCATTTCTTTGTAGCAAGCCAGCAAACACATTGCCAAGCCCACTGTGGATCACAGAACGGGTGAAGCTGGAAGGGACTGCTGGAGATCATTGAGTCCTGAGGTCCACCTGCCTGCTCAAGCAAGGTGCCCTAGAGCGTGTTACTAGGATTGTGTCTGGGTGGCTCCTGGGTATCTCCAGCAAGGGAGGCTCCACAACCTCTCTGAGCAACCTGTTGCAGTGCACAGTCACAGTAAAGTTCTTCCTCACATTCAGGTGGAATTTCCTGTGCATCAGTTCCTGCCCACTGCCTCTTGCCTTATTGATGGGCAGTGCCAAGCAGGGCTTGGATCCATCCTCCTGACACCCTCCCTTCAGGCACTTACAGACATCGATGAAGTCCCTCTCAGCCTCTTCCAGGCTGAATAGGGCCAGCTCCCTCAGCCTTTCCTTGTGAGTGAGGTGCCCCAGACCCCTGCTCACTCTTGTAGCCCTTTGCTGAACCTGCTCCAGAACCTCCATGTCCCTCTGGTCCTGAGGAGCCCAGAACTGGACACTGCACTCCAGATGTGCCTCACCAGGGCTGAGGAGACCTGCTGGCAATGCTCTTCCTAATGGACCCCAGGACACCATTGGTCTTCTTGGCTGCAAGGACACTGCTGGCTCGTGGGCACATCGTTGTCCACCAGGACCTCCAGGTCCTTCTCCACACAGCTGCTTCCCAGCAAGTCAGCCCCCAGCCTGTGCTGGTGTGTGGGGTTATTCCTCCCCAGGTGCAGGGCCTGCAGTTGCTTTTGTTGAATTTCAAAAGGTTCCACCCTTTTTTTCTGATTTTGCTAATCTGTAGTTACAGAGATCTACATAGATATCGCGTCCACTCTGTTTCTTCCTTAAAATGAAGTCTGATCTGTAGCCATTACCTCATCTCTTTCCCTGTCCACACAGAATCTGATCTTATTTACAGATGTAGCTGCACTGAGGAGTAGATTATTACTCCCGATTTAAGTACTGTAGCTAACTTCTGAGAAGAGACTCCTGCTATTCCTATGAAATACCAAGGGGAACCTTTCTGAATCACTCCCTGATTCACTTCCGTTGAATAGCAGTAGTTCAAAGAAAAACATCACTGATTTAAGAAGAAAAAAACGAAAAAATTGACAGTCATTTCCATGCCTTAATTCACAGACATAATTAAGAGGAGAGAAAACTTTAAACATGCTATGTGAATAGAATAGTAAATGTATTGAAAAAAATTTTACATGAGAATGAAGTTCAATTACTTGATCTTGAACTGTTAATTAATTTTTAATCATAACTTTTAGTGTCAGAGATTGTTTTGTATTGTTTTCAGAAGATGTGCGTTGTCTCTGATGAATTTTAGGAATAGAAATACCAGTTTCTAATAGAAAATTATTTTCATTCAAGCTAATATCATATTAAAGATTATTAATTCCAATAGCTGCCATTTGCTGTCAGAAAATGTGTCAAATGAAAGGAAATTCATGTCCTGATGTGTTAAGCTGGGTAGCTAACAGTTTCTTTAGATGCTTGTTTTACCTTTTCTCACTTTTCTTTTAGGACAGTGTTGTTAATTACTTCTCTCTGTTTCAATCTTTATTTAGTCTGATTTCTTTTCCACATTACATTCTCAGTAGACCAAGAAGCACACAGTTATTTTAAATGGCCCAAATCAAATAAACGTGAAAATTAGAACCATTTACAACTGTATTTGGTAGAGAAAACTGGTATTTATCTACTAACAATATTTACTACACTAACATTTATAATTCTGAGACCATCGCCTTTTCTAGACTCCTTGATTGGTTTCCCACTTTTCTATAGGAATAGAAAATAAACTAGCTAGGGCTCTCCTTTCAGCACGAAAAATCAGTAAGTTTCAGGGAACTTTGAGTATTTTAGGAGTATTGAAAATAGGAAAATTTATCTATGATGAATAAGACCCACAGCAATTGACACCTGAGACCCAAAAATTTGTAAGAGATGACACACTGTATTTAGTTTCCTTCTGTGTGTTTTTTTTCCGTCATTATCCTTGTTACACCTTTGTTAAAAAACATGACTACTAACACCTGGTAGACCACCACATATGTAATACAGTATTTACATTATAAGGACAAAAATACTAGTAGTCTAAGAAACTTTAAACTATTATTATTATAAACATGAAACAGATTATTTGTTATGCAGTGTGGGCTTTTTTCCCTTTTATTCAAGAAGAACGTGCAAAACACTTAGGTTACTCATGAGGCCAAAAAACAGCGATTGATAATGCACTTCATTTACTTCCTCTACTTTCATGAAGTACATGTACTTCATGTACTTCCACAGAGCTCCTATTTGTCTTCGAAGGCATTGGGCTGATTTTCCTGAAGATGGAAAATTCCGATTTACGGCAAAGCAAGCTTTCCTTATCTCCAGGATAAGGAGGGACCTTGGGCAGACATATAGTTCAGTCTCAATACTTACTCATTCAAACCAGAGATCAAAGACATAAATGGTGACAATGCCTTGTGTGCCCACTGGAAGCTGACCTGCACTGCAAAAGCAGTGGCTCTACATCTCAGTGCAGAAGCAGGTTGCAGCCATTATCTCACCTATCCTTAATGTTACCTTGAGTGCTTCCATCTGTGCACTACAGCTGACAGGAGTACAACAACAGGGCCATAAAGAGAATGTCAGTAATCATAAAAAGCTGAATTTGACCTACTTACCCAGAGATGAGTAGCATCTTATTTTCAAGCAGCAGAGGTGGATTACACACCTCATCTATATAAACATGACAGATAAAAATAACAGGAATTTGACAAGTGAGCTGAAAGGACTGCTACACTATAAAATTTGAATTTGCAGGAAGGAGAGAGAATGAAGACAGGGAAGAGATAGCCTCTCTTGGCTCTCTCTTGGCTTATGACTTTCCCCTCTCCAGCACTGAACATTCAAAATTCTCACTTAGTTCCACTGAATTCAGGCAGTAGTAGGACAAGAAACCATATGGCAGGAGTTTGGCTAAATAGTGCCTGTGAGGTTTTACTAATAGCATCTACCAAATGTGAACTTCATCTTCCTTTAAGTGCCTGTCAGGTATACCATATTCCATATTGACATGGCTCTTTATTCTTATCACACCACTAGATAACTCACATAGATGGCACAACCATTCTGGTTCTAACAAGCTGAAAGTACAACTGAGATATTTTTGTTTGTTGTACTTACTATTCCAGCCCATCCAATATTATCAGGCCAGAGTATTAACTTTCATATAACAGATCTAAACTTTCATCTGTACTACATTTCTCTTTGCTTTTAGGAGTACTCAGCAACTGGAAAGCCTGACAAGAACACTCATTTACTAATTAGCTGGTCTCACACTTTCACAGAGAAGCATACAAATGGATGGAAAGCAGACTCACACGTTATGAGACACAGAGGGTACCCACATCAAAGAAAACAGGAGCAACCAAGTCATATAAATGTTTTATAAATGGATTACATTTTAAAGGCTTGAGTGTGGGAGAGTTGTGAGCTGTTTTGAGTTTTCTGCTAGTAACTGCAAGATTAAAGTTTTGGAGAAACTTAATGAGACACTGTTTCTTAGCAGTGCCACTCCAGTAGGAATTTTCTTTCTAGCAAGGGCTTTCTAGTCTAGCTTTTGTTTCAGAGGCTGAAACCAAACAGGAAAGTAAATGGAGCATTTGTGTTATGAGGACAGTTAGATCCTCAAAGGGGATTGCTGTGTTGCTGGAGAGCCTGAGCATCCAGATTAATAACAAAGGATTATGATTGCTGAAATACAGTTAGCTGAAAACAGATCTTTTTCCTGTATTTTTTTTCTTTCTTTTCTTGAGCAGAAAGATGCATTCAAGCATTCTGAACAACACGGCACTTTGATCTATTTTGTGGACTTCTGTCACACACAAATCAGAGAGTTCCCTTACTGGTACTCGAAGATAAATTCCTCTGATCAGTGAAATTGCATTATTTTCACAGGTAAAATTATACACATTTATGAGAACATAAAACAGTATAATTTACTCATCATGCTTTCAATACAGTATGAGTAGTTGATTGCATCATGAAAGAAAGGACGAGTTGTAGTACTTAGGCAGAAGGCAAACTGTGGAGCAAGTTTGAGGGGACAAACCAGAAGGAAGACTGGAAGGAAAATTAAAGAATAATATACTTTTTTTTTTAGTAGGAAAGAGAAGATATGAGGAAAAAAAAAAACCAACTGGTAACTGGGAACCTTTTTGAGAACACACTTCAAGATTACTTCAAAACTGGTCAGACTTTTCAAATTTCATTCTGCTGGCAAGGTTTCCATTCTGAATCGAAGAGAAAATCCAGAAATTGTGAAGCTTCCCACGGGTATGAAATTTAGTCTGTCTCATTTAATTTCATTTCATTGTATCTTTTTACCTCCTTCTACTAATTTAATTCCTTGCACTGATGAAAATCTACTAGCAGAGTTTCTGATCCTAGGAAAAAACAAAAACATCCATTACTGAGGTCTTAGTACAGCTGTGATCCCTAATCTGCAGAACACTGCATAGACAACTACAACCACATCATGAGCAAGAGTGCTTAGACAGCTATTGTGAAAAGGCAACTTAGAAATGAAGAACAGGTAAAGACAAGGCTAAGGATGCAAGAATCTTCACTGAGATCATGGCAGCAGGAATCCCTCAAGCGCTAGAAGTTCTCATTCAGACTATTATATGCTGGACACGTTCTCGAGTTTCTACAGTAACTTTAAGTCACGGTACATGCAGAATCTACTGACCAGAAAGAATGCAAATTTACCCATGGATTTACCAAATAAAACCTGCAACAAAGGAAAAGCATGGAATCTCCACAGAAAATAGTACAATTCTCAGTGGTTTTGATAAACACAATATAATCATCATTCTTGTTACAATGGCCTCAGAAGATAGGATTAAGTAGTTTCAGATGAGTCATATTATTTATAATCACATTCTGATTATGTGATTTACCCTCCCAGCAATTCAGACTGCATAACATCTACTGTCTGTTTAACCAAAATGGACTATCTGATGATGGATACTTTTATACTGAGTTAAATTGACTGTGCAGCTGTTAAAACACTGAAGGCACTCAAGTGACTGCTTAAACTATTATTGCTAGAGGTACTGCATTCTGAATCAAGCTCTAACTAGGAAAAAAATACATTTCACATTATTTTCATGAAAGAATACACTGAGACAAAGTTACTGGCTGAGTACCACTAAAAATACGCTTTGTAAAAAAATTACTTAAAATCATCCCATTTAAGTCTGTTTTGAATAACAGTTCCCCAGGGTTTACAGGTCTCTGTCGAGAATTTTTCATAATGCCTGTACTGGAAACAGGAACAGGAAACAGGAATGTGATCTACTTGGAAAGAAAAAAAAAAGTATATTAAACAACAACAACAACCACCCTACTATATTTAATCCTATATTTAATAAATTACCTTCTCCTAAACCAGTACTGATCAAGGTGCTTTGACAACTTGGTTGTGTTATTTGTGGGAAGTGGAACTATTTTGAAACAAAACCAGCGTTCACTGAAAAGCATTCATGTTGATTGATAATTCTCATTTTAAAAAAATCAAAACTAAAAACTCTTTAATTTGCTAATTAAAAACAGCCCATGTATTAAATTTAGCAATACTATTAAGAGCACATGTGCCTAAAAAAACCCTCAGAATAATGGTTGATTTTATTACCTTCATATTCCTCACAGGAACATAATAATACAAAATTAATTCCCCTACACTTTGATGTCAGTGATGACCCTCCATTAATCATTCCATTTTACAAGTGTTTTTGCATATGGGTAAACTGCATAATGCTGTTTGTGCGGGAAAATGATATTTTAAATAATAACGAAACAGCATTTTATAAAAGATATATTCTCTTGATTGTTTTACTGTCATGAAATGGCTGACTACAAGGAAAATATATGCACAGTTTGCCAAGTTGCCTTCCTATTTTAGAAAATGTAACTATTATTCTGTATGATTATTGCAATAACAAATAACTTTGCTTCTAATCTGAAGGGGTTATCTAGGGCTTAGATAAAGGTAATCAATGTCTGAAGCAGATTTGTAAATGTTTAGTATTTGAAAAACAAACACCTTTTGTTTTGTTTTGGGGGTTTTTTGGGGTTTTTTTTTTGTTTGTTTTTTGTTGTTGTTGGTTTTTTTGTTGAGTAGTTTGGAGTATAAATAAAAATCTTGGAGACAGGATCTACATAAAAACTAGTCCTCCTGTCTGAAAAATATATATCCTCATTTCTTATTTTTTGAAGACATGAATTCACTAAAATACAGTACAATTATAAGTAATAAATATTAAAGACAATATTGACAATTTCAAGGTTGAAATTGATAAATTTCAAAATTTGTCAAATTATCTATTTTTCTAATTTGAAATTATCAATTTTTTTCCTACTGTTGACATGGTCTAACAGATGTGATGTGAGGTATACAAAATATTTTGTATTCTCCGTGTACTTGGTCATGTGCTGTAACTTCAAATGGAAAAAATGGCACCTAAGCAAAAGTGAAATGTTAACATCTGCAAAAAAAAAGGGGAATAAATTTATGAAACTTACAAAAAATATTGTGCCATGTCTGGGTTTCAGCTGGGATAGACTGATTTTTTTTCATAGTAGCTGTTTCGATCCTATGCTTCCAATTCAATATGAAAACAATTTTGACAACACACTGATGTTTTGGTTGTTGCTAAGTGGTGCTTATCCATACTCAAGGACTTTTCAGTTTCCCATGCTCTGTCAGTGAGAAGCTGCACAAGGAGCTGGGGGGAGCATGGCCAGGACAGCTGACCCGGACTGGCCAAAGGGATATTCCATAGCATGGGAGGTCACACTCAGTACAGAAACGGGGGGGAGTTGGCCGGGAGGGGCCGATCACTGCTCAGGGATGGGCTGGGCATCGATCAGTGGGTGGTGAGCAAGTGTGTCTTGTTCCTCTTGGGTTTTATTCCTCTCTCTCTCTCGTTCTCATATTTTCATCACAATTATTATTAGTAGTAATGTTATTATTATCATAATTAATGTTGTTATAATTTTTCCCATTATGAAACTGCTCTTGTCTAACCCATGAGTTTTGCCTTTTTTTCCCAATTCTCTTCCCCACCAGGGGGGGTAGGCTTGAAGGGGAGTGAGCGGGCATCTGCATGGTACTTAGTTTCTAGCTGGGTTTAAACCACTACATGCCATTTCCTTCTTCCCTTACAATCTTTGTCACAATAATAACGTCTAATAGGCTTTAATATCCAGAATTGGTAGGTTGCTAGTCAGTCCCAATTCAGTCTCAAGACTTTTACAATAAATGAGTTAATAAAAAGTCCATCACAGGCTTTGGCTTGAATTAACATTTCGAGTTATCACATAGTGTTTTGGAATATGGTGGTACATTGACACAATAATAGTTGTGAGAATGACAGATATCACAGACAACACTAATTCAGTTCTTCTTGCATTCTATAAAAATGATAAAAATGGCATTGGTTGGGGGAGAAAAAATAACCTGTTTAGAGATGTCAAACCTTTCAGCCTTTCAATTTGCTTTCCCACGAAGAGTTAAGCAGACCAAAAAAATGATTTAAAATGAGATAAAATAGTAAATCAGAAGTCTTAACAGCTTTTCAGAAACACAAAAAATTGCTGCAATTTGGTACATAACATTAATGGTGCACTATTAACTCCCAGTCGCAGAGCAGACAGATGGCAGCATACGGCCATATATATTTGTGAAATGGAGTAGAATTTCAACACTGACCTTCTGAACCACGGGCTCAAAAAATTCTAGACAGGATTGACAGGCTGTCTCACCAAAGCTTCATTGTCTACTTACAGGGTAAAAAAATTAACCAAAAAAAAGTGTTAAGGAAAAAATACATGTAACCGGAGGAAGAGATTGCAAGAATGAATGCTAAACTGACATAAACCAAAAGTTTATAATACCCCAACAGCTGAGCACACAGATATATTTGTTGTTACATTTTTTTTAGTAGACTATCTCTCTGCATATGGGCTTATGAAAAAAAGTTACAAATATAGACTAACATATGGTTTTAGTTTGAATTCATACATTCAAAGAGTTATTTTAAAGGGCTACATTAAAGGCTTATTTTAAGACTTTTGAGAGTCGCAAAACACACACAGCTTTCCATTAACTTCAGCACATCACACATCCAAAATAGAAATTATATTTCTGCTGGTGACTTTCCAGACAAGAAGGACATGTTAAGCTTGTTTAGGAATATTAGACAAGACTGTCGATCTCCAGTAGAATTTCGGCAAGAACTTGTCACAAAAACTATTGATAACTGCTCTGTGAGCAGAAACAATACTTAATGGACAAAAAAACTGACCTTTCATTCCAACAGCAGAACCCATATGGTTTAGAAATTACTTGAATACACGAGCTTGACGTGTAAAACAGATGAATAGTAAAAGATTTAAATGCCAAAATTTAGGTCACAGCCCCCATACACCAAGGAAACATATGACTCAACGAAACACATCACCACTTAACTGAAGGATTTCTCCCTCCTGACCTGCCTAGGAAGTTCATGCTAATATAACTAGACAGGAAGGATCTCAGCAGCAAGGCTTTCCCAGAAGAAGCTGTGAGGTACAGGAAGAGTAAGGAGGAGAAAGGAGTTTTCAAGCTTGCATTTCTTAAGTGTTGGTGGCACAGCTTCTCGCCAGCAAGTCCACAGAAAAGACCACTGTCGTCATCAGAATATAAAAATGTCAAAGGTTTTCAAAGACACCAAGAACAAAGTTTCCCCAAGGAAGAGGGGCCACAAGTCAATCACCATACGTAAAGAATAAGCTATGGAAATATGGTGATAGCACCATTGTTTTAAGGCTTATTTCTTAAGGATATCAAGAAAAATTATTCACTAAAGTTTTTGCTTCCCTGCCCTCCTCACAAAAATCACAATGATTTTTTAAACATAAAGACTAATCTCAGCCAGATTTGATAAAAATATACCTATTAAGTATCTAAAAGCTATTAAGAATCTAAAAGCTCCAGGAAACTACTTGCAGAGGGTGTAGATGTTATTAGTGCCCACAGTGACAGAAAGACTGGAGCCCGAGTACAGGAGTCATCAGACACCAGAGCATGCAGATGGGACTGAACTGTTGGAAATACTTAAAGTTCGTGTCACTTTCAAAGTCAAAAATAATACAGAAAGCCATAATATGTTAAATTCCATTCTTTCCAGTATTCAAAAAGCCCAACTGGAAATGCCCTTGTGATGTTATACAGCCTTTTCAATATATTGCACATAGTTTACATGACAATAGGTATCTAAGTATTCACATAAAATAGGCATATGATAATTTTTCAGATAATTCAGATTTGTACACACAGAGTGCAAGATGAAAAAGATAGCCTGAGATCCCTCTTCTGAAAGGAAACTTTACAAAAAGAAAGACAGCTAGAAGTGCTATTTTCAGTTCCGTCTTCCATCGGTTCTGGTTTCAGCTGAGTGATCTGAATGTCACTTAAGGCACTAAAGTCATCACTGTAAATACATTCTGGTTTATTAGCCATGGAAGAAAAGAGAAGAAAGACCATATGACCTGCTGCTACTGCTATGTAACAATTAAAAGGAAGAAAATTTGATTTCAAATCCATAGACTACAGTGGTTTACAGCTACCAAGCTATTAAGGAAATTTACTTTGGGAATAGACCCATTCCATGTTTTTTGAATGTCAGGATGAAATTACTTTCATTGCTCCAGGAATCTTCATTCTTAGGCATTGTGCAACTGTTTCATGCTTGCGTAAGTTTGGAATGGGTCCTGAGCTAATTAATCGTCATGGAGTCTTTTAAACCATCCAGTTGAATTAAATGCTGACTAAAGACTTTGCCAGTCTGTTTGCCAGAATAGAGGCAAAACACAGGTAGCAATGTCAGCAGCTGGATTCCTGTATCTCATTAATTGATGGGCTAGCTGTATCTTTTAGTTCATTTTTTTTAATCTTACCACTTACATTACAGGAATCAAAAGACAAACCAAAAGGTGAATCAAAACACTTCATCAAGCACTTTGCTTCTGAGTTCTTCGATTCTAGTTGCCCTCCTAGGGTCAAATTTTTCAAAGGTAACTGCTGTTGCCCTCTGCTTCCCTCAGACATGCAGCACGGCTAGTTTGCTTTTCAAAGCATTTCCAGCTGAGCATGTGGCTCTGAAAGCTCTTCACAAATAGCAGGGTAGTGTTTTTCAGGCTGCCCTCTCCTACTGACAGAAGCATTCTTCGAAGAAATCAATCTTTGTGGCTACCTCAGTTTCCAGACTGGACATGGGTGGCCAGTTCTACTCAAATACACCTCTCAAATCGCTGTGACTTCTCTTTTCTCATCTTTTACATAGACAGAAATTCTGAACTGCTGGATGGGCAATTCAGGTGCACAGTGACATGGATTTAGATGGCATTAAGAATGTAGGTGCATTTTTTCCAATATCACCTTAAATGCAGAGCCATTTACCTCATAGCAGCTCATGCTCCAAGACTCTTACACAGACTGATGTCAGCTACGTTGATTTCTACGCTAGAAGTGATTGTATCTTTGTGAATTCTTGCCTTTTACTAATGGCATGACCTTGGGGAGATTAACCAGGCCAGGTAGAGTGGTAGGGAAGCCACCTGTATGTCCAGAATTCCAGAGGAGATGGCAAGGCCATACACAGAGGTGAAATAAAGTGAAGTACAGAAAGAAATCTAAAGCTAGTAGAGCATTAATTGAATCAGTCATCAAAATTATTCATAGTCTGTCCTATTTCTATCAGTCTATCTGTGTATATGAAGGACAGAAAGACTGTCAGGTTTTTTACAACAAAACTTATAGATTCACTTCCCAAATACCCTTTCTTCAGGCCAAGATCTTTCTTGTTGCACCAACACAGTGTGTCAAGGTGACACTGGATAGAGCTGGAATTCTTTAGCATACATCTGATACAGTGCACAGTGTAAGAAAACAATTTCAACATTACTCAGCTGGCTGCTACATTATTTCTGCCAATCAGATTAATGAACACACTGGGTTACATTTGTAGTCCTTATTTATATAGCTAGATTTAGAATCACCCTCATAATCCTCCTTTAAAGTAATCCCCTTTTATGTGCTCATTTTAATTGCGTACCTTGCTGATGTCTATCTTTTGTTTAACATAGCAATCAAAAAAACTATCAAGAAAGCAACAGCAGAGAAAGACCATTTCACAAGAGAGTATTTTGAAACACACTATTGAAAAACTACAAAAGCAAATTTTGTCATGGTGTAACTATCACATAATTCCTGCATGAAGATTGAAGCAGCCTCTATACGCTCTGTTAAGTGAACTACCCTAATTCTCTTAGGAGGGCAATGCCATGGTTCAGAATGATAACACTTCAGTATCTTTGCTTAACTTCTATGGCCAACCATAAAAATGTTCAAATAATAAAGTATATTTTAAAGTCATTTCAAAAAGTAATTAAAAGTGCTGATGTGTCAGAGGAGGAGATAACATTACCTAAGAACTGTATCAAATCCTTGAAGCTGGGTCTGCACCTAAGCCACCAGACTCTGAAATCTCAGAGGCCTCTTCCTCGAGTTTGATGGATGAGCATGGCTGCAGTGGCAGTCATGCAGTGCCAGGATACACCAGCTGCCTGAGCAGCATTCCAAACAGAGAGATCAACTGGAGCAGAAACACATCTTGGAAGTACTGGGTCACCTGCACCAAAACTAAAACGGTGCTTTCTGCCTGATTTTTTTCTCTGTGGCCATTTTTGAAAATGAGGAACATTTTCAGAGAGAAGCAACATTACATATACAGAAAAGAACTTTTGTTCCACAGGCTATTTGGGGTACTTGAATATATTTTATTTGCTTCTTACTGTTTCTACTTGATGACATTTCATTATATGCCTGGCCGTAGTGAAACACTGCTGCCACGTTTTGAAATTGTCTTCACCGCAGGCATCTTCCTCTATTGGATCACAGCTAAAGCATTTTGTACTTGAATAGTAGCATGACCTCTGCATCTATATGCAATGCATATTCATTTTATGAATGAAAACAATGATATAATATCTCTGGGGGTTTTTTTGGTAGCAGAAATGCACATTGGTAAACTAAGGACAAAAACAATCGCAGCACTTACTACTGCCCAAAGGAAGTGGGGTAGAATGAAGACTGCTTTCCTCCCAGTCGTGTTGGAAATTTTATATAATATCCTTTAAAAATCATAGAATCCCTGAGCAAGTTTCATTATTCCAGCTGTGTCAGCTTTTTCAGTGTTTCAGACTAAAAGCTATTTTTACAACTGTGTGTAAGTGAAGAGGTTGACTGATGAAGACTGTAGACGAATCTGTAGACACAATAATAGACAAATGCATTTTTACTGACTGACTAGTCACCTGTAGCCTTTGGCTGTATTTTACTGTATATCCCCTCAAAGGGTTTCATAAAGCTACACTAGATTATTTTTTTTTTCTGTCTGCCTTCCTATAATATGTTGACATAGTCTCCTCATGATTTTAGCCAGTTCAAAACTGACCTAAAATTTTCAAGATACATGACAAAATTTTGCGTGTTTGAATACTTTTTCAGTGAATAAGATTATCTTATTTGAATGTTATAAAAGAAATTTAGAATGCTGTAAATAGTCACAATTTGGTGAATAAGAACTTCTTTTTATATCCCAGTATACTTACTCGATCTCAGTTTAATAGAAGAAATATTTTCCCAAGGATATATCTTTTTAGCCTGCAAAGAATATAAAAAATTTTTTCTTGTTTCAAGTTAGGAAACTAGCAATAGCATGTAAGCCATCCTTATCTTTCAAAGTTTAGTCCGTCATCCTGGATAATTATATCATTCTAATCATCATACTATCTAAGAATCTGTTTAATAGTAAAAGCAGTAATAGACGACTTGTTAGAAAAAAAGCATATTAAAAATTCAGTTTGAAAAACTATTGAGATATTCTCTTAATTTTCTATGCATTTATCTTTGTAATTAGTATTCTCCTAGCTTTATAGTCTGGCAGTTACAGAAATACTGTAATTACTATTAGTACCCAATTAAACATTTTTAAGCACTTTCTTAAAACTGAAAATTGTCAAGTTTGTACCTCAAAAATTTGCAATGGAAGATGAAGAATGAATGCCGTGATTCAGGAGTTATTTAATATTCCCTTGTGATATTTTGGCTATCAGCAGGAAATGCTCCCAAATTACTAACGGCATTTCATAGTTCTTTTGCAAAAGTGCATACTTTCAGTTTTAAAGATTTAACATATTTGTGAACAGTGGTAGTTATAAATAACCTTTCTGTTTCAAATAATCCATATTAATTTCATATCTAGTGTTGTATGTGTCTTAGCCCTAAACTAATGGCTGTTGATATAAGAGCTGTAGGAAGAAATATGAATATGAACATATGAAGAAATTAAGCTAATGTTTTTAGGTTCAGGCTTAGGCTGTGGTACATAACTGTATTTCTCTAAAAAAGAAAAAAAAAGAAGTACTTCTTGCTGCAATCACCATATATTTTCCATCCTGAATAAGAAGCCCCATTTTAATTTAACTTTTTTTGTGAGTACTATCACTACACCCTCACATAAGTACAAAGAAAACCATAACTTTTCACATCAGAAGTCTGTACAGTTTTGTATTACTGTAACCCTACATGGTTATGATTAATGACCTGCCTGTTGCATTTCCATAAGGGTTGGAACTTCAATGTATAAGTTAAAATATTGGTCCCATTAAAGTCAATAATACAATTCCCATTGACCTAAGATGTTTAAGAATTTAATCCACTGCCTTTTGCTTCACATTGTTCTTGATTATTTATCTGGAGATTATATGAGAGATGAAAAAATCTTTTTTTATCAATTCATAATCTTTTAGATAAGCTGCAAACAGCTGTTGTTTCTTTAACGTACATAAGTGTTCTTGATAAGCACAAAGAAATATGAGTTTCAAGTATCTGTCAAAATCATGAGAAAGCAACCTAGTGAGTTGATGCTTCTCTGGTAACACTTTATAGATACACACAGAAATGTATATGCAAGTTTCAGTAATTATGTATTCATATATTTGATTATGCAGTGATGTGAAGATTAGAAATTTAAATTTGGTTTAAGCCTGGAAATTCTTTAAACGCTCTTCTAGAAATCACAGATATAAAATATTTTCAGTTCTTAAACAAATAATGGTTCAAGCACTCTTCTGCTTCTAGTAATTATGGATGTGTAAGCAAAAATAAATCTAACACTAAGTCAAGGGTAAGAGATATAGAGCAGACAAAAAAGGCGTTTTCACCTATTCTTTCCTTTGGCCCATCGTGTGGTGTCAGCGTTGCAGAGCCAGAAGCAAGGCTGTACCAACAAAGCTGCTTTCTCTGGCAGCAGTATTCCCCTCTTGCTTGCCAGCATGCTTGTATTGCTCACTCTCTATCACAACATGGGCACCAAATACACAAATTATGGGGAAAAAAAAAAAAAATCAATCTCAACTTGATCCAATGTTGCTACCTGATACATATCCACCAAAGCACTCAGTCTTCAGGTGTTTCTGTGCCACTGGATCCTTATTATACTCATATTTGCCTGCATTAACTGTACTGAGTTTCAGAGGGTTCCACTTCATGCGGCATCGTGTCCTACTAACTACAACACCTGATTACAAAAAAATTTGCCAAACATAAAAAAAAAAAAAAAAAAAAAAAACCTCTATGATATCAAGAGACAGGGTTTATGCTTAAGTAGAGCTCTGTCACTTCATGTACCTGTATGTAAAACTGGCATTTACAGTGAAATTTTTATAAAGGCATTTTGTGAGACTTGATATCTGAATATCTTGGGCGAAGGGGATTATCCTAAGATAATATTGATATAACTATATAACATACCACACAGTCTAAACTGAAAAATTGTTTCAGGTTATGTTTTAACCATCTAAAAAGAACGCAAGCAATTAGATAAAGCTTTGATGCCATAGAGAAGAGACAGACTGACCCTAAACTACTGTAAAACAAGTGCTCAGTAGCATCAGAGCACTAAATTGTTTGACTACACTGACCGTCAGCAGCACTACCTAACATATCTATTCTTGTCCCTAGTACATCAGAAATGGCTGGTTCAGTGCTGCCATCAGAAGAAAGTTACCAGAGCTGCAAAAAAGATTTTTACCTGAATAGCCTGATTATATCAGGATTTGAATTCTTATTCTACCCAATGAAATGTTGAGTTTGTCAGGAGAGAACCGTGCCGAATGATGGGCAAAAATTTCTGTATGTACCGGTGCAGTTGACCTAGAATAGCAAAACATGTAACCAATAATTTGTAACTGTAGCTATCACATAGAGTAGATTAGTAGCTGAAATTGTAGAAAGCATGCTAGAATCCTGATAGCAGTTTCAGAGAGGATATCCAAGGAGGTTTGCAGAATCCCATTTTATGCTTTTACTTGCAAGAAGTATGAACATGGAGATAAAAAGCTGGCATGTTTCATCTTTCCTCTCCTCTGGCCAGGTCTAATGGAATTCTGGCTATCAATAAAACAAAAGGGTGATTGAATTTTGACACTCTTCTTGTGAAAGTGAATAATAAAACAGAAAACCTTCATCTTTGAACACGGTCCAAGAGAAATTACTCCTGCGTTTTATGTTAAATTAATATTTGATGTAATTTCATTTAAAAATTAGAGTTCTACACAATCATTTGGTAACAATAATTTCATTTCAATTTGATTAGATGTGCTCCAGCTTATTGCCATATTCATTAACTACATTCACTGCCATGGGAGTGTAATGCTAATCTGTTTGTTTGGATTAATTTCCTCCAGTCAAACAACCTGGGAAGAAGTGTTCTTTCTGGGTCTTACAGATACGTAATGCCTACTTCTAAATCAAAAGTGTGAATTTGAGATTACTGTCTCTGCTGTAAATACAGGTATAGAAAAACTGAAGTTCCAACAAAGTGCCAGGCTGATGATACCTACCATAACTTATCTGGATTCACTAATCGATTTTCTGGCCTTACGTATCTTTAAAAAGCAACTGGGCTTTTTAAATCCCGCAATTTTTCATAAGCTGATGAGAAACAGCGACATTTAGAGCCTCCCAGCAATAATTCCTGCCATAATCCAATTCTCAAAAGAACACATATACAATATTTACCGCCTAAATTTTGTTTTTCTGCTATACATTGTTTGTGAAAATCTTCAAGACTCCCAGGAGCATTCTTTTCCTACATTTCTGTATGCACACGAAGATTCTCACCCTTCAGCATTTCTTTTGCAACTGAAGCTAATAGGACTTTTGTTTGTAAGGATATGGGGAGTGTGTATCTGCATCACAAATTGTGCCAGTGATTGTTGTGATAACAACTCAAAATATGATTAAATCTAATCAGAGGATAACCTTATCGCATTCTTTTGAGATTTTCTGCTTGAATTTGTTTTGATTCAGAATACAGACTAACAGAAAAATTAATTTAAATATTATAGGTGGCCTCAGACCCATCTACAAAACCAGATGTGAATCCAGGGTTACTCAAGATTCAGTATTGCTTTTATAGGCTTGAAATACCAGACGCCAGGGGGAAGGAGCACCATAAAGAGAACTTCATGTACTTCACTATCACTATTGCTCAACTCAGTGTCCTGTTCATAAAACAGTACCTGCCCATTACAAAAAAGCCATGATCTTACCAGAGAGTCAGTCTGAAGGATTCTCGAAACAAGAGCCACCACTTAAATGCTGATTACCTTAAACATAGGCATTTCTGTGTTGAACTGATAAAAAAAGCACAGAAAATATAAATGAAGGATGTTTAGATAAAAAGATGTAATGTTCACCGAAAAAGCTGAACAACATCAAAACTATTCTTATGAATTCTTGCTTGAACAGGAATTAATCCCAAGCTTGCAAAAAAGACTAAATTTTATGAAAATTATTTTAAGACCAAAATGCTAATAATAAAGTTTTAGAAAAAGAAATCTAAATTCAAAACAGTAGCAAATTATCTATTGATAATTTATATTTTAATTATAAATTGAATTTACCAGACTTTAATCTGATATTTATAGAGAAGAGTAACACAGGGCTCATTACTTTTATTACAAAGCAGCAGCTACACAAACTTTTTGCTGGCATGTGCATTTTGCCACCAAATTGTCCTCTCTCAGAAATTGTTCCCCCTAACAGGGCCAGGGAGTAGTGGTTCCCTTTCAAATGGATTTTTGACATTAAAATACAATCTCAAGCTCTGAATTTAAATGGCTCTTCTCTATTATAATCATTCAGTTCTACTATGCAGGCACTTGAACATGATTTGGAAAAATACTTAGATGTCTGAACATCTGGAAATAAAGATTTTCACTGCCAATGTATGGCAGAGCATACTTTTTTTTTCAGAATAAAAAATACACAGCTAGAGATACATACATTCTGTACTAATTTTAAACAAAGGCATCAAACACCTTGTTAATAAAGGGATTGCCAGAACTTCAGATCTGCAGCAACCATTTTTATCAGAAGCCATCATTACATCAGTGATATTTTGCCTCTGTTGGGAAAGTTTGCTACTCAGCCAGGTAGAACAGTAGTCTTTCTGTCTGTTTCTTGTGGTTGTTTCTATATTTATCTAAAGTCAAACTGCAAAGTGTGCTGGTTCTGACTTCTTGTTGTTTGTTTCAATACCATCTTTGAACAGCTCAGGCTATTCTTGCCCCAAGCATATCCCTCTAGGGATCTCGCCAAATAAAACATTGCTCAGGACTCTTTTACTTAAAATTATATCCTACCTAATAAATTCAGTCATTATACAGAATAGACCAAGCATAGTAGAAAAGCTCTTTACAAACCAACATTCAGTGCAAGTAGAAAAGCGACGACATGGAAATAAAAATAATGGCAAAATCTGTAGGGCTTTTAGTGAAAGCAAACAAGAATTCATTCAAATTCTTAATCTAGCTCTAATCTATTCCGTGTAGTGTCTAAGGGCGGAGAATGGATCAAATGTTTTTAAGAACATACACTAAGAAAAAAATTATCCATGCTCATTAGGCCTTTTAACATTGAGAGTAATATAATTTTTTAATATATGACTTGCTATTTTGAAATTAGTTGTCTCCCTCCTTCTGCAAAAGATTCAAACTGGAGACTGCAAAAGAACAGTTATTTCTTTCTGTCCCATTCACTTTAAGCCCACTGGCCAACAAGACAGACTACTAAAATCATGTGTGAACTCATAGTAGTGCTTGACATTTCGTGCTGGTTTTAGCATCAGACAGAAATTAAACTCCAAATAATCCCCTGCCCTTCTCTCGCCCTTTCTGGTAAAGCAGGGACACAAAGCAGAGAACATGGGTTGGGCTCACAATTTACTGAAAGCACAAAGCAAGGATAAGATATGCACAACAATAACAGCAGCATTAACAGCAAAAACTTATAAAAAGAGGAGGTGTTTAACGCACAAAAAGGTGTTACCGCTGGGAGCAAAAGCAAGATGGCAGGTGGATGCTTCCCGCAGGTCGCGTACGTGTGGCTTCCCCACACGAAGGCAATATGGTGGCCGCTCCCGCGTGCCACACACGTGGCCCTTGGGAACAAGGGCAAGATGGTGTGGTAGCGCCTGCAGCTGGCATTTCCCACCCCCAGCCTGAAAGCAATGAAAAAACGAAGACAAACTCCCCGGAAGCTGGGCCCTCCGAGTCGGGGTCACACCGCTGCTCCGCTGGGCTCAGCTCCGCCTGTGCCAACACTTCTGATGCTCCCCTGCCCTCTGGGGTCACCATTTTCCTACCACTCCACTGTGCACCTTTTGGCTCGGCCAGGCTCTCTCTTGGCTCAGCTGCTACTGGCACCACTGCTCCTGATCCCTTCATTACTACAGAAGTCAGAACCATCCTGCACATCAAGACCAGTCTTCTATCTACACTTTGAAAAATACATTTGGTTGCACAAAGGTTCTGAGCAGCAACTATGCAATTTATTAAAGTATGGAAAGAAGTACCTGGAAGCAGGAGCTGGTTCATTTAAATCATTTGTCAAGATGTAGATAGGCTACAGAGCCAGTTCTTTAAAAATTAGGTTTGTGTTCCGTGAAGTCATAAAAGGATCTTTGCTGCTGTGCTTTGCTGTCCAAGTTTGTTCTGTGTGGCCAACATCAAGCAGTGTCTCATGCTGTTGGTTCGTGAGCAACAGGTTGAAACATTAACACATGGAAAAGTCAAATTTTCAAGAAAAATTTAAGCATCTTGAGGGCTCTTGGCTCATGTCACTTTCTCAGTTATTCTCTATCTTAAAAAAAGTGCCACTTCGACATTTTATGTTGCTTCTTATATCTGTATCTTGAAAATTTCAGAGATGTTTGAACAGTAATGCACAATGATCTGACAGACATCTGTCAAGCCCAGACACACCAGAAGCAATGACTTCCTGTGGCTGGTTTGGGACAGGGTGATTAATCAGATATTCTCTTTTTCTCAGACCTCCCAAAGAAGTTTTGAGAAGAATGTTTGCAGCCTACAGCTGCTTGCTCATCCTCAGCCAAATTCAAATCTCTTAAAATTCAGCACAGTCCTATATGGAGAACAGAGAAAACCACCAAGGTAATGCAGATTCTAGGAAGAATAGCAGGCACATTTTTCTCGTAACAATTTGACAAATATACTGCCAAAGTAATTCCAACACTTGAGCCAATATTCTATCATTAGGTTTCAACTGTAGGATTTTCAGTTCTTCCTCACTGGCAAAGCTTTTAAAATCTTATCTGTCACATTTTATTGTGTCTTTCATTGTATACAGTCTTTTTTTTTCCCCTGCTGATATTGTTGCAGATATGAATCATAAAGTGTATTTGCATAGTATTAGGAGTCTATTTTTTTTTTTACATGCAAGACAGAAAAAATGCTTTAATTCTAAAAAACGTAACTATTCAAAATGTGACTCACGAAATACTGAAGCTCTTAAGCACTTCAAAGTACTGCTAATGAGGCTGTCATTCAGTGACTCATTTGGGCATACCTCTAATTTTGAACATGGAGCCATTGAACCCAACTCTTCCTTGAAGACAACAATAAAATTCAGGACCTTTCTGGATCAGAACCCAAAAGAGGTTCATTTCAATCTACAAGAGCAGCCATTAAAAAGATGGATAGTCGAAACCACTTACAAATAAGAGATTTAATGTATTTACATCTCTTCTGTACTTCTTGTACCTAGAGACAAATAATCCTCAAGACATAGATCCCAGCATATTAGAGCCCAAAACAGTATCTTACTAGCCCAGTCCTATTTAAATTTAGTGGCAGAAACAAGAAAAAAATCTGTTTTCTCAGTATCTGTTAAATAGACCATCTCCTTTCCTGTTATCCTCCCCTTCCATTTCTGTTCTCTCCTGTCACTCCCTCCCACCCCTTTCTCCTGCAAAAACATTAAATGGAAAATATACAGAAAGGTCAAGGACAGAGAGTTTTGTTACTGATACATAGAAAGGGCTTACAGCTAAGTACTGACAAGCTCAATCAGAAGGCATCCAACTACATTCTCTTTCTTAAAAAAGAAAAAGATAAAGCAATCACCTGCAAATACCTGGCCTTAGTATATCCCATTGGTGACAGGCTATTAAAACAGCAGTGCAATTTACCACCCTTCATTACTATCCTTTGTCTAACTAAACATTTGTTTCATATCTATCAAACCATTCAGTGTTACTTTGTGTTTCATATAACACTCAGTATTCTTGGAAAAAATAATTTATTGCTAATTTGTGTAGCATATTGCACAGCCAGCAGAAAAAAAATACATTTTCTGGATATTTTATTTCTTTTAGGGGTGTGTTTGCCTCCATTTCTTTTACTGCAGCTCTAGTCACAGACTTTGCACTGACACCATCATGACTGCTACATTTATAGTATTGCTCTCTAAATGACTTACTTTTCTTCTTTTGTCTCTCTCTCTGTGTTCTTTAAGGGATCTTATTGATCAGAAGACAATAGAGCTGACACTTTAATTCAGCGCTATCCAGCCTATTCTTCTGCAATTCATTGAAGTCCACTGAAATTCCAGAACATCCTACTTTTGATGAAAAAGTTGACTCTAAAAATATCCAGGTTTTTCTTGGTCTCAGGTTTTGAATATGCCTGAAAACAAGAAGGGGGAGAAAGGAAATAATGAAAAACCCACACACTCTCAATCCAATATTGTTGTTCAGCCATACCACAAAAGGTATAAAAGAAATTTAAGGGAGAGTTTTGAATGAAAGAAGGATCAAATGTTCACATTCTCCACAAGGGAACTTTCCAATTCTACCTAGCCACAAAATCGTATGTGATAAAACCACCCTCTTAATCAGGCCAGAATCCAAGGAAAAAAGAAAAAGGAAAAAAGAAAAAAAAAGTGTTAGCAAGCTGAGCAGCTTTTGTCAAGGCTGAAAAAAAGCTTTACATGGTCCTAGGAGCCTCAAACTCTGCAATTGTCAGGCAATATCTCCTGTGACACAGACATATTGAGGAACATGAGAGCAGGGAATAGCAAGCCATTTATGACAACTGAAGTCTTCATCCAATTCTATCTGAGATTAACAATGAAATCACAATCCCTTTTAATGCCAAAGGAAATCTTCCATACACAACTTAGCCTATTAAATCTCCTCAACTGTATATATGTAAAATTTTATAGTACTACTCCTTCAGACTTCCAAAAATATAACTTAGTATAATATGTAACTTATATAGACTTGGTAAAACATATTAAAATATCTATATATCAAATGCATGTAACATCAAATAAAGCCACGATACATCATTGGTTGGATGTGTCCTCTTTATTAAGCTGTGGTTTTCATTACAAACCTACTCAAATTTCCTATATTTGGTGCCTTTGCAATGTTTGCCTTTCTCTAAATGAGAATTTCCTCCCAATCTCAATTATATCTTAAATGTTCTGTTGTGCAGAACTTCACATGATTCCTTCTGCATTTTCATGAGTCTAATTAAGGCATTTATTAACCCTTGCTATGTAGGTAATTCCAATACTGTGGAATTACCATGTTTTCTCTTGAGAATGAGAGAGATCCCAGCTGAAAAACTTTCTCTATCCCTGGAGCAACAGGACTGAAACATTGCCCTGGAGAACTCAGTCCAGAATTTTTAATTCTGCAGGGATATAAAGTCTTTAGGCATTCAGACTGACCAATTAATAAAAGCGGAATCTGGGCTATCACTTGACCTCAACAACAGAAGTTCTTCATTTTGTGTCTAGCTTTCAGATTGCTACTATCACAATGAACGAACCTGCAATGCTTTCTGCAGTTTCAGTAACACCATGGATTGTACACAGCCAGTACCTCTTATCTAATTTTCTCTAAACAGAAGACTTTTCTTGAGAAAACTATAGTAATGTAAACCATACTCTTTTATATACTTAGATGTTTTTAGAAGATTCAAAATACTGAAAGGTTCTAGTTAATTCTGAAAGCATGAAAATGGGAGGCAAAACACTTAGAACCATTTGTAAAAACAGGATGCAATCAGAATTTTTTTTAAAGAAACCTCTGCAGATGTCTGCTCTGCCTTAGAATGCACATTTGTTGAAAATTATTAATGATGTCACTAGACTGTCTTGCATTAAAAAAATGCTCTCTCCTGTACTGTTATGTTTACAAATGTTGTTAGTGGAGTGAAGTGTTGTCAGCGGAGTGCTGGAATAATACCGTGGACATACTGAATATGAAATTGCTCTCTCACTGGTGAAAATGGGAGCAACTATGACAAGTCATTAAAATATGTTGGTTTCAAGTAAGTTTAAGGGCCCACTCAGGGCCATATAGTGTTTTTAATGAAGATCTCAATGTAATCAATAAATAATAAGATATTAAATCTTAAACTCCTCCTGAGGTATATAGTATCTGTTTTTAAAAATTGATGAACTGAGCACAGAATTGTGGCACAGTTGAAGTAAATTTCAGGAGGAAGATGATTTGTGCTGTTGTGCTGGACCAGGCCTCGAATGATCTTGTATCCATTCCCAGTTCTGCCCTCAACTTCATCTAGAGCCAGATAAGCTTCTTTAGACAACACTGAAAAGTTGTTTCGATATTTTAAGATGCACAGAGGTGCCTGTAGGGTTGTGAAAACACTTAACTACACTTGGAAATTATATCCTCTGGAATCTGGAGACCCAATCTCAAATGTGGCCTGTACACAAATAATAAAAAGCATAAAGTCGTCATTCAGACAATACTTTATCTAAGTCTCAAATTCATCATCACACCTCAGCAACTGAATCAAAGAGTTAAGTCAATACCTCCTCACTTCTGGGGACAGTTCACTTTCCGTACCTGACAGAATTTAAATTCCTGTGATTTAGGGTGATTATCCATCCCATGGTCACTTAGCAGAGTGTTTTGAATGGATATATGCCCTTTGGTTACCAGAATAAATCCCATCATTTAACCACAGATACAAGTTTCTGGTTGAAGTTTCTACATCTTTTTTTTTTTCCCCCTCAGGATTGCTAGAGGATAAATGCATTAATGTCCTCTGAAGAGATTCTAACTGGATCAGACAGTGTCATAAGAAAATTTTGAGCAGAATCATTTGTCACGTTGAAGCTAGACATATTCTCAGAGAAAATGTGTAAATAATTGGGAGTTCAGAAACATTTTCATTTTACTGTTTACTCACATAAAGATTCTAATTAGTGCAAATCACTAAAGCCCAAATCACTAAAATCCACTGACAATAAGACTCTTCTACGTTCCTTAACCCTTCCTGGTGAAGCGATTTAAAATTAATCTCTGTGGCAGAGAATACAGAAGTTATACTCGAACCTAAAATCTGTCAAGCCTTAGAACGTAAGGTCCAGAAGAAGGACTAATTCCCAGAGACAATTTTTTTTCAAGTGGGAATAATGTGCAAGTTAACCTACAGGATAAGAATGATAGCTCGTGAGGGATATCTCAGCTCCTTCAATTCAAGACTTTCTCTATAGCCAATGCACTGGGCTACAACTGAAAGTAAAAGAGAAGAGTATGAGAAAAGCAGAAGGTAGAAACTACAACTGCTGATATGGTAAGATCCGGATGACTAAATCCAGTGGACAAGTACACTCTTACGTTGATGTACTCAGTGCTTTCCAAGAATCACAGAAACATCAAGGTTGGAAGGGGTCTCTGGAAATCATCTATTCCACCCTCCCACTGCCAAAGCAGGGTCACCTAAGACAGGTTACACAGGAATATGTTCAGGTGGGTTTGGAATATCTCCAGAGAGGGAGGCTCCATGTCCTCCCTGGGCAGCCCGTTCCAGTGCTCTGCCACCCTCAATGTAAAAAAGTTCTTCCACATGTTGAGGTGGAACTTCTTGTCGTTTACATTATGGGCATTGCTCATCACTGTGTTGCTGGGCACCAGTGAAAAGGGTCTGGCACCATGCTCTTGACAACCTCTCTGAGATATTCATGTGCATTAATGAGATCCCTTTTCAGTCTTCTCTTCTCCAGACTAAAGAGGCGCAGCTCCTGCAGCCTCTCCTCACAAGAGCGATGCTTCAGACCCCAAATCATTTTTGTGGCCTCCACTGGACCCTCTCCAGTAGCTCCTTGTCTTTCTTGAACTGTGGCGACCAGAACTGAACACAATACTCCAGATGTGGCCAAGCAGAGGGGCAGGATCACCTCCCTTGACCCGGTGGCCATACTTCCTGATGCACCCCAGGATACCCTTGGCCCTCCTGGCTGCAAGGGCACTGCTGGCTCATGGTCCGCTGGTCATCCACAAAGACTCCATTCTACACAGAGCTGCTCTGTAGCAGGTGGAGACTGCTAACCTGTGCTGGTAGTAGGGTTATTCCTTCCAAGGTGCCGGACCCTACACTTGCCCTTGTTGAATCCCAGGTTTCTCTCGGCCCAGCTCTGCAGCCCATCAGGGTCCTGCTGAACGAGGGCACAGCATTTAGGCATATCAGCCACTGCCCAGTGTTTCATATCATAAGCAAGAATTGTGCAAAACAGAGTGCTCTTGTATCCCTGAAACAGAATACAAGGTCCTCATCAGCACAGATCAAGGCCCTCAGGCACAGCATAAACCTGTTGGGGAACTAACAGACAGTCCTGAGTAAAGGAATACAGGATATGAGATCCTTAAGCTCTCAGTTCCACCTCATGGAGGCTAAGTGTAAGCTACTCCGTTCACTAAAAATCTCTGGTTTCCAATTATATACGAATAGTCTCACCATTGTCCTTGCAGAAGTCATGAAAGAATCCCCAGGTGCAAGGCACCAGCCAGGTTGTTTTCCCAACAGCTTGACAGACAAAATCCTTGGCCTTCTGAGTGCTCCTCAGGTCACAGTCAGACTTCCCCCTAGCTAAACCCAACTGTCAAGTATTCTTGGTAATGGTGCCTTGAGTTATGGCAGTGGAATACAGGTGCAGGCCCTAAAACACTCCCTGAATACTCATAAGCAACCAGCACTATTTACAACACTGCGAGCTCACCAAACTCCCTGCGAGTGTCGATCATAACAACTCACTACTCGTGAATGCCAATAGGGAAGAAGAAACAGCTTGCTGTTAGGGGCAATAGTAGAAAAGACTGCAACACACAGGCATATACTACTGCAGTAAAATCTTAGGATGATATTTAAAAGGAGGGAAAAATGAAGACTTCCACTGCTGAATTTCTTTTAGCCATTTTCAGGCATGCTGCTCACCTAGCATCACTTGTTAAAAATTCCTGCACAACGCCACAGGACAGATAGTGGGAGTAGAAACTATCCCTGAATAGTCAGTGACTGGCTCAAAAAATAATTTTTATATAAAAATATGATGGCCCTCAGTAACGCAAGAGAAGCAAGCCATAGAGGCAGCAGCTAAAACCTGAAGTTATAGTATCATGCATATATTGTTCATGATACAAGGCAAAATGAGGGAAAGTAGTAGAAGATGGTTTGAAGAATTTAAGAAATAGTTTCTGAGTTTGGAAAGACAGTCAGACATATCGGAAGGAAGCTCATTCAAGATGGATTGTTCATTCAAAATGTTTCAAAAAGGCAATGAAAATGTAACATGTTCCAAATGAGAAGGGATTTGAATGTTTGATGGAATGCATATTTAAACTGCATGTATATTTTAAAAATATTGCTTAGATAAAGTGTATTCGTGGAAGTCAATTAAGTTTCCGGACTATTTTTGATCTGGGGGATTAATTTCAGAAATTAATCCATCAAGTTGGTCTCTCTGTGTTCTCAATAGTCAAATCCCATCAGACATGTTAAAACTGAACAGTAGTAAAATGGTATGAATTTGTAATAATATAAATGAACACTATGTATTAGACTGCTTTATCTGCAGAGAATTTGTCTTTGCTGAAATTCAAACCATGCTGAAACTATTTGCTCTGTCATCTTCTGCCAAAGTAGAATCTGCTGACTTTCTGTAAGGAATCGAATCACATATGGCACCTAAAACCTCTCACGCTGTAAAAGGAGGAGAACGCTTTCCTAAAATCACTGGATGTAAATCACAACTCACATTACAGCAGGAGTTTGTAAAATCAAAGAAGATGAAGCCAGAAATATGGTGTTATTGAACAGAACAGCTCTTACTACTTCTTGTGTGACTAAGACACGTGAAAATTAAAGTATTTGGAGAACAGTACAAATGACCATAAAATCCTACTTCCACCCACTCAGCAAGCAAGCAAGCAAATGTTTCTAGAGAGGCCTGGAGGACATACTTGTAATACATGACAAGAATACATGAGCCAACTTACACCGGTAGGAAACAAGAAAAGCCTGGGATTTTATCACACACGTTTAGAAAAGGCAGTATTCTTCACCTTTAAGCACAAATACTACAGTTATATATACAACATCAGTTATATATATGACATCCTTCATACACCACCTTTGTCATGACCCCCAGTCAATACTATCCTTTGATGGGGAATCTTAAACATAAAACCAGAGGGACCTAAGCAGTGCAGAGCAAAAGCTGAGTCTTTCATAGACACTAAAAACATAAACACAATAACCTTTAATTTCAGTAGAAGATAATATTTACCTTCGAAAATTTTAGCAGAGAAGATTGCCTCTACCTCTAATCCAAACACAACCATCAATTAAAGTTTTCAGCTTCTTAAAATATCATGAAGGATTTAGTCAAAATTTCGCCATGTCACCCGGTGTAGATGTGAGCGTCATATCAGCTTTTCCTAGAAATGTAGAATGGTGATGTTTTTCTTTGTATCTTCCACCCCTTTCAATCAAAAGAAAAATCCTGCTTTCTAGCTACAAATATGAGCAACTGAACTTGGAGTCACAGAATTATTCAGGTTGGAAAAGACCTCTAAGATCATGCAGTCCAGCTGTTAACCCAGCACTGCGAAGTCCACCATTAAATCATGTCCCAAAGTGCAACACCTACAAGTCTTTTAGCATCTCCAGGAATGGTGACTTCACCACTTCCCTGGGCAGCTTGTTCCAATGCTTGACAACCCTTTCCACCAAAAAAAATTTTCCTAAGATCCAATCTAAACACTCCCTGGCACAATTTGAGGCCATTTTGTCTTTTCCTATTGCTTATTACCTGGGAGAAGAGACTGCCCCCCACCTGGCTATAACCTCCCTTCAGGTGTTTGTAGGGGGCAACAAGGTCCTTGAGCCTCCTTTACCCCAGGCTAAACACCCCCAGTTCCCTTAACCACTCCTCACAGGACTTGTGCTCCACACCCTTCACCAGCTTCACTGCCCTTCTCTGGGCACACTCCAGCACCTCAATGTCCTTCCTGAACTGAGGGGCCCAGAACTGGACACAGCACTCAGGGGGTGACCTCGCCAGTACTGAGTACAGGGGGACGGTCATTGTCCTGGTCCTGCTGGCCACACTATTCCTCATACAGGCCAGGATGCCACTGGCCTTCTTGGCCGCCTGGGCACAGCTGGCTCATGTTCAGCTGCCGTCAACCAAACCCCAACTCCTTTTCCACCGGGCCACCACTTTCCAGCCACCCTGCCCCCAGCCTGTAGTGCTGCCTGGCGCTGCTGTAACTCAAACACACTTCACCTCACTGCACCTCAGGCAGCTGTCCTTGGCCCATTGATTCAGCCTATCCAGATCCCTCTGCAAAGCTTTCCTGCCCTCCAGCAGATCAACACTCCTATCCCACTTGGTCATGTCTGCAAAATGATGGAGGGTGCCCTTGATCCCCTGGTCGAGACCATTGACAAAGATATTAAATGGGATTGGACGCAGTACTGAGCCCTGAGGAACACCACTGGTGACCAATCACTAGATGGATGTAATTCAGTTACAATTTAATGATTTTTCATGTTTGGAAAGGAGCTGCAGATTTCACACTTGAATGGGTATTCTATAGGAGTTTCTACAAGAGTTCTGTTAGAAATGAAGCAACACTAATGGAAATAAAATTCCAGAAAAAACAGTCAATCTCTAATTTATGTCTGTTTAAAGAAGTACAGTTGGAGTCAATTTTGCAATTCAAATGAGTTTGTACACACTCCAAGACTGTCTGGAATTACCATACTTAAAATATAAAATGATCAAGAGAGATACGAAATGAGCATTGAAACAGAAAGCTCAAATAATTGAATCTCTTTCTGAAAATGAAAATTAGAACTACCTTTTCTTCATTTATTAATAACCTAAAATACTCTCAAGGAGGTTGGGAAATTTCATGGGAAAAAAACTTAAAATCGTGACCATTGAATTGAAGTGAAATCAAATAATTGCTCAAAGATCCAACTTTTTGAAAAAAGTTCGTCTCATTATTTCATTATAAGTTTGTACAAAACGTAAAAATATTTGTTTATAACAGAGACAAAACATGCAAAACAGAAAATGCCTTCATAAAATAGCAATATATTTTAAACCCACCATAATATTTACATTAAAATCTAATGTTTATGATTTAAAATGTTGTTGCAACCTTTGAAAGGATCCATAGCTCCAGTTCTGCTCTATGAGTAGGAGAAGTCAAAACTCTCGCAGTCCATGGCCACAGTATATATAATTGTGCAGCTATTCAGTCACAAATGCTGCCTGTAGGGATCTAACTGTACATTTTGTGGGTACATGGCTACTCATTTAAATTATTCTTCCTAAAGATTCGTGAAAAGAAAGCCTGCAGTTCACTATAAATTTATTTATGCCGAGTGGCTTGCTTGTGGGAATATCATAAAAATGTTCAACATGTCTGATAAAAATTTGAAAAAGAATGTATATGCATCTACCCTATGTTTTCCTTTAGGAAAAAAAAAAAAAGACAGTCTCAACTCAGAGCTCCTGTCTTTATGCAGTTAGATCTAATTTCACTCTCATTGAATAGGTAGCTGATAAACACAAGCCATTCTTCCACAGGTATTAATAATCACTTTGATTCCATTTTTAACTTTCACTGCATTGCTGCTGTCATATGCAGATTACACTAGTGTGAAGGCACTCATTGTGTGACACTTTGCTTTTAAATTCTTGGAAAACATAGGTTCCTCTTAGTTGCAGACCCACACAATAATTTTTCATAGGCCATAGAAACTTCTATGCTAAACATCAGGCATATATGTGCATGTCCACCACTGATTCTCAATTTGAGAATGATATTCCTAGTAGTATAAGGCAGGGAAATATTGTTTCAAGCATAAATACAATAGTATTTAGGATATCAAGATTGTATAACCCCTGATGCCAAGCCCATGGCCACACCTAAATGTGGTAAAGCGGGCAAATTGCTGTAGCCATAATAATCATTCATGAGAAAATGTACTCTCCCTGGAGCATCCTAATACCTTGAGATGACATATCACTGCATTCTGGGAAGCAGTTACCAAAATATGACAGGGGTCAAGGAACTCTGTGCTTTCGAATACTGCACGAATCATCTCAGTTGGCGGAATGATACTGCATATAAACACATAAATATTGCCTGCATACAAAATAAATGAATAATTAAAATATGTAAAGAAAACAGACTAAGCTGTTTGTTTTGCTATTTAAAACAACAGGTTTACATAGTGCAATGAAATATTTATTCACCGTGTTTTCCTTTTGCCGATCTATTTTTCTGGATTGATTACCTCCGAAAGCTTTCCTGACATGAGCTTTTGTATGCTGACAAAGGGGAGGTGAAGCGAAGCATCTTGATTAGCTACAATGCAGATCAGCTTCTAAGCAAGCTTACCAAGGCAGGAAGAGCAGTGAGCATGTGGTCAGGGGAATGCATCAATGCTAAATTAGGTTTTATGGAGAAGAGTAATCTACCCTCATATTTTCACAGAAAAACTAGCAGATAATACTCACAACTGAGCTTTTAAATTTTGGGTCAGTTCTTTTTAGAAATAGTAACAAAATAATGGTTAGATTTGATTGCTGTGAAAGCTGTAGATATTCTGATAATGTGCTGCCTCATACTCAGCATGCTTCAAACCAGAGCCATGCGTGGATTCCTAAGACCCCTGACCTTGTGAAACCTTCATTATCCTCGACTGAAACGACATCACTGTACATTGTCTATTCATGTGTCCCTGAAAAGATACATTTTTAACAAAAAACCAGTTTTATGACTATCTACTGAATGTAAAAGGCAGATAGACTTGTTGAACTACTTCTGCATATTGTGCTAACATCCTCCAAAGGATCATATTGTCCTTCCCACACGAGGGTCTAGCTCTACTGTTAAGTTCAACCTTTTAAAGCCTATGAAAAAAACTGCTTACACTGTGCATGAAGATGTACCACTGTTAGGCTGCCATTTTAAATACTATTTACCAGCTGCTTTATCTGTGTTTCAGTAGCTTCCTTTCCAGTTGAGCTCACTGAAGTTTCAGTAATTGTTCTGACACAGATTATAACCAGCTGTGTGTTACCTAAGCATCACACATATCACAGAATAAGCTGAGTTGGAAGGGACCTTCAAGTCCAATTCCCAGCCCTGCATAGTACCATCCCCAAGAGTCACATGTCTGTATACCTATTCATTATAAATAGTTATTACATTTTTCTCTCTCTCATTATTAGGAAGGGAAAAGCTTTCTGTACTATACCTCCCTATACTGTGTGGGGAGGCATAAGGACTCGAAGCAGTTTGCTCAAAGCCTATTTCCTACCATTTAACTAAAAATAAGTATCATTGCTCCATCTGTGTCTGTCTCTACCGATAATTACAGTGTTCACTGTGTCATCTGTATTACAGCATCCATGAAGATAAGGACCCCAACAATTCAGTGTCTGACAGCCACTCTCTTTTTGCCAAATTGGCAAGATGACTTGAGTATTTTCTTGTCAGCATCAGTCACCTCAAATCTGCATACTCAAGTATTACACATCTTGCAAATAACTGCTACTTTGCTGTATGGTGAATAATTCATATTAGGTACATACAGTTCTTTAACCAAGTAATTTATAAAATCCTTCTAACACAGGAAAATTTTCAAAAATTAAAAAAATTCATTGATTTTTAATAGCTTTAGTAGCAGGATTTTAAAAGAAATACCAGTATTTTTAAATTGATAACAGAATTAATTAAACAGCAAATAAAGAAGCTGCTAGGTTTTTTTACTTTGACTACAATATTTTTCACAATTAATTTCCAATAGAGATTTTGGCTCAGTGAATGAGTACTCACAGTTTGATAACTCCATTTGACAACTTCTATCATGCAAAATGTATCAAAACAGTTTTGTTACAAGAAAAAACACGTTTTTTAAAATTTTTTCTTTCCACATTCTCAGGATAAATACAAAATAGAGATTTTAAGAAATGCAGCACAGACTAAGGATGAAGTAGTATGATACCAGATCAGATGTGTTACAACAGTGAAGGGTCACGAGGCTCCTCAGCTCTTCTGCCAAAGTGCCTAATTCAAATTCTAGTGCTCGACTAAGTCAGAGTTTATTATTCCATTCATATTTCTATGGATATTACAGACCCTTGTACATGATAATTTGATTTCAAAGCTACCCACTAAGCTGAAGGAGGAAATGTCCATGTGACCTGATGGTGTTGCAGCTTGTGGCTGCAAGAAAGGACTTCAGCAAACAACTAAAGATACGTGTACTTAACATTTCCTAAAGCCATTTTGCCATCAGTAGTTTTTAGCAATTAATTCATAACAATGGGAATAGATTTTTTAAAATTACATTCCTTACCACTGGTAAAACAACCAAAAAATACAGTTTGGCTGCTTGTTCTCATCAATACATCAGTTCCTTTTGCATACATAAAACTGTCACCAGAAAGAAAAAATAGAGGCTTGAAGGTCAAAGACTATAGGGAAGCCCAAAGGAAATATAATTTCAAATTTCTACTCATGCTTATAGGGACATAAAGAATTACAGTCTGAACAATATTCTCTTTTTATTTCATTATGAAATCGTGCAAACATTCCACCCTTGCAGCTCAATTGCTTTTAGAAAACAACAAATTCAATGACAATTTATGATCTCTAGTTCTGGATTTAGCAACTAATTCTTGAAAATATTTTTTCATGCAAAAAAGAAAAAAAAAACCAAAATAAAACAAAACAAAACCCCCCAAAACATAGGTGTGCTGCTAGAGACCTTTAAAAAGGCTTCTTTCTGCACACATCTTGAATGTCATTGGATTATTTTAATGGTTTTTAGAGTGTTCAATATATTTCACAGCTACTATATTTCACTAATAGCAGGATCCAAGAGAAAAAGCCAAGAAACGAACCAATGATAACCTTTCTTTTTCTTCAGCTAGGCTACATACTCTGAATTCACCCCCAAACATCCAAAATGTTAACTTTTGCAAGCTCTGGGTGATACAGTCTGGGAAAAAAGCATAAAAAAACCCCTATGCTTTAGGAACCTGAGCAGAACCAGAAAGTTCAAGCAGCTCCTGTGGTCATCAAAAGCACCTCCACTGTAGATGTAAGAACTTAAGGATTTTGCCACGAATATAAACAAAAGCTGCATTGGCACCTGCAATTTCCCATGGGCAGGAGAAGTTTCTCTTCTGAGTAGAAAGATAATAAAATTCTCTTACATTTTCTAGTTACTGGTCTGTCCCCTATAAATCAGGTGGGAAAAAAACATTGCACATATATTCTATATAGTCATGGTACAAATATAACATAGGACAGGAAAAAGCCCTCAGATCTGTCTCAACATTAGGGAATTTACCAAAAATAATCTAGAGGAGAGCAGAAATTGATATTGCTCTACCATGTAAACACACACCACCTACAAGGTCTTTGTAAAAACCATCTTATTTTGCATAATGACTTCCTTTTCTGGAAGTATTTGTGCAAAAGACAACGCAAAGACCTTGGATTAATTAAAAAATTAGGTGGTATTGTGTGTTCCGCCCATTTTGAAAGCTGCGCTGCTCAGATGAAGAATCTGTTACTAGAATGCTTTATAGCTCTGCTGACAGAAATGAGTTAAGACTAAAATTTCACATATAAAGCTCACAATGACATTTTTCCTATGCTAAAATTTAATTCAAGAGGCATTTTCTGCATTTTAATAAAATGTGTCACTGATTTCAGTATTTCTTACGATTCTCCATGGAAAATGGTGAGTTTTATTTACATCCACTGAAGTTCTCTTGCTGATGCTTTAAGATATATTTTGATTTTGAGTGCCATTTTCAAATTATCTGCCAATCTCTACTCCCAGTACTTACTCTTGCTATGATTCTTTTCTTTTTACCGTATGTTCACTATTACTCAATTGTTAAAGGTACTTTGAAAGGTATTCTATGACTGAGCATCTAATTCAGGAAAGAATTATGTGTTCATATGTTCCCTGATCATTTTCTCAGGGAAAGAACAGATCATTGATTGGATTGCTTTCCACACTGAATGCACATTATATGGCTCAGGTTAGCCTTAGATTTCATAACTGGCTTTGTACAAAGTATTCGTATACAGAAGGTTTATTAGATTAACTAACCTCTTTTCCTGCTAGGGAAAACCTTTAACATCACTTTCTGACTTTCAGATACGAGCCAGGAATTGGGTGTGACAAAACAAGATTAACACTCAGGTATTTACCCAAAACCCCAGAACCCAGGATGCACTTCACTGCTTGAGACAGAAAGAAAGGTTATTCTTCTGTCTTCATTTTCTCCATTCAGGAATGGTGGAAATATGAGAATTATATACTTAGCACAGAGCTAAAATAATACTATAAACACAACAATTTAAAAAGTCATACTTTAATTACTGACATGTTAATCACTGAGCCATGTCAGCTTTAGCATCCTCAGCATCTCAATAATGCAAAATTTATCACACTTGGAAAAGAAGCGGGGGAGAGGGGAAAAGGAGAAAGAGGGAAAAAACCTAACATCTGTATAATTATTATTAATAATAATAATAATCCCCCTTTTACTTGACGTAAGATCTCATATACAATATTCTACCAATTTCTTCTTATCCTTGGACAGTTCTTTCTACCATTGCAGTTTACCTCCAACCGATACAAATAATTTTACTCCTTCAGATAAATTGTGCCAAAGCAACTTTTTGACAAGTTCTCTGTAGAGCTGTAAATAATTGATACATTGGTTCATAGGGATGGAAATAAGCAAATTTCATGTCAATGTTAAGATAAACAAGACTGTTCAAAGTAATTGCACAGATTTTTTGACTACAGTTTAGTGCTGTTCATGTAGAAAACACGCCTTGTGTTATACAAGACATCACAGAAAATGACCATTATGGTCTCTTCTTAAAATCTCCAGCTTTAAGAACAGTTCACTGAAGATGTTTAGCTGTGCAGCCATAAAAAACAGCTAAAATTTCAAATATGAGACTTGCCTGAAGAAGTCAGCCAGGCTTGACTGCTAGCAATGTATTCTGTACATTTAAATGTATCCCATTTAAAGGCAGGGAAAGGATCAGCTGATATCCCAATTACCTGATCCTGTCCAAGCTTAACATGCTTTAGAGCTACGTAAGGTTTTTTTATCCCAGTCTTCCTGTGGTCTGAATGATTTTTTTATGTCACCATGCAGAAGTCCTCTCTCTGAATCCTCATTCAGCCGTAGCTCTAGGAGGAGACTAAGTCTGGGTAGTCTTTAATTGTACACATGGAATATCTTGCCCATGATAAAGAAATGGATTCTAGTTTTGGTGTTCTTGAAAAGTTACCACTCAACATAACCCCAAGAACACTGTAAGTATTGCAGAGCAGGTTAAGCTGCAAAGTGAGATTCTACTTTATAGCCCTCACAATTATTTTGTTTGCCATTCAACCTAAGGTAGTGCACAAAAGCAGTACTAGGTTAGACCTAGTATGTATGAAAAGCAAATCAAGGGTATTACAGTCTACAGAAAGGAAGCAGTTCTCGCAAACAGAAACAGATGAAGTAAAGTGTTAAATAATTCATATGGTTGAGCACTTTGCAAAAAGTGCTCACTGTGAATTGCATATGGATATCTGGTTTTATGACTGGAAAACCGATCTTGAAACTCCAGAAAAAAAATTCATGTCATTTAATTTTAAATTCAAAGCAATACTGAAAAGAATTGTATGAAGATCAACAAATAACTACAATTATTGTGGAAAATTATGAATAAAACATTAAATTGCAGGCTTTAAGCCCCTGGCCACTTTGTACCATTAAATACATTTCTATTTTTATATCTCAACTCTCTCTGAAAAAAAATAAGAAAATGAAGAACTTAAAAAGAAAATTATGGCTCTTTTACTTTCAGTAAGAGAAGCTTGAACACTTTCTTTGTTATGAATAAAAATCACATTGAAATGAAAGTCAGCTTCCAATATAATATTATTTAAGTAGAAAAGAGCAGGAATTTGTTCAACAAGAAAGAAATTGGAGAGCAGAATACTTCCAATATTGTATGTACATTTGCAGGTACAATACATACATTCTGATGCACCAACTGTTCTGAAATTGGCATTGTATAGAAAAAAGTACACCTCAAGAAGATAAAAGTTATTTCTAGAGATTTAACAGAAGCAGCAATTACAACCATTACTTTCTCTTCCTGCCAGGAGCTCATGGTCCCTTGAAAATTTAGTATGAAGGTCTATCTGATTTCTAGATTAATTAGATGAGAAAACTCTATGATGCTTTGATGCATTCTATTTTACAGCTGCGGAGTAGACCAAATAAATGAAATGTGTTTTCCATAAGCTTATATACTGTACAGGATCTAAAATAGATGGTAACTGAATTTTGTGTATTTGGGGCATAAACCTTTTTTTGGTACCATTTTATGCCATTTCATTATGTAACAACTACTGTTTCAATGAGTATGATGTCAGTGAAGGACTTCTGTTATAATGGTACCCTGCTGTAAAATGCATTACTCACAGAACTATTTCTGCTTCATAATGTAAACAATGTTTCATTTCTTTGCAATGGTCCTGTTTGAACATTTATACTTATCACTATCGTTACAGTGCAGCGTTTCCACTTTCTGATTCTTGTTAAAAGCTGATAACTTTTTTCTTTGTTTTAAATCTCTGAACTCGATTGTTTTGAACTTACCAAGTGGCCATTTCCCTCCATATGCCCTTTTTCAAACACTTATTTTGCAAGTATTTAGTATGAATCACTGCAAGCTTCTGTCAAGTGCTCTACCTGCTAACATCCAAGCCAACCTTGGCCAACACTGGTTAAACACTTCTAAAACCAACTAGGCTGCACATGCTCCACTACAAACACTGCTGCTCAGGGCTCTTCCTCCAAGGCAGAGAGACAAGATAAAATAATTGTGCACTTCATTTTTAAATATAAAAGAAGTTCTATAGGTGAATTAGCCATGTATTCAAAATCAAGTACAAGGAAGATAAGTCTACCACGTACACACCATATTATTATATTTATTATTAATTATTGCAAGTTCTAGATATGTGATTAAATTTTCAGCTACTTGAGACCTTCTCTCCTAAACCCAATCTATTTCATCATTTTAGCAAGCTCTGTCCTGATGCAAGACATTGAAGTCTCCTCACCCTCTTAACCCATTCCACAACATTCATAAACCCTTATCTGATTTATTGTCCAAATTTATTACTGACCAATCAATACAAAAAGATAACGCATCAAGGGCTAATTCCATATCTGCCAAAGCTAGTGACGGACCCCTACACAGAATCCAGGAGGCTCCTAACTTACAAAGGAGGCTACAGGTTTTGTTTCACAAATGAGACACTCTTCTACATTTATTTACTGATAGAAAGTTGACTGCATTGTTACTCAACCAAAACCACTGATGGCATAAATACAAAAATAACCATAATTTCAAAGGCCTGTTACTTGCTGTTTACTTGTAACTTGTGAGGATCTTCAGAACAAGCTGGAACTGTTTTAAGATCAGCCCTCGAAACAGAAAATGGGTATTAAAAATGTTGGACAAGATGATCATTGAACATCTCCTCACTTCATGCTTTACATGCATTCTCAACATCCAATGACTAAAGTAATACTGAAAAAGCTGCAAAAAAGCCATTTTTCAAAGAGAGCAGGAAAGATCCAGAACATGGGCAAACCCTAGAACTGCCCTGGATTAATGAAAAGTCTGTCAAGTTTACTTTTTTGCCCCACATGGTGGCCAAAAGATGACTGAGAAAGAATGGAGAGAAAGAATAAAACAGTCTTTAAAGGTACTTTAAAAAAAAAAATCTCAAAAAGAACTGAATTTATTTAATTAAAGCTTTATTCAACTGCTTAGCTACAGTTTGAAATAATTTTCTGAGTCACATGTGGGTAAAAATTTAACACTGGAAGCTGAGGACAATCTCTAGCCAGCATTAAAGCTTAGGCTGGAGCTTTAGACAGAACTTTTGTTTTGTGCAACAACCAGTAACAGCTAAAAAAATACAAAATAAAGAGAGAAAACCAGTAAATTTTGTTAGCTGTTTTTTTTAATTGCACCTTCATGTAGGGAACTAATATTCCATTGGTGTGACTAAAGTCCAGATAATAAAACACCTGGTAGAACTGTGTCATAATAGAGAAGTGCTTCTAAAGGCACATAAGTGATAGGTTTATCACTGAGTCAATGCCACACACTGGATAGTGCTAAAAGAAAAGTATTGTCTACTTTAAGATATCATAAAGCTTTAAGAACTGATCTTAAAATGCAAGAGGAGCAACAGATATGATCCATGTTATGCTGAACCTGTTTCTGCATAACTGACATTTAAAAAATTCACAGTAATTTAATTATTTTACTATATAATGCCAAAAGCAATTATATTTCTACTGCTACGTATTTTATGAGAATAAAATAGAAAATACTTAATGAATTTAATGAATCCTTGCAGAGAAAAGTTAAGGTTACTAAGACAACACCATAGCAGAAACAAATCCAGTATTTTTAATAGTTACTGACTGAGGGTGACGAAAATCGTTTGTGTCAGGGTATCTGTAACGCACTGTAGGGAAGAACAGTGACACTAGAGAAATGATCACTATTTTGGAATGCACGTGCACATTTACTCCATGAAAAAAATGGCTAAAAAGCAGTATTTGGGCTTTAATAAGGGGCACCATGAAGCAGGAAATTCGGAATGAATTCTCCACAGACAAAATCACTGCAGTCTGCTGTGTGCTTATAAAAGCGTTCCAACCAGAAAGTGTCAAAATTTCTGATGAACCTCTGATGAACCAAGAGGCAAGCGCCTCTTGTCCTTGCTTTCAAACTGCACGTTTACGTCCTGATTCCTTAAAAAAAAAATTGATTGAAGAACTACTTTGTGATGATTACTGTTACAGAGAGAGGAAAAAAAAGATGAAAAAGCAAAAAGGGAGATGACATGCAGGAGCTGATTCACAGACATATCATGTTCAGTGTTTCTTGTTCACTATAGTTCCCCCGGCAGCAGAAATACTTTGTATACCAACTTTTGATTAGCATGAGTAGAAATGCATTAATTCCCAGAGGGCTGTTAGACATTCAAGGAGAGCAGATGACTGATCATATAAACAGCAGCAGACAATATATTAATAAATCAACAGATCTCCAAGTATTTCCAAGAGTCTCAAGTGACACTTGGCAAGTGACATAGTATCTAACTTCACAATTCACATTACTGATGTTTTTGAACTGCTAAAAGGAAGCAATAGCTCACTCATATTGATAGTATTTTCTACTTTAGTAGGCTCTAAGAGCACCTCTACTGTAGCCAACTCAAGTCACCTTTAATCTCAGACACACCTCAGCTGTCCAAGACCATTCCCACCAAATCTTGTAATAATACCTTTAATTTTCACTATGATCCTTTTGATATTCAAGTAGTACCTGCCTGCCATAAATCAGCACTGGAGCTCAAAACATCCTTATATAGAATTCTAGGCTATGTGCACATTTTCTCAGATTACATGAAGGCAATTGGCACTAACTTTACAGAACATCAGAACTGCTGGAAAAGCTGTTGCTGCTCATAAAATCATGAAATATAAAGCCTTTCCCAGACAGCTGGAGAACAGGTTTACTCAGGCCATTTATATCAGATGGCACAGGGGTCTCAAATCATGTAAAAATGATTCTTGGTAGCCACCACACAGATGGTGTCCTCCTTCTTATGGGGTCCAATAGGATAAGGAAAAGTAATACAACTTTCAGTAGCCCTCAAGTGTTCAAAAAACAGAGTGGAGAGAAGAGGGAGGAAAAAAGCCAAGCCACAGAACAAGTGCAAGGTCTTCCTCACTCCCATTTGCACTTAGAGCCTGAGTGCCAGAAGGGGTAGGGACCAAGAAGAAAAGCTGTGGCACGGAAGTCTTTGATCTTTTCCTACCAGGAATCTAAACCGGTAGACAAAACACTTGTTCTGCTAAGTTGGAGGAACTACAGAGGCATCACATCAAACTGTCAAAATAAATCCACTATGTTTTGACACACCGCATACATTATGTCCTCTTATGTACTACCACAGAAGTATGATAAAGAAAAGCAAGCTAAACCTGAAGCCAAGCCTTATTTCTCTGGAGTGTAATGCAACATTGTCCCACTTGCCATATTCACTAGGGAGAGGAGTGAAATCTCCACAGTGACCTAGTACGGCTGTTCACTTGACACTTTTCAGGTAAACTGCTGAACTCAGGTTCAGTTCAGGTGTTTGCCACTGCCAGCCTGGAGGCTGCTCCAGAAAACAGCAGTTTCTGAGATAACTGAACTTGAAGGTCAGCTAACCAATACTATCTCAATCAATCAAAAAATTGACCCAGAAAACAAACTGGTACATTTCTCCAAAGCCAGCCATATGGATAGCCTGACAACCCCACCCGTGAATTTGTCAGTAACTCATAAAATATTACACAGTATTAAGCAAGCTTCTGGAGCTCTGGCAATTAAGTCATGTTGGAACAGCTCCTTTCTGTACATGCCTGGATTTATTTCCAAATAAGATAGCACAAATACACATAACAGACTGAAAATCTCAGTCCCTCCAGTGTGTCTGAATCCCTTTGTGTTGCTCTAACCACCCAGAGACCAGAAAGCAACTCAATTTCCCCAGCCAAGAACTTCCCTGTGTTGGCAGGACTGGTACAGAGTCCCTCTGGCAGACACAAAGCTGGTTTTAGTACTCCAGCTTCCAGCCTCAGTACAGGAAGCACAAGGGGCACTGCTGGACTTTCTGTCTTCTCTGTTGGCAGGCAGCTATTTAGAGGACAGTCAGAAGACTTCAGAATATCTCCAAAACTGCTCTAAACTACAGCGAGTTGGCACAAATCTAGTCTGGGAATCAAATGGGACTGCAAAGCTCCAATACTCTTTTGTTTTGCTCAGTCTTGACCCATTACTTACCAGGTATTCTACTTTTTGCTCACTCACTTTTCCTGCTGCAGTTTCCAAGATCTTCCAAGCCCTTTGAATATGAAAATTTGACATTGGAATTAATAAAGGAGATCTTAATTACTGTGAATTCTCAAGTTATCTTCTTTCAAAGGACAAATATTAATAAGGAAAAGAGATTAGGTGCCCCCCTAAATCATCACATTTGAGCTTTAAGCTCAAATGAACCAGGCAGACTTAGAGAATACTCTCTGTAGCTAGTTTTAATAACCTCTACGTGTTTTCTCAGATTCTGTCTCTACGTACTGAACCATTCCCTTTCTTTCTGCTGGAACACTGCTTGGCTCACGGACTGGCAGTTATTTTTAATGATTATGGGATGCACTTCATCCTTCAAATAGATGCTTACCTTTATTTTTAATACCTTAACAGTTACACTGCTTTCTAACTTGCAATTTTTATTGTGTGCAATATGAGTCTTTTGCACCAAGCTTCTTTTTCCTCAATGCTTTCAATTTTCCTAAAAAGCTGTTTGTAAAATGCCATGCAAATTAAGAGAGACTGAGAAATTTCTGTGGGTGGAGAACATGTTAAAATAATATATTCATCCCTATGTCAATGTGGGAATAACAACTGTGCTTTGCCATTAGTCATGGATTGGAACCGCACCTATCAGCCACTCACATTATGCACAAACGTTTTCCCCCTCAGTATCAGAGTATTGCAGAAATATCAACTGGTTAACTGAGGGGCGGCTGCTCTCAAAGGGCAGTGAGCTGCACCAAGCACAGCAATAAGGCTGGCACCAGCCACTGCACCCATGGGAACCTCCATGGACAGGGCCAGAGCTGACAGCAGGATCAGGCACAGCCCAAATCACCCAGCACATCTGAAGTGATTAGGCTGGTTCCCTTCCAGGAAAATAGTTCTGCTCTGAATCTACCCTAGATGATCTAACAGTGGGATTATCTGCTTATGAAACAACAAGGAATGCATTTCCCCTTCTGCTGAGAATAAAATAGAACTACTTTACTGTAGAGGGGAGCCTGGCCACTGTAACACATGCTGCCAACACGCACAGAACAAAACACTGCTATCACATTGAGGGCACTGCTACCATTGCAGAGAAAATGCAGTTCCTACAATGGTTTAAAATCCAAGTATGAAGCACAGGAAGACCTGGGCTACCACTGTCATGTGATTCTGGCTTCCTATCTCTGAAGCCGGCCTCAAAATCCTTTCTTTTCAATAAAAATCCTAAATTTGTAAGAGACAGATTTTTCAAAATCTATGTAGATAGTTACTATCCAGAAAAAAATTAGTGGATGTGATGCCTAAAGATTTTTAGCTTTTTAGATATTTTTCATATATTTGTAACTTTGTAGACTGTTAATACATAGTTATAACTTCTAGTACTTCTCCTGCCCCCTCTCCCACAGTTTAACAAACCCTTAGTAACATATCCTTGAAATTATGTGTAGTCTTGCCTCTAGTCTAGCAACGACACTTTGTTTTGCACCACTCATCGTAGACACAATAAAGTGTCGGGCTAAAATATTGGGGCGAGGGGGCAGGGGCAGGCTCTAATGGGGCAGAACCCTTGAGGAAATTGCCTAACCAACTGCTCTTCTAATTGGAAAATATTTGATAGATAGATAAATCAAATAACCTTACAAAAATTATAGAAAAACTGTATCACGTGTGCATATTGCCATATTGTGTACCTTGAAAGCTTTCAATTAAAGACTTGCTTTTATATTATCATTTTAACACTGTTCGGAAAGGTTTTGTGTTTTAGTGCAGGCAATAGACGGAAAAGCCAAAGTCCAAGATCGCATCCTGAAACCCTTCTGAGAGGGTTACATTAAATAGGGCTAATATAAACAAAATCAGGTTTTTGTTTGCTAACATGAAAGACAATTAGAAAGTATAAAGGGCATAGAAGAGACAGTATTTGAAATACCTACCCATGCAGCATTCTTAGTATACATTCTTAGTATGATCTGATATCAAAGGACAGCAACAAAAGAAAAAAGATCCTATAAGACATTACCAATGCTATCTAATCATACTGAGTCATACTAGACTGGCAAATCCATTAGAAATATTTAATAAGGAAAGATAAAATTAGTTTCTTCTATACTTAATTCCATACACACACTTAAAGCTGCCCTAAGCCCTTCATGAAACTTAATGTCATCTTCTAGCCCTTTCCTATTTCATTGACTAAAAATTGGAGCTCTTAAATTTGGAAATCTGTATTAATGATACATTAAGACTGCAGAGTTATAAGAAATATATCAGAACTACTTATTTCTCAAACATACACCAATGACCTTGACATGACATTAGTTTTTGCTGTGTGATACAATTCTACCTTCATAAATGTAATAACACTACTGTCCCAAGAATCATACACTTCGAATTTTCTGGCTTTCAAAGGCAATCTGAGTCCTTACCAGTGCACTGATACAGACTTTGGACTCCATTAATTTTCATCTCCTTCAGACCAGAATGAAGGAAATGTTGTTAGCTACATTCGAAGAGCTGACGATAGACTGAGAGAACACTTTTCCTTTTACACGGTTTCTGTTTTTAAAGGACAGTTAAAATACATTCAGAGTAAACTCAGGAGAGTCTTTCCTACAGAAGCAGAGACTGGAGAAGAACTACTCAACCTGGTATCAGCAAAAGTAAAATGCAACTAGAGCTGGACAGGAGGATTTTAAGCTGAGCATGGAGGTAGATAGGAACATCTGAAAAGTGAAAAGACTACACAACAACTAAATCAATTGACACACAGTATTTTCCCTAGGCAATGAGTATCACAGGTAAAAGTCTGAACTGCAAGAGGAGCAAAACCTGTCTGCAGAAGTCATGACTCCTAGAATGCTGACAGGAAAATTCTGCTAGAGGCATTTCTGTAATTTATTGTTTGTTTTGCCTTGGGGGGAAGTTGGGAGACAAAACAACAAAGGCATATTTTATCACTGTACTGAAAATGCATTCAGTTTCCTAAACAGGCATGTACTTTAGCTCTACCCTTCTTTTGTGTTCACAAGAAAGCTAGTGTATGAGAGAAATCATGGACTTTCACAGCAATGACAGCTGCCTGTCTCTTAACTCAATAATTGACTTTCTCTTCTAGGTCTCTATTCTCCATATTTAAAGCTCCTTTTATCCTTTTCACTGGTTTGTTTGATTTTGGGGGTTTTTTTGGTTTTTTTTTACCTTTAATTTTCTTTTTTTCTCCTTGTTAAAGTGTATTTTCCTAAATTACTGACATTTCATTTTTCCACACAAGATGATTCAACATCACTTTCTCATAGACTCATAGAGTCATTAAGGTTGGAAAACACCCCCAAGATCACAGAATCACAGAATATTCTGAGCTGGAAGGGACGCACAAGGATCATCGAGTCCAACACTTAAGTGAATGGCCCATACAGGGATCGAACCCACCTCAGTGTTTTTAGCTACAGGCTCGAAGATCATCAAGTCCAAATTTGTAGTCACCACACTACTTTGTAACACTTCGCATTTGCGTTAAATTTTTTACTTGGTATTATTTTGGAACACAGAATAATTTGCTGTATTTTGTTGACAACCCCAGAGCTAACGTCTCTATCGGCGAAATAGGGAGAATTAATGCTGACCAGCATATAGAATGTTTTTTTCTCTCCCATCTGAAGATGCAACAGGTTTTATGTGTATAAACAGATAATTCATATTTCCATAGGAAAATACCAACATAATTTCAAAATTCAGATGGATTTTAAGTATTACCTACAAGCATACAGAAGATGAACTTTGTCCTTTTTTTGAGTTCTTCATAAAGCAAGGACACAACGAAAACTTTCCTGAAGGACAAGTTTTTCCATAATGTAATACTAGATATGGTGTAGGGTTCAAGTTTATTATCCACATGAGATCCATAACCTATGAATACAGTACTGTTAAAAAATGTCATCTCTCTCATAAAGTCTATACTTTCCAGCTGGGTGCAAGTTAAAATAGTTTGTTATTTATGTTCTTGTGAAACTAAAGTGCAGATGGACGTCAAATTTGTCATGGAGCCCAGAAAAAAAGACATCTCCAGAGTATTCTTTTTCCTACTACAGCAGCCACACACAATTCAATATGTGCTCCAGAGCATTTAGTTTTTCTAAAAACAGCGTCAGCAAAATTTCTGGGTCTCTTTCATGAATATTTTAAAAATGCTAATCAGGCGGAAACATGAATGCTCTTCAGCAAGAAGGCTGCACCTCATCACTGGAGGTTTAGCAAGAGGAGAAAAACAGCACAGAGCTGAAGCTAAGTAGATTTCAGCAACACTTTCATTGCACACATAACTGGATCAACGTTTTACTGATAGAGTTAAACTTCAAGCATTCAAGAAGCCTCAAAGTCCTGACTTTCGGGAGTCTCACACAGAATACATACATATTGCTGACATTGCAAGCGATTTGCTCATGGTAGAGCTCAAAGACACTCAGAAATCTGTACTACACAATATTGTTGCCTGAAGGATGTCTCTCACTTTCAACAACTCCAGAAGCCATGTCAGAGGTTTTCTCTGATTTAGAAAAAACTATTTTTTAAAGTTTTACTTTAAAAAGCATCTGCTACAGCTCACATGTTTAACATAAACCTGCAGCTAAGAACAAGCACAATAAGCACACCAGTGGCGGGATGGAGGCACAGAGAATGCAATCTGACATGCACAACTCTACAGACCATACCACTGTATTTCTACCACTGCACTGCTGTCAATAACAGCAGCACTATGGAAAAATGTTGCTTTGGCACACTGAATCCTATGACACCAACTTCTTGTCTAAAAACCCCACTCTTCATCAATGTCTTTTACCTGAAGGCATATTAAGGTCAAACTCTGAATTTATGCTATGTTGTCTCTCTCTTCCTCTACATTACCTAAAAACAGGAGTTTAAATTAAGATTTTTTTTTTTCTTGGAAAGACTGTACACATAACCAGCTTTCAGGGATTTTTTTTGGTGGGAATTATCTAATGTGGCAAAAAGGAAAACAAATTGACATTACCTATCCACGGATAAAATGGAAAACAGATATTCTAGGCATTCAGGTTTTTTTTCTGTTTGTGCATCTCTCTTATATGAAGCCAACCAGAATTTTTAGCAGTCACATGCTAATGACATGTTTACTTTATGAATACTAAGTTAAATCACAATGCCTGTAAAAGACTGGTCCCCAGGTTTCACATGTTATTGGTCCCATTTTATGATTTCATTTTGTTTTACAAAAGCAACAGCAAATCAGAGAAACTGCAAGGAGGCTCACAGCAGTTTTACACCAGGCTCTTTACAAACACTACAGACAAAGTCTCCCAGGCTGGGAGCTTACAAAAGAACACACTGCTCCTAGAGGATTTGAATTTTGGCTGTTCCTAGAGTGGCCCAACTGCTATCAAGCCTTGCAAAGTACTTATTCACATAGATATAAATGATTCTGATTACAGTTCCACTGAACTAATTTTAAACCACTCAAACATTCTGCATTTAAAAGCACAGAACTTCTGGGCTGACAACAGCCCCAACTTCCCAACAGCTCTGCAGATGTGGCTATTTTGGGAGTCACTGGTGACAGAACGGCTTTAGCCTGAGGTGCTGGGACCTGTACAGATGGGAGGGGATGAGGTGCCCTGTACCCAGGGCCTTCATGGCTTTCTTCTTACAACACAGGATGTGTCATTTATACCAAAGCCCTTAGCCAAATACTAAATCACTCTCCATCCCAGTCTGGCTGGATAATTTACACTAAAAACAAACAATCCATACAGAAAAAGGCTTCTGGCTTCCCACATGGGGAATACTGTAGTCAACAGTGTCAGCCTCCCTGTATGCTGGCATGGGGGGTCCCCTCCTGCTGTGCTGCTGCCTGCGTGTGGGGGCGGCCAGTCGTGCCCCTAGTCACCAGAACAGACACAGGCTGCAATCTGCACTAAACAGCAGCACTGCCACTCCAGGGCAGCCCCATAAGTGCGAGTAGGTGAAGGACCTTTCACATCTCCTATCCTCTGGCCAAGTTGGTATGGGTTTTTACATTTAAAAATCTAAACATCCTTGGTTGTTGGTGCGGACTATATCCATGTGCTGGTTTCAGATGGGGTAGAGTTAATTTTCTCCATAGTGGCTGGTAGGGGGCTGTGTTTGCTGAACATGGGGTTGGATTTATATAGAGATGTTTCATTATTGCTGAGCGCAGCTCACACAGAGCCAAGGCCTTCTCTGCTTTTCATATGGCCACACTGGCGAGGGAACTGGGGGTGCCTGGGAGGTTGGGAGGAGACACAGCTGGGACAGGTGACCCCAACTGACCACAAGAGATATCCCACACCATATTGTGCCATGCTCAGCATAAAAGTTGGGGGAAGAAGGAGAAAGCGGGGATGTTTGGAGTGATGGCATTTGTTTTCCCTTGTAAGTCACTGCTATGTGTGGTGGAGCCCTGGCTGTCCTGGAGATGGCTGAACACCTGCCTGCCCATGGGAACTGGTGGGTGAGTGCCTTGTTTGGCTTTGCTCCTGTGCACAGCTTTCCCTTTATACATTAAACTGTCTGTGCCTCAACCCCTGTGCTCTGTATCTTCTACCCTTCGGTTCTCTCCCCAGTCCTGCTGGTGGGGCAGTGAGCAAGTGGCTGCCTGGGGCCTGACTGCTGGCTGGGGTTAAACCAAAACAGCCCCTAACAGGACAAATGGTTGTCACACAAATACAGGACTAGGAATACATTACAAAAATTATCAAATTCACCTGAAAATATTACATATTAATGCCTTAGGTCTCTTTCACTTTTAAAGGTTTTATTGTATTCTGCAAGCCAGACTTTTATTTTTAAATTCTTAAGATAAATACTCTGGTGTATTCTCCCTGCCACAATTTTCAGGTAGCTGCTTACCCCAGCCCATTAACAACTTGAGCTAAAAGGAAAGCCATACTGACAGAATTATTACTTTTTCCTTATTTAGTATTCTCCCTTCTAGTCTCTTTGTCGAAAAACCACACTGAACTTAAACCTTATTAGAGAAAACAAGGAAATCAGTATTCTATAACAGGTTCGAGTGAATCCAAATATTTTGTTTTTCCAATTAAAGAAAGAGGGAGTGCAGCAACAAATAAATAAAATAGGCACTGTAGTGGGGACTGCCTGCCACAGCTGACAAGGATTAGGAGACACACACAAAGCACAGCTGCCTCAGAACACTATTGCTGATGCTCTGCATGGTTTGGGAAGGCAAGGAAAGGACAGAAGTGTTGCAGTGGAAGCACAGGCGACGCAGAAAAAATAGGAGGTCCAAGTCAGAGCTCCGGTTGAGGGAAATGAAAAACCCTCCTTTTATTTAATTACAGGCAGGCCTTATATAATCCCTGCATTGGTCTATGGCAGGGATCATTGGTCCCTGGTCCAACCACCTCTCCAAGTGATTGGCCAGACCCCATACCACCTGTTTGACTCTTAACAGGACACACCTGCAAGGTGTTTAGAAAACCATCTTGCTTGGTGTGTTGAAACCAAGGGCTTAACAGAATACTTGCAAAATGGTGGATTTTTCTCTGCCAGCAGCTTTTCAGCATCCACACAGAAGGGAAGCTTTGATGCATACTAAAAATCCCAATCCTGATATTAAACTCTTCTTGGATTATTTTTAAGGTTTCCTTTCAATACCAAAAGTAATGCTAAAGTCTGAAATTATGTCTCCCATGCACTCTAAACAACAGCCCTCACATTTTAAAAGAAATCTGAATCCCAGCAAGACTACTAGCTCCACTGGGGTTATTAACAGACTGCAGAAAACTCATCACATTCTTGTAAAAATCATTTTCCTCCAATACAGAAGGGGAGTTGAAAGCAAAAATACCACGGACTGGCAGTAAAAATGCCAAAGGGCAGATCGTGAGGCCCTGCAAATGAGTTCACGCATCCAGTCAATTTTAACTCAAGCCTATACAGTCACTGCACTGAGTCAGTGAGGTGGGAGGCCTTACAGAAAATTAATGAGACTGTGGATATTATTTCATGACCTGCTTAAAAGCATATAACCTAAATGATGTTAAAAAGGATAGGCTCACTATTCCCTCTACCCCCAGTTCCCAAAGAAATATTCATTCTGTGCAAGCAGAGACCAGAGAGCACTTTCATGTCTTCCATGGGAGGCCCTAAACACCTGTAATGCCCATCTCCTGTTAGCACTGTCCTTTCCTTTCTCCAGAGGCTCTTCCGTAAGAGCTCACAGAGCACATGCTCCTTCTTCCTTCCTAACACCTTAATTATCTTGTGGTTATACAGAATTAATATTTCTTGGGTGAGCTAACAAAAATCAATTAGCCATAACTTTTATTAGTAATCACAAAATAATTTGTATTCTTCAGTCAAGAAGTAAGAAGTCATTGTCCCAATGAATTAAAAGACAGATTATAAATTTTATGATTGCCTTTCTTGACAATAAGGGCACATCAGGATTAATTGAGAGGAGTATAAGAAGCTGTTGTAAGCTGTAAATTAATCTCTTTAGGAAAAATATTTACGTTATTGCATATACTGGAAAACAGGTCCTTTGTTAGAGCATTGCCAGCATACAAATATACTGGGACTTACGGTGAAATTATTCAGTGAGGAAGAAGGTGAAAGGAGGCAAAATGCCTCAGAGGCAGGAATTCAGTGGCATTTCAATCCAAACATCTTCCCACATGTTTAATGGAAAGACCTAGTGAACAAATAAGCTCTCCGCCATGACCACACCACAAACCCTGTCCCTTCCATTGAGATAGTTTCAGTAATGAGGCAAACTAAACTCAATGCCTTTGCTCCCAAGGAAACACTCCTCTGAATGGGCAGGGTGGGAGGATTGCTCTGGTTCTAGAGAAAAGCCAGTTACCATTTAAGCTTTTTAGAAGAAGCAGTGTGGCATCACATGGTAAAATATGTAATTTCATTTCACATAAATCATCAAGAATAGAGAAAAAATGAAGAGAAGTTAGTAGTTCACATATTCAGCTGCAAGAATATGGGTGCATCAGTTTGAGGCTCACCAGGGCAGGCAAAACTAAAACAAACAAAGAAACCCAACCCTTGTTAAAATATCTTACTCGTGTTAGTACTTCGAGTCACAAGTGAAAAGTCAACCTGCTTTTAAATGACATTTTCAATAAAAAGCACTGTACCTCTATATGAAAGAGCATCATAACCAGCATTCATACTGAATCAACACAAGATTTTACATTTGCATTCCTAACTTGCAGTTGCAGTGTGAGCAATGTGACCACCCAACATCTAAATAAAATGAAGGAACAGTTTCAGATAAATATAAAATAAAGGCTTTCATTGATTTTACAGTTCTCATGGTCACATTCAAACAACCAGAGCAAGCCAATAAAAAAGACAATCTCTACTGTGAGAGCCGGTGAGCCTCTAGCCACAGCAACCCCCTGGATGTGCCCTGGCCACACTCCCTGGGCTAGGGAGACCAAAAGGTCTCTCCCAGGATGCCTTGTTCTGCNCCACCAAACCCCTGGCTACAACACTCTACAACCATTCTGTCCTTAATATAAGGTCTAAACCTCCTCTCTGCTTGAACAAGAAATTAAAACAGTGCACTAGAAGGGCTCCAAACTGTTCAAAGAAAGATGAGAAAATTTAGTTTCTTCTTTTTATTGTTGGATTTTTAAGCTTGTGATTCTAGGCATAACACAGCCTAAGAAAGATGTATAAATAAAAATGGAAATTACATTTTATTTTCCAGTACCACTCTTCACCACTTACCTATATTTCATCCACTAAAGTTGATGTGCCCCCTACTCTGCCGTCATGAGACCCTGTCTGGCAGACAGCTGGTGCCCAGCTCTGGTGGATCTTACAGGTAAATAAGCAAAAACGTGTCAGAGAAAACGTCTATCTCAACTCATTTCCATTTGTTTTTACCCTTAGCCTTTTGCAACCACTTTTAAAGAGAGATATGCAGACATTTACAGCAATATCCGATTCTAGGAGGTCCATAACTCCACATCTGACAGCACAGGTTCACATATGTCTCACATTTTATTTACTTCCCAATTTTTGTGGTTTTTGCAGGGTCTTGTGCTTACAAGATGAAATAGTAACATCACAGACCTATTTGTGCCTCTTGGGCGTAAAACTTCACTGAAAGTCTGTCTTACTACAGTGCTCCTATCTTTCTGTGGAGGAACAAAAGCAAAAGAAGAATATCCCCCTCCAGCCCCCAACCCTATCTCACTCTTATAAGGAAAAAAAAAATCTTTTTCCACGTAGTATTCCCAGCAGGGAAATGTCTGTGCTTAGGAGAGACCAAGGGAAGACCCCAGGCACTGATATGGACACTCTCAAGCTGTAAAACCCTAGTGATGAGATGAAAAGATTAATCAGGTATAAAAGAGGGAAAAAATTAATAACCTTGTTGTACTTTAAAGGTTCCATTCTGACATGATCCATACCAAGATTTTACCTTCTCTTCATGTCAGAGGTTGCTTCCCTGTGTTTAAGTGTAGTGATAGCAAATGCGGATCAACTTACGTACCTTACCAGTCAGCATTAAGATACAAAAATCTCATTCCTAAAACAAGCATGGTCAACAACAGACATGCCTTCTCTGCATCATCAATATTTTGTTTAACATGAGTGTTAGGTATATTTTGCCATGCGTACTCCCTATACTAGTCAGGTAATACACCTTTTCTCTGTCCACCAAGTATCTCAAAGTACTGCTTCAGCCTTTTAGCACTCATTTTATTTCTTGACTTTGTCTTTAAGGTGTGTCTTGATACTAATACTTCATTCAGATCACTCTTCTATTGCTTGGATGTCACCCAGTGCACTCTGTCTTAGCCTGTCTTAGTCTTTGTACTGAGCTTTGGTGAGTTGCTTAGGTCAGCTCACAGCCTGTCCATATTGATGTCGGCTTCCCTCAAAGAAGCGGGACATTTTTCATCTCTGTTTCATACATAGTATCAAATTTGAAAACACCTCATCATTTTCAAATTGCTTAATACTGTCAAAACTGACAACCAAGGCTACAGTTGTCTTGACCGATTCCAGCATACCACACTCTGTAACACACTGAAGCTCCCACATGCTGACCTACGAGGAGAATAAATGCAAGATGTGTTTACTTCCAGGAGATATTCACATGCTCATCATCATAATAATGTGATGTAATAGTAATAAAAATTCATACATTCAAAATAGTAATAACTGCTCCACTGAAAGCTTTGTTTTCCCTCATGAAGGCACATGGTAAACAATGCCTATTAAGAGAACAGAAAAAATTTAAATAATATATATTATTAATACTGTCTTTCATGTGGAAAACTTGACCGGAAATCCCTCTCATGGTAGTCTCAGAAAGATGGTTGAGGTAACTGCAATATACTTGTTTCAAGATCCCTCATTGTGGAACTCTCTTCTGGCTTAGATACAGCAGTATTATGAAAAAAATCCATCATGCTGAAAAGAATGTCATGTGGTATTTCACCAGCCATTCCTGAGAGATGTTAAATGCAGAATTAAGGCACTCTAAATATTTTTCTCTATAATGAAGAGCTAGTGATTAAGCACAGTGAGCTCTGCTCTCTAGAGTTAGAGGGGTGACCATCCACTGTCATCAGCTGTGTTTTTAACAGATGCCACTGTCTCCTGAAATAACATAAGGGTTATTTTCAGTGAATTATACTGATGGAATTGTTATTAACACAGTCATAACACGTTCTTCCCAACAAGCTAGCCAGTTGCAATTTTTCCATTTGAAAATAACTGACTGATTAAAGTTACCCAGTTTGAGTGAATCATGCCATAATCCTGGGAATTTCACCCAGATATTTAGCACATGTTGCCAAGGCTTGCTCTGCTCACAAGTCCACAAACCGATACTTCTTTCTCGGCCGATTCCTATATTCCTGACAAGATGGAGCCACGACAGTCAAATGTGGCTGCAATTCAGGGCTCCCAGAACACTGACTACAGCGATGAGATTATAAACTCCTTACTTCCATTTCACTGGCTCTGTGTAGAAAAAAAACCCAGAATCCTACTTTGAAATAGATCATCTAACCCAGAACGCCTTATTTAAATTCAAGTATCAGGGTTTTTTTGTTAAAACTTCACATTAAAACGTTGGTTTTTGTGCACCATCCTCCTGCAGTATATTCCCAAGGACATTTATTAGCTGTCAGCCGAATACAAATGTAGAACAGATGGTACCCTAATGTAGACAGGTAATGTGCATCTCTGGATCATCTTTTATCACAACCATGAGGACCAAGTTGCTATAATTCAGGTTATGTCATTACAGCTACAAACTTCTGACTTCTTTTCCTGGTTCTCTATAGAAGCAAAGAGGTCTATCTAGGATTTGTCTCCAATACCACTTTTGCTAAGAACAGGTTAACTAAGAAAGCCACTTTCAGAGGACTGAAGTGTACATCAAATAGCCTCACAATGACTGTGCTTGAAGACTTATCAGGATTGATGGAAAACAGACACTGACCAAGAAAATTACTATTTTAAAACGTAATCCTAATTTTAAAAAAATATAAGCTATTGAAAAGATTTTCTTAAGCAAAAGCTAAATGCAACAAATTGCTTAAGTCCTTCTGTAGTTCCAGTTAGGCTGTTCAGTTACAAGAGCTTTAAAAGTATATAGGAGCATTCTACCAGTTCACAAGGACAGACCTGGGGGAGTGCATAGAAATTATGGAGGTGTAGCAATGAAATGAATGAGCATCAGAACAGGGATTTCGTGCCCAGCAATACTTGCCATGAGCTTTCTGAACCTTCAGTTTAAAATACACCATGAAACAAGAGGCCTAATTCCCTGTCGCCTTGTAGTCATTTAGCCATGATCAAACTTGAGAGAGGGGAAAAACCTGCACAGTGATTCGGCAATTCTGTGTACTAACTACAAAGAAGTAAATATAAGTGTCAAGGGCAGCAAAGAGGAGATTCTGCACACAGATTTTTAACCACCTCTCTTTAAACACTAGACTGAAGCATGAGACACACATAATCAACTCGCAGCATAGTAAGTTTTATTCTAGTAAAAGCTTTGTCACTATTTCAAAGGTATGGGGGAAAACTGAAGGAGCTTTGTAGGTATTTTAAATAAATTTCTTATTTTGTACATTCTATAGTCTTCTGTTTTCAAAGTAAGATTTTATATCATTTTTATGAGTTACAAAAAATGTGGCACAAGAGTGGAAACAAGAAGGTACTCTTAGTGCACCCTTTACTTCACTGAAGTACCATTAAACTTCTGTTGGACAAGGAGCTTTAGCCTGAAAGTCAAAAAAGCTTCAATTACACTGAAGAAAGAAAAACAAGTGTAAATCAAAGATAATCAAGTGTGGCATGCCAGAGCTGACCGAGCACTTACTCCTGCCCAGCTGGCTATGGGAGAGAAACTGAAGTTAGCCAAGTAATTGAGAGTAATGATGAAAAACAGGTGCTGCCTATGTGTGGGTACTTTTATTAACTGCTGCATAGTCCACCCGAAAATATGTCCCTAAGGACACCAGCCTGGGGAGAGGTTGCAGAACATGTTCTGTCCCCACACACATCCTCCTGGCTGGCATCCTTGGAAAAGCAGTTCTGGAGGCTAGGATGGCTGTGCTGAGTAGCACATGGCTGCCCACTGGGTCAGTGGCCCAGAAAACCCAAAATTCAGCTGTGTTTGTCCACAGTGGTGAGGTGAATAAATGTCAAAAGGCAGCATCTGTTGACCACAGTCTTCACCTGCTGACATGCAATTGTGACAGATGTGGACTGGGACAGGAGGGGAGAAAAAACACAGAGCGACAGCCCTGGAACACAGCAGATGAAAACAGAGTGAAAGGGAGTAGACGATCTTTGAAAATCCTTCTAACATTTTTCCCGTGTGATTTATACTCTGTACTTTTGGTCCAGAATGAAGTTGTTTAAAAGCAATTACGTTTATTATTAAGAAAGCGAGCTGGATTGGAATGTGGTATCTTTCGATGGTCTGAATTACACGACTAGACATAGTACTTTATTATCCATTTGACTTATGACTTACTAATTGTATTTTCTCTCCAAACCTTTCTGAGGTACTTAAGAACCAACAATTTTTTACTGGAAGGTGCTCTGTTTCCTGCCAAAGAGCACTGAAACAAAAGCTGTTGCCTGCTGCCTTTGCTAGTGCTAAGCAGTGAAAGGTGAGCACACACAGCACAGGCAGAGGAACGGCAGAAAGCATACCTTACCTCCATGCCTCACTAAATAATACATTGGCAACGCAAGCATGCAAGAGATTTGGTGTCTTGTAGCTACTATCAGACGTGTGTCTATCAAGCCTCATGTTCGTTAGTCAAATGAGACCAACGAATTAGAGAATGTTTAAAATTATCTTCCTTTAAATACACGCACAATGAGTGCAGCAGAGTCACAACTGGGAAACTTGACAGAGAAGAACACAGCGGTAAGAAATGCAGTGCAAATATGCAATTTATGCTTTTTTTCTTTGTTTTGTTTTTGTAAATAGCTGTCTAGTGGGGGGCCTGATGCTGCTCATTTAAGAAATGAGAATGGTGAGATAAAAGGAAAAAGGATAAGAAGTCTTTCCGCAATCCCATGAATTTGAATTATGCACTTTCTAGTCCTCTCTTATTAGACGATAAATGTTTTGGTTTTGCTGGTAAGATATGAGAAATTAATGTTTCAGTGTGATTTGCCTTAAAATACTGGAACCTTGTTCCACTAGCTAGAACAGGGTCTGTCATAATTCAAAGTTGAAACAACGTTTAAAGTTTTATTATTTACCTATGCATATTTGTATCAGGGTAAAGGTTGGCATGTTAAACAATAGCCCCAAATAATGTATTTTCTCAAAATATAACTAGGAATTTAGAAGTGCTTTACAGTTTGTAGTAATGAAGAACTATTTTAGCTCTTCATAAACTTGTCTGAGGTGCTTTTGTTAAGAAGTGTCTGAAATGTAAATGAAGAAATGTTCCAGATACTGGAGGCTCTGCTTACCCGCAGAAGAAATTACAAGCTTTTCAAGCAACAGTGTCAGAAACATGTGCCCAGCTATTGTGTGCACATGTATATAGTCCTCAGCAGAAGATAGATTATTCAGCAATGTGGTCAGTGAATATTGCAGTTAGACTACATGATTGCTGTCAATCCCTTCCAACTGAACTATTTTATTCTATTCTTGACTAGATTTAGTGGAGAATTTAGGCTGATACTGATCCCCTTTTCAGCCCTCTGCGTCCCTTCTCAGAACTGCCATAAAGTAACGGGTCAGCTGCTTGCTGTTCTGTAGCTTCCTCTGGTTCCTGGGGGTTGTTCTTCCGTGGTTTGGGAAAAACATTGGGTTGAATGATACACAGTCTTCATTTGCAATGTGCTGTTCTTTCATAATTTATCCCAAGATGTCCTATGGAGCCTCATGCCAGAGATTCCTGACAGTGAAGATTAATTGGAATCAGGGTGAGACAGAAAGGAAGGTCTCAGATGCAAGAGCTGGATGAAGTAGTATGGCAGATCATGAAAAGGACTTGACAAATCCAGTCCTCAAAAGATTTTTGGGATTTTTGGTGTGAGATTCTTTCTGTGTTGCGGTTCGGTTTGTTGGGGTCTTTTGTTGGTTTTTTTTTGGTTGTTTTTTAAATTGAGAAGGAAATCCAGCTCAATATGCAGTGACAAATGCCAGCTATTTGACAACAGACGGTTTTCTAAAGTTAGTAGAGGACTTACCAGTACAATATGCATGATGGTATCATCCCATGGGGACACGAGCAACACTATTCACAAACAGTTCTACAAGTATCAGTTTCCTATTCTTATAATTTCTGTTTACTCCTTCGCTAGTGAACAAATGAAAGAGTTTACATGTAAGAAACATTTAAGATAGCAAGAATATGATGAAAACACAGGTTGCCATTTTGGCAAAGGAACACACAGGAGAACTGACACAGTTCTCCTCAACAGCTCTTTCCTTGAATGTATACATTCACCTACTGAAAGAATACACAGTCTGTGAACAGTAGAAGAGGGCATATCTCATTTACAGTGAAGAAAAACAATACCAATTCGATATTCTACTGTGAAGACAGATTTATCAACAACTTCTGATTTAAAAAAAATCCTGACATTTACTGGATATCTGCAATTCATGAGTCCACAAAATCCACAGGCGTTCCCAGAGCTATTTGTTCAAGAGAAAGATAAATTTATCACATTTATAACGTGAAACAAAGAATTACTCTAGGCCTCTTATAAAATCAGTGGGCAAAAGATACAAAAGATCCCAGAGAAGTAACACAAAAAAGGGAAAACTTAGAGTTTTACTGCAGTGTCTGAATGCTGTACTATCACTGGCCTCATAAAACAAACACATTAATGCAAAAGGTTTGTAGGTAGCATTCACAAAGACCTATATTTAATGGTTATATAGCATTTTAGGTACTTTCTTCACAAAAAATCCACCATCCATTTCTGCCAGAATGACTGCTCACTAACATAATTTTTTCATACTGCAATCTTCCTTTTTCCGATACGTCATTTTCTGCCACACCAGCACACCTGAGTCTCCAAAGCAAGGAAAATGACAGGACAATGCTCCCTGCAGAATTTTAATCTGACCAAAATCTTTATCCTATCACATTAATCATTTTTTAAAATATGTTGTCCATTTTTATGGGCTCTTACCTGTTATGAGCAGGCGCAATAGGACTGAAAACACAACTGTAACAGACTGGAAATTCTACCTTGCCACCAGTCCCATACATGGGTGGGCTCCAATTATGCACCTCCTGGGAAGAGCACAGTCACAGACCCATCAATTTGCCTGTATTTCAGCTAATTGGATAATGTAATAAGTCTATTGTCACTATGAGATAATAAATCAAGATAAGTTTGGGGGAGAAATAAACAGGCCAGAGGACAAATACAGAGAGCTGAGAGCCAAAAATAGCAGAAACAAAAGAAAAAGAACTCTAATACTTGATAAAAGCAACAGTATCTGTTCTCCCTGTCACTTAAATAAGATAACTTTACAGATGGACAGTAAAAGTTAAAAACAACAACCAGCAGAATCTGTACAAAATTATAATAATGATTTAGGTGAAATTCCAAATCTGTGCTTTTCTCATTTCCTCTATTTTCTTCCTACATTTTCAGAAGGGATAAGGCACTAAAAAGATAAGGAAACAACTGAAGTAAATGACAATCCCAGATATCCAGTATTCCTCAAATATTTTACTTGACATAAATAACCATTAGTATTCTACATTGGTTGAAACTACTATGAACAAGTAGGGAAAGAAATTAGAAGATCAGAGACACCAGTAATAAAAATGTGAAAACTTCAAATGACCTCTAGAACACACCCAAACCTGGTTTGGGTTTTTGGTTTTGATTCTCCCCTCCTCCCCCAAGTTTCAGAGGTACACTTTCACTAAAACACATCTTTAGAAAGTGGCTGAAAGTCAAGTTTGGGTCTACATTCAAATTTATTCCTGCACGAATGCAGATGTTACAATGAAATCCCTCGTTTGGGTTGGGGATCCAATTTTATAAACTACTGAATTTCCACACAATTTCCCTTCATCCAATGCACGCCTGTGAACAAAGCAAATACTCATTTTATCTGTTGTCTATCAGCCATAGGTCCCACACTAGACAAGAGTAAAAGAAGTCACTACAATTAGTTCACAGTATTTTGAGAGCTGCGAGAGGGAAGCAGGCGCACTCCAGACTGTTTTTGAAAGACGGTATAACACACACCCGGAAAATTACTGAAACCAACAAAAGGACCCACCAGCAATGAAGCAGATTATAGGAGAATGTGTGTGTTGCACAAGCACTCTCAAGTGAACTAGGAAAAGCCTGCTCCACAGCCTAAAGTCAATCCCTAGATGCCACGTAAATCAGGAGTATTTCTAGCCTACAGCTGTGATTTAGGATGAACATTCTTGCAACTGGGGAATTTTAACAGCTGTTCTTCATTTGGGGCCAGAAGCCAGACTCATTTAGGATCTTTGATGGAACAGGTACTCTGATGGATGCGGTAGGGGAAGAAAAGATGTCACTCTTTTGCTCGCAGGAAGGGTTTGGGAGACAGGTTGTGTCAGTTAAGGAAAACTAGCAGGATGTTAACCATGATCACAACGTAGTTCTGCCAGAAAACTAAAGGAGAAACAAGTCTTAGGCCAACTGCTGGTTTTACAGAAGGTGAAAACTGTGAGCCTAGAAATTCTTTTCATATCCTTCAAAAAAGGTGGACCTTGAAGTCTTCTTTTAAAATTATTCTTGTAGTACATCAAATACCCAGCATTCCTCCTGTGTTTTTCACTCCTAAGTAAAATATTACAGACCACATTAATTCTGGTTAAAAAATTACTCAAAAACGCCCAAGGCCAACTCCCAACAATGCAGATTAAATTAAATGGTATCAAACATAAGCATATTAAAGGACAGCTACACACATACAAGAATCCCTTCCCAAAAAGAAAGGGACTAATGAATTGAGATTTGTTACTGGTTAGGCCTCAGTTCTTGGTAACATTTCTTTCTCTTTACTATTTTAAACTCACATTCTTGTTACTTAAATCTCCTTCAGAATAAGATGTGAAAACTTATATTTGAGTATTTGCTACAGGGCAGAAAATATCAAAATCAAACCTGTTGGGAGCTGATTTCAGGAAAAGGGGAGCAGAATCCATCAGCTGGTGCAAAATAACAGAAAGGCAATTTTCCTTCCCAAGCGTACTGTAAGGAAGATGGAATAAGTCTCTGTGCCCACAGTCAACCGATCAGAAAGGTTGAATATCAACACTTAGCAATTTACCTGACAAGAGTTACAGTGCAATTAGGTGAACTGCCCTGGGTTGTGTTTCCAGGCTACCCAAGCACTCTCTCAGCTAATGCAGTAGCCTTTCTGTCTCCCAGCTGCTTTAAAACACTGTGACTCACCCAACAACACAGACAGCTGTATCAGGTCTTAAAGAAATCAGCAGTCACCTGTCACAATACCTTTCATGCAGCACACACTGATTACCAGGTACTCATTCATTAACCCCACTTTGTTGGAATTCTCACTAATTGCATGCTTGCTGCTCTTCCATTCATGATAGACAGCAATTCTGCTGTCAAGTTTAAGAATAAAATGTCTGAACAGCACCCTTAATTCACTCTATAATTCACATATTCCTCTTGTATGAACATACTGAACCCTTTCACTGACTCTTACTGGATCTGATCTTCCCTTGGGAAGTGGCTTTTGCCCCAGACACCAGCCTGTGTTCCAGTCTGTCCTCCAACCCACGAGGGCTCGTGAGCCACTCCATGGTGGCCTCTGCTGGCACCATGAGCTGGCCTCTGACCTCAAGCATATGTTGCATTGGCAGGGCATGCTGGAGCTGGCAGACTTGCCCCTGCAGAAGGGCTCTGTGGAGCTCCTCAAGCAGAGATGGGAGTCTGCCAAAGCTACAAGACCGGGCCTGATGTTCCAGCACTCACCAGCCCCACCATCCCTGGTACCAGATAAGATTGCCCTGGAGAAGATGCCATCAGACAGCAAGAGGGCAGATGTGTTCAAGGAGGAGACCCTAGGTGGATCTCAGCTGATGGAGCACATCCCTGTCACTGTGGAGGAGCTGCGAAGCCACTTTGAGGCCCTGGGTGGTAGGAAGGTAAGTGCCTGGGCAGGGCAGGCACCTGGAGGGAAGGAACGGAGAGGGGCCCCAGAGCAGGTTCCCCAGCATCACACCACCCTTCTGCTGTGCCCTGCTGGGAACGGGGAGCACTGGCCACAGCTCCCATGGATGTCCTGTGGACTGTTTACATCAGTTTGTTAATAGTGGCTGTCACTATATATTATTATCCATAGCTTTCCTTATTGCATAATTTTATTGGTCTGTTTCTTTTTAATGGTTTCTGACTGGTGCTAATTGCCAAGCTATCAGGTAAATTAGCGTGCAATTTTCTTTGGCTCATACTTTTTAGAAGAGGAAAAAACCAAGATATTTCACAGAATCACAGAATAATCTGAGTTGGAAGGGACCCACACGGATCACCAAGTCCAACTCTTCAGTGAATGGCCTGGGATCAAATACACAACCTTGGCATTATTAGCACCATGCTCTGACCAACTGAGGTCATCTCAGGGTCTCGTTTTATGGCCTGAGAGAAGAATTCCCAAATGAAATTATTTACAAACACTCTAAAACTTCCAGAAGCATTTGTTTCTTATTTGTAGAGCAGTATTTATGCTCTTTCAATGAGAAGTTTGCTGTCATTTTACCCGTTGGCTTTCATTGGCATTAACACGACAGGCCTGGTCAAATTGCAACCTTTATTTGGCATCAGATTTTTGTCTGAGCAATATCTGTGATTTCTTTGAACTATCTGGGGAGAAGCTAGACTTTTTTGAAACTTCAAAACTGCTTCATAGAAGTAAAGGATACTGAAAAGTTTAGTAATCTTAATTAGGGTGACTTCGTTCATTATTGTAGCTAGAAAGTCTTTCATCAAGCTTTACCCCTTCTGCATGAAAACTGAAATGCCCCTGCAAGGTTTGGTTGCTGATGGAGTAGTTTACACCTTCCACATTTTAATTCCCCACTTTTTGTTCACTTTTCAGTTTAAAAAAAAAGTAAATAAAAACCCCCCTTGGAATAACTTTTACCCTGCTTCACAATTAAAGACATACTAATGTTTGATTTCATAACGTGTTCCGCTGCAGGATGACCCTGGCAGTCCAGGCAGTCAAGTCATTTACCCATTTCATTTTAATGCCCAGGGTGATTTAAACATGGTTTTCTGGTCCAGAAACTGCAGTTCAGAATAATGCCTGCTGAAAATTATATAACTCATACACAAAATTGAGGTACTAAAAGGTATTATAAAGCTTTTTTACGTGAACAGTAAAATAAAAATTCATGTGATTCATGAAAAATCTTTTCATTGGCTTTAAACATACAACACACAAAGTAACAGGAACCAATAAAATAAAGGTTAAAACTTTATGGGATTATCGAGCACTTTAAAGACCATGTAAAATAGCCATAGACTTCTTCTAAGTGGCACGCTCAAATGCTTTTAAGGTAGAGACCTTTTTGGTTGATCTTAAATTTTTTTTTTTAATAGTAAAATAAACTTTTCTTCCTATGAAGCAATACATTCAGTATTGCAAACATGATCAATCTTGTAGGAGCAAATCGATTCTATTTTTTGTCTTATTGAAACAAAGAGTTCCTTATTGAGTGAGAAAGAATAATTTTTTGGACTTAAACAGCATTATTCTCTTGAGAGAATCAAAGACTTTTCTTTAAACTGAATGTACTTGAAGGTACCTGTTGAGCATTTGATGTGTATCTGCCTAATGTTAAAGACTCTAGAGGTCAGAGTTAACAAAGGTGTTTATTAATATTAATGATTGCTAAGTATTTTAGTAGTTAAATATTATACCATGAAATAAAAAACTTACCATGAAAAACAGCATTTGTATTAGGATGCCTTCAGTAGGCACATCTTGACTATAGTTCTATCACCAAGAAATGACTGACACAAGAAGATACTCATATCACAGTATAAGGAAAGGCCACGGAAAGGTTTCAGCAAACTGGTTGCTTAAGATTCCACCTCTTTCAGCCAAAGTACATTTCCATGGGCAGGAGGAGTGAAGAATGAGAGGATGCATTGTCTGTGGATTTTTGTAGTGGTTTCACCCAGAAGCCATAAAGAAGGTTAGAACAAAGTTAGAAACAGCAATACGTAAAAGTAAGTCAAAGCCACACAAATCACAGTGTAATCTGAAAAATTTATACAAAATGTCTAAACAAAATGCCAGTGAACTGCATCAGTTACCTGACAAATGAACAGGTCTTTACAAATGAATTCTTTACTAACTTTATACTCAGGAAAAGACTGCCAACTGTTGGAACACTGCTTGGACAATCTCTTGACTAACCAGACTTTCAACACCACGCCCATTTTATTACCTTATTCCATAGGAAAAACTAATTTTATTATGAGGGAAAATACTGATGATTAAATATTCTAAAATATTTCATTCAGGTTGAATTAATTCATTTCCATTGCAGTGCCGTTATTTGTATATGTACAAAATTAATAGAGAAAATCAGGTCAATTAAATCACACTAAACCATAAAGGCACTTTTAAAGAAATAGATCAGTCATATAAAGAACACTCTGCTGGTTCAGAAGTGAAAGACGTCATTAAAGCCAGCTGCAAACGTATTTAGACTTTGCCCAATCTTATTTATTTCAATGAAATTAACACTTCATATTGCAATAAATAACACAAAAAAGGCTAAATAGTCAGGGACCAAGTTCAGTAATTTTGAATATTACTTTGAACTCACCTGATTTTATCCCAGTGGAACTTGGATGTATTTCTTTCTTAGGAGTATTAACAAGTTAATAATCAAGTCTGGTTTCGGAGCCTTTTAATTTAGGCCAATTGTATCAGGCCTGTCCATACCTTTTCATTATTTAGACATAAACTGATGTGCCATTCTGTTAAAATGAAAAGTATTTTCCCCTTTTCTATAGGAAAAAGTGTTTCTTAGGAAATAATAATATATTAAAACATTAATTCACTGTTCTGTTGTCTCACTCCCACGAAATAACTAGTTTATTAGCATGCAAAGGCATGGAAATGCTAAAGCAACTAAGGCCTGTGTTTTCTGTAAAGTGATCATGTATGTTTTTCTTAAAATATCCCAACTGAGAAAGTAACTTCGTGCTTACCTCTTAGAGAAACCTATTCAAAGAACTCATTAGAACCATTCATTTAAATAATCTGGTATATGGTCATTAAATTGTGTCCTTTGCTGAAAACATATGAACTGCTGCCAGAAAGTAAATGAAGGCAACTGATGTTTAATGTAAAAGGTTAGACCTTCATTGAAATTTTCTAAACAAGCAACATCTTTTTTTCCCTCAGCACTCTCAAAAACATTTATATTAATTTAGCATAGCCATGGAATGTGGAAAAGAACGGAAACCTCATGACAACTGTAGGTCAGTTTTGAACCCTGTTAGCACTTGCATCATTTCTATTTTTGCTGTGCATGAATGAAAGGCAATGAGTACACAGGATGGCCCCAAAACTCCCCTTGTTGAAAAGCCTGCTATGAAAGGGAGTGCTGTATGGATTTTGGCTTCATCTCTTCCTTAACTCGTTCTTTTTGTAACACATGCATTCTCCCCTTTTGTTTTCATCAACATTTTCTAATGTCAAAAGATTCCACAAGGAAAGACCACATTCTCTCTGGGACTTTAATTGCAGATCATGAAGAACAGCTTTTAGTAAAAATTCTTTTTTTTTCTTTTTTTCCCCTTAAGAGGAAAACTTTCTCCTGTGCTTTTAGTTTCTAAGTAAATGTACCAGCTCTTTACAGGTAACTTAAAAATCATCTGAAGAAACAATCCTCATCTCACTTTAGTTACTCTTATTTAACTCATCTCTAAATTGGCCTAGCTTTTCACGGTTTGGATGATGTATTAAATTTTTGCCTTTCTAGAAAGTGTACATGTTGTCAGATTTCTCACTGCTATTTACAATGTTTTACACTAGGAAAGCAGCTGTTCTGATGGTAAAAATGAAGCTTCCCAAACCTCCTCTGTTCACAAAGAGTTTCCCTAACTATTCCAGTATGTTATGCAATACATACATAAGGTCTTCCATAATGCACTGCTGTTCCTCCCTGTCAGATCAGTGAATTGGCACAGACTCACATTCCATCCCTGTTTATCACCTGCAGTTTTCAGATCCTCTGAGCTATTTTCCCCATGTTAGTTACACCACTATACTTGTTGGTATAATGTTATGCAAAACTGGATTTGAAATGAGCACAAATGATTCACACTTGGGACACATGGGCATTTCAGAGTTTCTCCTCCACCACACCTGTTAACTAGTTTCCCTAGAGGTCCCTGCAACTTGTTCCACTACTTGCCTAATTATTAAGCAAGTATGCTTTGGTCAAACATTTGAATGTGCTCTAAATAAAAAGTGACAGTACTTTTCTTTAGCAGATCCTCTTTTATTCTTCTGCCTTCAGTTCAGCTTTACCAGTTTTGTGCTTTATCTGGAGGCGTAGACAGCAGAGGAAACAATCTCTAATGGGATCTTGCCTTACAAGGGTAGAATTGGCCCCTTTTCCTCACAGTGAGAGAAGTTACTGTTTGAGCTATGGCAAGGATAAAGGTTGCTAGAAAAAAAAAATTAGGACAGATCAGCTGGAAAACTGGAAGTTGTGTGTCATCAGTTACTTACAAAAAGTTAAATTTGGTTTTAATCTCATCTACATATAAAGTACTACTGAGCAGGTTGCATTTTTATAAGCAAGAGGATGGGATGGATTATAGTCATATGCCCTCAACCAAACTTTCCAAAGGAAGTCTTCTTTATGCTAAGATTTAATAGATACTCGTTCATGGCTTTGTAATGGTCTTGTTGTTTACTGCTTATTCATAATCCACAAAGATACATAATGAATCATGTGCTGAGGCTGAGGGTGGCTTGTTTTTAGGATCACTTGTGCTCAACAAATTGCAGTGATTTCAGGTGTGGGTCTCATTTTTGTCTGATTATTGTCTTTGTTTTCTGCATGACTCTTAAAAAGATTTCTTGTCTGGTTTTTTAGCTGCTGTAATTTTAATTCAAAGAGGCATTTTTCATCTGTTACAATGAGTTGAATCTTATGTGGAGTACAGTTAGATAAAAGAAAAAAGGATTTTGACAATGTATCAAATGCCACTTCCCAGGATGACTGAATTTCCTAGGAAGGCAGTCTAAAAATCATAGTTATTTCTGGAACAAAGAAGTATTTAAATAGGACCATTTAAAACCACAAAGCACATTTTCTCTCTGAGATTAGGTCCAAATTTTTTTTATGCTGTTAAACACCATCATCCTTCCATCATTACATGGTAACATGGTAACAGATATCCCTACAAACTTGAATATATATACAGCAGATTAACAGGTATTGTAGATGTCTAGAAAATGAAAAGAGTGTATAATACAAAAGACTTCACAAATAAAAGGCTTCTGACAGTTTTTGAGATTTTCAGGACTTCTAACCATATCACTGCAGATATGACAGTTTTACCTTTAGGTCTTTCAGCAAAGACCATTGAAGTTAAAGAGCAATATCATTTAATGTTGTGCTAACTGAAGTTCTGCGGATGAGTCTGTAATTTTTTAAGTAGAGTAAAGAAAAGAATCTCATTCACTAAAGGAAAACTGAAAAAAAGAAAAGCATCAGGTTGGGTTTTTCTTTCAGTGTGCTAGTACTGTACTATAAATCTACTTGTAGAATAGAAGTATCTACATTTGTTTCTACATGAAACATACGAAAGAACACTAAGATGTATAGAAATAAATACAACGATGTTTCCTTTTGCTCTCCCTCCTAGTTTTTTAGAAGGGTTTAGAGGAGCGTGATTTTAAATTTTTTTTAAACTTTTCACAGTGCAGTGTAAGCTGTGGTGGTTGCAAGAAGAAACTAGATTTTGCAACTAGCAAACTGCACTTTTAAAAAATAGTAGTTTCACTCCAAACAGAGAGGAGATTTGATATTTTTCATATTTCTTTAGGGTCTGATTTAGCAGAAATTAACTTCTGCTAAGTTCAGGATTATAAGAGACTGACTATTCTTTGGCTCAAGTCTCCAGAAGGTATAGAAAAGCAAATAAGCTCTGCCTTCATATGCAGATGCTATCTCTAATCTGTGTGTTATTAAATAAGCACACCAAGAGGATGGGGAACTGAGGAATATGGCACTTGAGACTTCTTAAGAAAGGCGTGCACACCCACCCACACACACATATACACAGCCATGAAAGAATTCTTCAAAGATATAATCACTTATAAATGATCCAAAAACTGGGTGTTTTAGAAACAGTTTTTAACATTTTTAAGTCTGCAGAGATCAGTAAAGTTAAAACCTTTTAACTTAGAACCAGGTCACCACGTGCATTGTGTTTTGTACAGTTTGATCTTGAGGGTGAATGACCGAGTTTTCCAGGTCCTCAAAAAAATATTACTTCTTCCCTTTTTGACACGTAAGTCAGTAAATATCTCACTTTAGCCAAGCCTGTTTTTGTTGTACAGTTTCCAACCTATTAACCAGCAGCATCAGAGCTTGATAACCTCTCTGTGAAACTGACCATAAAACACTGGGAAAGGCACAGCTCCTTTCCACAGTCAGTGGCCAGAAAACGATGTTTGGAAATGTTTTATTTATAGCACGTTCTTTAACTTCATCTCCACATTTAGTTTAAATTTATTTCATAATATTTTATAGACAATACTTCTTATCCTCAAGAACTTCTTCTTGAGTATTTGTCGGGTGTGTCAGAAAGAACAAATATCAAAACAATTTCACTGTCATTCTGTCTGCTCTATTTGGAACAATTTACCAGCCTGTGGTAGCTTAATCAATTCTTGAAGCATGAAAGTGATGTGGAAAGATGAGAAGTAAATATGTCATTACTAGTATGTCTATGGAAACAGCACTTGTAGGAAAACATAACACTGAGTTGATTAGGAAGGAAATAAGCTTGTGATCTAAAGCCTGAGAAATCAGACATACAGGTGCTGGTATGCAGGACAGAGCATATCCATAAATTAAACAAGAGTGAAAGAGACATTGCTTGCAGAGTACAACGTGTAATGTGTCAAATGAACAAGATCAAGTTAATCAAATAAGCGCCTGCACCAACACTCACAATTACTATTTCGACAGGCTATTAAATATGTAAAATAAAACCTCCAATATGTCTGTTGTGTTATCTTTCCTCCAACCTGTACAGCATTTGTGAGAAGAAACCGTTAACAATTCTGTTATTCTCTAATAGTATCTAGTACAAAGAGAAATGGACTCACTGTTTCATAAGTTGTGAGGTTGAAGTGAATGGGTCCCAACAAGCCATACTCAGGAATTGCATGCTGCTGTTGGGAATCTTCATGAAAGTGGAACAGTTCCTGTGTTTTCAAAGAGAAGTACAGCACAGAAGACTTCCCATCCTTACATGTCCAAGGCACAGGTAGTACCAGTATATGGGTAGATGTCAATGTTGGCCATTATAGCGAAGAAGGTACCAATCACCTGCTAAATACATTTTACTACATCAGCCGTCTTAATAAAAGAGATCCTTCAGGAATCCTTTTCACTATAAAGATCTCACCTGTGTGCCTCTGTTTCTGCTCCTTTAGCTTTGTCTTTTTCCTGTTGGCAGCAATTCTGCTTGCTCTGTTGTCTCTTTCAAAAATGTTCTGTAAAGATATGATCCTTCCCCAGATGTCCAATGCCTAGATTTAAAGCAACATGGCATGTTATGTTAAAGCTTAGCAATTGTGAGGCATTTAGAAAATGAAATAAAAAATTAAAAGAAAATACCATTGTCATACTTCAACACTGTTTCTTTTTACCCTTCTGTCATGGTGTAATGGTATGTTTGTTTCAACTGTAACATCTGATTAACAAGTTTGGAATAAGAGATGTTACTCCAGATCAGGCAGTCTGCGAACTTTGCATACCCAGGGGGGTTCAAGCTATGCACTGCATTTCTTTACAGCTGTTTATATGAAGTTCTGTCACAGATATTAAATATCACTGTTGGACTGTGGATATGAAAATGGTCCATAGTAATACTGACTTTGAGACTCTCCCTAATTATACCCACTGACTCAGAAACTCCATCATTTATAGCTCATCTTGAATTCCCTGCAGCTACATCCCGTACAAAATACCCTCTTTATATGCTCATTGTTAATCATCCATTGTTGAATATGTTTCATTTTTTCTTATTGCTCATTTTCAAACATCAGTCCAGTATCTGACCAAATAAAATGCTATTTCCTAAAAAAAGTGAATGCTGATAACCCATAATTTTGCTAGCTTTTACAGATAGTAATACGGTGGGGAAAAAACCTAATTTAAAAACAAGCAATGAATATTAGATAAAAAAGCCTTTGCTAAAGACAGTTACTATCTAGAACCAATACAACTATTCTATTAAAAATAATATTAAAAAAGGCAGTGGAGTAAAACTTAATTTAGCTCACTGAGGAAAAGTTTACAAGGGATTTTAAGTTCATGAGAGCTTAGACCACCAAAATTCCCAGCATGCAGTTCTCTGGTGATGTAGAGAGCAAACGATGTTGAAGGTGTCCCATAGTGTTACTGAATAAATGACAAATGCTGGGCACTGGAACACATACTGCTTTCTGTAATTTTGGAAGCAACATGAGAGAATGCACCACATATTTAAATTTTTAAAATTATTGTATGCTTAATGCAAATAAATACATTTAAGCTTTGATAATGTGACAACTCCTTGGAGCTTGTACTGAGGGAAAGACTGCACCTAGACTTAAGCCTGGGTGTTTTACTTTTGGCTCTTGACTATAACAGAGGGATCTGCCTCAGTTGCTTGAACAACTAAAGGAAAACACTTCTGTCCACTTCAAAAAGTGGTATCAGTGAAATCTGGGAACCAGCATTACAGGAAATAGTCAAATCTTAGCATCCAGGCAACATTTTGGAAGGAAACAAAGAGGAGGGTTGAGGAAGGAGTGTATGTGCAGCTAAAATAAAGGGCTTACAAAGAACTAGAAGCACTGGTCATTTTGTAAGCCATCTGCTTCCCCACTCTGCTTTTGTTTCTGCTTTGTTTTTTTGTTTCTGTTTCACACCACAACATACTTCTAATAATTTTCAGCTATTGAAAATAATTACACAAATCACGAAATAGCAAATGACAGTGGAAAATGACAACAGAAGGAATGTAAATGTCTGCAGCAATACTGGACACAAAACGATTGTTAAAAACCACCACTTTCACAATCATTGTTTTGTTTTGCTGAAAGGCAGAGACACACACTGAGATATTTTACGAATGTTGAGAGGTCTAAACTGATAGGCCTCTGTATCTAAGTAAATTTCAGGAAAAATGCAGAAAGAAAAGCAAATATTGTCTGTGAATTATAAGAAACAAACAAAAACCTGGAGCCTGCACATGCTCTCATGAAACCCCAAATAAATAATGTTTGTTTCATACTTGCATACATTCAAACAGCAGGACTGATAAAATAAAGATTACTAAATTTCCACTGTATAGGTGAAAACAGAGGTAAGAAATTACATCCCTAAATATGCCCTTTAAGATAAATACAATAAAGAAAGGATAAACTTATGTTGACACATGAATTTAGTATACAGCAGTGTTCCTTTTACAACTGCAATGCAAAGAAGGTAATAAGTTTATTGTGGACACTTTAAATAAAACTTTATTGCACTAAAAAAGAGCAGAATTCTACAAAAAAGTGTTGGTGTGGATTTTATTTATTATTCTGGTAAATGTTTTTCCGATTACTTTGGAATTACATAAACAGAATGTGCCAGTTATCATATCTGATTCAAATGTTTGGCATAGATCTGTAAATTTAAAAAGGCAGGAGGAGGTAGAAGAGGAAAGCTACTATGTTTAATTTTTGCTGTGTTTCAAACCCTAATTTGTGCCTCCTTTGTGGAGAGCCTTTTATGCTGTCCCAGGTCATGATTATGGAAAAAACCCTCTGATATTAATTTTGGTTACTAATCACACTGGTTTAGTAAACAGTTTCCACAATTTGAACCAAACTTGAAAACTGTAGTCTGTTAATGTTGGTTAGAAAGCCATGCTGTCTGTACTCTCTGTAGTCTTTTGTTGCTGTTCTTTCTAATGTATTTCATATTAAACTCAACTGTCTCAGATCCAGACTTCTTATTCTGCATCTTTTTCTGGTAATGTAGTGCCAGTTATTTATATAGACTTCTAGTACACACTTAGTAGAAATTCTCTTTGATTTTATATGATTTTATTTAAATTTGCTTTCAAAAGCTGCAATAAGTTTTACTTCTACCAAGATGGGTGGTTTTTTTATTTTTTAATCTTCATAAATTTTATCTTGATTTAGTTTTTTTAAAGATATTGTACCTGGCCTACTTTAAACAATGCTACTCAATCACTATAGTATCATAATACTCTAAAAAAGCCTCATTCAAACTTGTCAAAGTTTGTCAAATTACTTGACTGTGGTCTCAGTTTCTTTACGTGCCTATAAAACACACGAGTATTTTGACCTCCAAAAATGCCAGTAGATATGGACCACTGCACAGAATTGGTTTAGGCCAGGGAAGTTTCTGTACCTACTGTATGTCCTACAGTTGCCTATTTAATCCATTGTCCAGCTGCTGATTTAGCACCAATCTTCATTAGCACCAAGCATGACATGAGGAGGGCTGTAACATTTCAAATATATATAATACAATTGGCTGCATGTAACTGTGTGTGACTTCAGCAAAAACTGAAACATCCCTGCATTACCCAACACTGTTTACAGCACAAATTCAAAACATACCAGCTACTGTGAAAAAAAATTAACTATATCCCAGCCAAAACCAACACAGATGGCAATTCTGCAAATAGATCTTCCTTCCTCAGGTTGACACAAGCTCTTTTCAGGGCCTCTGTTTCACGTACACAGCACAGCCGTTTTATACCCTTCCTCCAAATGGAAATAGTCTTATTTTAAAACTGTCTCCAGCTGAAAAGAATACACATCTCTGGATCTGGTCTGGAGATGAAATGAATGAGCCAGTTCCAGGCAGCTATGGGCATTCTTGTTAAAGTCTCCAGATAAATTCTGTCTTAGTGAAATGGAGCATTGCAGAGCATCAGCCAAGAATCAGGGCTTTGTCTCAATGGTTTCCTTACTGGCTTCACAGAGTTTATGCAGCAGGTGTTATTAGCACTCCTCTCTAATAGTCACTTGAGGGGGTCTGTCATCAATCTTAATAATGCCATCAGCATTCCAGCAGATGGTAGACATGATTCCATGCACTTCCATTGCACCAGAATGGATTCTCACTATAATCTTAATTACAGATGAGAAATGTATCAGAAAGAGGCTTGTCTCAATGCCAGTACTTCCAAAGGTTTTTTCCAGACATGGAAAAATTTTTTATTTTATTTATATTTCACTGTGATTGAGGGATTTACAGATATTATCAACTCGCTCAGCACAAGAGTTAACCCCAAATAATTTCTGTGTACTCTCCAGCAAAGCAGTCTCTTGTTGTGAATTAGAATTTGGGATGCCAACTTTTCATAGGCAATGTAAATGTTAGTAAATGTCAGGAGTCAGTTCCGCAAAGTGCAACTTGAATTCCCATTGAAACAATTATTTGAATAGCAACCCTAACTTAAAGTTAAAACCCAAGTAAAATGCATTAACAGATCAAGAATTTATGCAACTTTAAAGCAACAGATTTGATTTGTAAACACTTACCCTACACTGTAAACACTTACACTACTGCTCCACTCATTTCCTACCTCCTCACACATTTATGGATTTATTATTTTCCTTTCAACTTATGGTCTTATCTTTTCTCTTTGGGCCTATTCCTTCTACCCCTCTTCCTTCTTTCTTACACATACATTCTTTAAGTAGACACCATATATAAAATGAAAGTTAGGTGGTAGACAGCTTTCCTTTAGGTAGCACATTTAATGAATACAGTTAACACACACAGGATGAGGATAAGTGCATCTCTTGAATACATTTAAAGATGTCCTTTAAAAAAGATTAAATACATTGAACATTAACAGTAGATTTGACAATCTACTTTCTATGCTGAATGCAAATTCTTCTTGCAATCCAAGGTAGTTCTATGTACGCAGAAAATGTAGTAGTAATTTGGTAAACAGTTTTCCTCTATTTAAAACTTCATGGGTTCTGGCTTACTGACTTTTAGATTAGTGCAGGACTGGATAGCAAGTGGAAAATTCACTATCTAAATGAAGCACAGCTACTCAGTAGGCCACTGAAATTGGAATCTTTACTGTTGGCATTTCTAACTGTAATGATTGCATATTCCTTGAAATTTGGCACTCCAGTGCTTTATTCTTTTCATCATGTCTAGAGTATGAGATCAGAACATAAAAATAGCTTCTTGTGTCACCTTTTTCTGAGAAGTACATGCGAAAATAGAATATAATATCAGAAGCAGTACATAAAACTGAAGTAATTACATGATAGGAAGTTACCTGATTATGGACAGACTTCAACAAATTATGTCCAACAAAAAAGAAATTGTATAAATGCTGTTAAATGGTGTTCAACAGAACAGTTTATATCCCAGTTAAATGCCTGATCCCACCAAGACCACACATATAGTTAAAAAAGCTTGATATGAACTGAATGCTGCATTAATCAGAAAGAAAAAAATCTTGTACTTTTCATTTGGCAAGTTTTGCATGAATTGCATGTATTAGCCTCTAATTAAGCACCTCTTGGCACTACCTCAGTGCCTTTTCAAATGTTAATTCTATCCTTATTAAGATGTCTTTGACATTCACTGTCATTAGGTTATCCGGGTAGATACCCCACTAGAAATGAATGCAAATTCAATTTATCCTGATTAAATTGAGTTCATGGTAATCATAGCACTTTTCAATAACTTTTTCACAGTAGGAAATACCATTTCCTGAGAATAAATCTGAGATCCAGCACTGCAGCTGGAGCCATCATGCAAGAAAATCATCACTCCAAAGCCCCCACTAAGACAAGGATGCTCTTCGCAGAATGGGGTTAGAGCAGCTTGAGACTGAAAGTACCTTCTGCCACCATAGCCCACATCTTAGAAATCTCTCCATAAGAGAATTTACATGAAAATCTCCTCAGTAGGGCCAATATTCCTATAACTGATATTTTAAAATGGTCCAAAAAGATGTGGGGTTTTTTTCTAAATTCCTATTAAAACTCACGTCCAAAATACTAAGTTATTTAAATTTTATAGTTAATGGAATTGCTACCACGGAGATGTAAATTGGAAAAAACATCATAGAAACATGCTACAAGTTAATAAAATTCATAGAGGTAAGAAAAATGCAAAGCAAGTTTATATTGGTCATTATTTTGCAAGAATAAAAATAAGTAACAGTAAATTCTGAAGTTTTTAGCTGTTACTGATATCTACAGAAAAAAAAGTAATAGAAATTACAAAAAAAAAGAAAAAAACAACCAAAAAACCCCCCAACAAAACAAAAAAACCCCCAACCAAAGAAAACCACCTCAAAAAAACAAAACAAAAACCACCAAACAACAACAACAAACAAAACCAAAAAAACCCCCACAACATAGTTGAGTTGGTTCTCAACGATGCCAATGGTAATTGAAAACACAGTAAATTTTGATTTCTCTATTCTGTTCTAATACTTTAGAAGTTAGAACATAATTAAAGTGATTCTCTGGTGTTCACTTGGGAAAGCACACACAATGCTGGGGCAATATGATCCTGAGGCTGTTCTCATTCATGCCAGGTACTGGCTGGAGGAGACAAACGTGATCTAACCATATGCACAGCTGCATTTCCTTTAATCTCCTCTCTCCCTCTCTCCCTCTCCATCCTGCATTTCTCCTTCGCAGAGCCATTTCTGCATCATGGATTGTCCATACCAGATTTCAGACATAATGGTCAGCTCTTGAGCTGTTTTAAACCAAAGTATCATAATTAATACTGGGCTGTAATTGTAACTTACAACCATGTCTGAAAAAGGGTACAAAATTAATAGCATTTTTAAGCCATAGCCCTTCCCACACAAAGTACCCTATACCTTTCAGCCACATGCTGTCTCCTGATACCCTTGGCACACAAGTATCTCATTCCTCTCAGCACACCCACCTTCTGGCCAAGCTCTCTCTCCTACCTGTGCAGCAACTGTCCACCATTTCTGCTGTGTATTGTAGCCCAGCATTGTAACCCAGCCTGGTCACAGAGCTTGTCTCACTGGCACTTTGCCACTGTGTCACTTCTGACTGGGGTGCACAACCTGGGAGTATCGATGGACTAGTGAGGAAGGAGCATGGAAGTGCCATGCAGCACAAGGACAGCTACTTTCTTCACTCCAGAAATCTTTATCTTGCTATTAGCTTCCAAAAATACTTTCCACAATCATCATAGCCAAGGAAAATAGGCTTCTAACTAAAAAAGCAATTAGAGAATAATTAGAATTAGTTTTAAACCAATTATGTCCTGTAAAACTGATAAATAAAGGGCAACAACCCCCACAGTATTGGCTAAGATCCCCTGGACCATCTTTAGGTAAATTTATTTAGGTTTTCCAGTGTATTGGTTGTACCTCCTGGCCTATCTGCTAAAACTACCCACCATATCCAAGACCACCTTTCAAGTTCAATTCAGGAGCAGCTGTGGTTGTTGGGAGGAACAGAGGGGGAAGAGGGGATGGACTGATACAAGATAATGAATGACTGGTGATAGCTTAGGCATTTTTTCCGAAAAGTGGGGTTTACAATACCTACGGTAATAAAACACCTTTAGCCTCTATGATCTAACCACTTTTTTCAATGCTGACACATCATCCAAAAACTTCCTGTTGTCAAGAAAGAGCTACCATACGCCACAGAAGTAGACACACTGTTAAAAAATGATAAATTTCCACAACGCATAACATAGTGTGCATGCACTGGAAGGAATACTCGTGCAATGAACGACTACTGGTCAGGATATGAAATACAACCCATATTTAAGGTAAAAATTAGCAGCAGCTCTGAGAAAAGCATAAATTTATTAAAGACAGGTGAAGCACAATTGTCCTTGATTGCCAATGATGCACGCATTTTAAAAGTATATTTCCATTGCTTGTTCACTGTTAGTTTCATAAAATCCAAGGTGAACATATATAAATTGCTTACATTTTACAGCAAAAATGGCTTTTACAATTTATTTTACGTTATTTTCTTTGTAAGACTTCTATTTGAGGATTCACTAATTTGCATTGCATTTTTTTTCTATTTTTCAGTAGTTACTGGAAAACACTCCCCAATACAGGATAATCAATTCAGGGGTCAAATTATTCTGCTTCTTACACAAACCATGCATAATATCCAAGTCTAAAACCAGTTAGAAGTTACTTCAGTGAGATCGCATACAAGGGTAGCATTACATTCGGATACAATAACAAAGCCGTCTGCAAACCATAAAAAGGAAACAGTCTAAGGAAGCCAGGACATTTTGGAAACCTATGCCATTTACGTAATTAAGGGCTCCAGCAGATAGGTTCTGCAAAATCTTGCTGGAGAGATTTATGCAGTCACCAGATCAACCACCTAGTCACTTCTTTTCAGGGACGACAGAAATGGACGTGCAGTGAACCTTCCAAGTTACTCCCTTGCAAAAAAAAGTCTAATTTTGCTCCTGCAGCAGTAGCACTATATTGATAACCTAAATTCAGTTGATAAGTCACAGCATAATGGAAAATCAAATTTCTGAAATACGAACACCCATGTACATCTGGTTTCCAAGACATCATTTGTTATTTTTACGTATTCTTACATAATGATAAATGAAGTTAATTAAATTCCCTCGAACCACTTTTCTATACACAAAAGGTGTTCAAAAGAGCAACTGGTGTCTTTTATAGTGATCCTTACCACCATCATCACTCTTCTCTCAAACAAACCATATTCAAGAAATGGCAAAGAAAACTTCTAAGCACCACAGTCTATTGAACAATAAACTGGGCAGTACCACGTGAATCTGAAGTGCTACAGAAATTCACCTTATGGCATTCTTGAGAATATCTCCCCCAAAATAGCACCCCCTTTTAATCCTCTGGCTCTCTGTACACCCCTTTGGCCCCAAAACCCATATCTCTTTCCTACCAGTAACATATCCTCTTCTCGATGTCTTGCAATAGGAAACAGAAAGTGAGAGAAATTCACTTTCATCACCGCTGAGGAGTCAGCCTGGGAACCATTCCACCATTTCTCTGGAGGAGTCTAGCGTGAAAAGAGGGAGAGCAATCTTTGAAAAGATGTTGTCAGAAAATGGCCACAGCAACAGCTCTGAAGGTTAGCACTACCACACTGACCTGGTACCTTGCTTTATGGCAGTGATCTCCAAACCTTTTTGATGGTCACCTCGACCATTAACATTCTTATGAGTGTGCCCTCCCAGTGTTTGTACATTTACTTACAAATCATGTGCCTGCACTACTCTACTAATACCAGCTTAGGCAACATACAACAAAATAAAAGTTAAAGCAGGATGGATGAAAGAAGAAATATTTTAAAAGTGTTTATTCACAAAAAAAAATTAGATTCCTGCACCCCAAAGGACTGTCTTGCACAGCCCCTGGGGTGCACACATTCCAGTTCAGAGACCGCTGCTTGACGCTATCAGAGTGGCTATATCTGTGTTTTGGTTTGTTTTAACAGAGGAAGAATAGGCATGATCAAATTTTCTGACTGAAAACCACTTATTGACTTCTGAGTGTCTAGGACTTGACCTCATGTAAAACAACAGATTACCCAAATAAATAGCATTAAAAGACTTGTCCAGTCTGCCAATAAAATTAATAAGCCTTCTACGTTGTATAAAACAACTATTGATTCCACTCTTTTTTTTAATCTGAAAATGTTTAGACTGCATGTTTACCTATTTCAGACTCTAGAATTTTAAAGGGAAAGGGCAATTTCAGTGCACAAGACCTTTTCTAGTTAATGCAGCTAAGTTTATTAAGCTCATTGTTTAAACTACAGCACTGCTCTTTTGTCAACTTTCAGCCACTGGTTATCTTTTTTCCTTTTTTACCTATGAAATTAGAGGCCTTTAACACCTGCTCATTTTTTCTTGGAAGGATACACTATGACCATATCACCCTGTAACTACCTATTCCATTAACTAGATACAGCTACAGTTCTCTCTGTGGCAGTATTTTTTGTGCCTCTTCTCTGCATCTTCTCAAGTTTTTCAGGTATCTTTGGTTTTAAGGACTATTTTAGGGGTGTTTTCCCTTCTCCTTTTAGAGTCTTCTAGTACAAAGCCTTTCTTTTTCTTCTCAAACAAGAAAACGGAATCCTCCATTCCACATCCACTTTGCCTCTGAGTCTAAATATGGCACAGTATGTTTCAGAAGCATTTTCTGATCCACCAGGAATAAGAATATGATTTATGCAAAAATGCACAGTCAACAATTCATACTCTTATAAATTAAGCTTTTTCCAAAAATGTGACAGACCCATAGGGGATAATGTTTTTCGATGTTCCTGTGAGAACCATAATATCCCACTTTGCATTCAGACAGCCTTATGAGAAGTAAATTCCCTATACACTCATTTTAGTTTCAAACCACTGGTGAAAACCCTTAAACTTCTAATAGCTGAAGTCAGGCACTGAAATCTGCAACTCTGCACTTGAATAAATTCTCAGGTCCTGAAAAAAATAAGATAATGCTGATCCATAGATTATTTCTCCCAGCACCATGAGATTTGAGTTTTCTATAACCAATAACAATATATGTCAACTTGCTTCAATTTTTCAGCAAGAACAATACCCTCAAACCACTAAAGTGCTATGGAAGATTTTCCTAAATGTCTCTGTTATGCCAAAATCTTTTTTTCCTAGAAGAGGTATTGAGCAACATTTACTGCAAGCTCTGTGACTCAGTACCAACAACTTTTATTGTCTCCACTAAAAACAATCAAGGCAATGCTCATATTGCTGTTCAACCTACCATGAAAACCTGGAGAAGCCCATACTGGATAGCTAATGTAGGCAAATTGTTGGAGAAAAATGGCAGAAAGCCAGAATTATCAAGTTCTATTATGCACAGAAGATTTTTCAAGCTTTGTTTACTTTATAGAATCAATGTAACTCATGGCTAATAAAAGAATTAAATTCTCTGAAATATATACTATTGTACAAGTTCCATAGGATAAAGGCAAACAGATTTTGTTGGCATACCTCAGCTTGATAAAGATACGGCTCTTCTTACCACCTGGCTCATTTCAAAACATACATTTATCTCTGAAAGAATCAGAATATATCAGAATATATTATACCTTCAGTTTCTCTTGAATGAGCAGAGCTTAGAGCAAAATGAGCAAAGATTTAGATCATATAATCTCTCATACCACTACAAAGAGTTTCACATTATGTTATAAACCAACCAGCTGCTTAAGACACAAAATTTTCTGTTTAAAGCTTTTAAAGCTAACAAGAGAATAGTTTCTATTACCTTCACTCCCCAGGTGGTTAATAATATGTATCTATTAAAATGTTTTTCAAAACAGTCCATTAAATTCATTGGCCCCTCATCAGCAAGGAATTAAATCACGTCTAACTTCATGCACATGAGCATTCCCATTGCACTTAATGAAACCATTCACATGCTTATGACTATGTAGAATCCAAAAATCCCTTGTTGTACCAGGGCAATACCAAGAAAGTTTTTAAACTCCTAAACATTCTTGAGAATTAAAGCAATGGCTTATATCATTCTGTTACTAGTCTGTTACATAATTCAATCTGCCTTTAAAAACAAACTGACACTTTTTGCCTGTGGTGGACTATCTCTCTGTGTTATCAAAGTGTACTTTCAATTTTTCCATGCTTTTGGTTAGCTTTAGTTTAATGTACAGACTTCTTATTTGAAACACAGCAGTTTTCTTTCCCTTCTGATTTCTACTTTCCTTGAAAATCTTCTTCTTTTACTTCCAGATGACTTTCACTGACTCTTTCACTGCTGCTATTATTATTTCTTGAACTGTACAATTCTTTTGTCTATCATGATAACATGAAATATGCAAAATTACTGCATGGGATAAGCATAACAAAAAACAAAATTATCCTTACGTAAATTATGAGTAGGGTCAGGTAAAAAAAATAAGAAACTGAGTATATTTACACTGAGATCACTCTTCTATGCATGTCTGCATCTGATTTTTACTGGAGATTAGAATTACTTGTTATATCTGCTTGCTATATCTGAACCTTGAACACCTATGCCAGCTTAACAGTTTTACAGGGAACAGGCAGAAAGGCCAGATGTGCCTTGGAAATCTTCCCTGTTTGGTGGGATACGCCTTCCCTGGCACTATGTTCTATGCCAGATGAACAGACAGTTGTTGAAAAGTTTCACTGACTTAAATTTTTTCTCTACTCCATAAGCTCTAAATTGAAAATACAATTACCAAAAATTTGATGATACTTCTTTCTACCACCGCTTTTCTTTCAAGCTTTAGAAAAAATGTAGCTATTTTCCTCATAGAAAATACAATGTCTGTTTGTACTTACAGTGGAGTCTCGCAAACTTGTAAGAGGACTACCTAAAGAGAGCACTCCCAGGGCTGATAACACACTGCTGGATTTCCAGGAGACTGTCTCCTTTAAAGAAAGAATGGCTATGTACAAGGCTGCTGTGTCCTTTGCTCATGTAAGATATCAATGCTTTCTCACCTTCCTAGCTCTCCGTCTGCTTTGCATAGCGACATATCCGGCATTCTTTATTTATCCAAGCTGACTGATGGACCATTATGGGGATCAAAATTTGACACCTAAATTACCAAACCTACTTAGCAAACGTATTGATGCATTGTGTCTGTCTCTGCTGAAAGAGATTTTTCATCCTATAAACTTTTGGTCACCTGGACAATTCCCTTTAACTCATGTGAAGGACTGGGTTTTTTCTTCCACAGTTACATGAGCTGCATTTATAAGGGCCATAGGCTTGTGACAGATTAACCCCGCAGCTTTTGCATTACTAAAAACATTATTAAACAAAAAAATTATATACAAAAACACATTAAGTTTAGACCTCTTGCTGTTCAAACTAAAGAATTTGAAATTGCTGCATTTTAAAATAGTAGCTCTATGAGACAAGGTGTATGAAAAAGTATTGTTTTGTAATAAAAATATTAAAAATTGGCATTATATGAAAGAGTATTTAGGAAAAAATTTTGTTTTACATCTCTCTCTAAATGTCTATCAATAGAAATTAGGTATTTTACTGCAAAGTTTAAAATATTGATACCAAGCAGCACATAATGTATTTGATTAACAGAATTTATAAACTAGTAAAATAGACTGCTTCACCACACACTGAATTATCAGTCAGGAATATCTGAAAACTGTGTCTTCAGATCTCAGCCAGAAAAGTCTTCTGCAGTTCTGAAGAAATACTAAGGGTTAAAAACTGTGTTTTTACCATATCTTAAAAACCTACCCAGAAGTTGCAGCTCAGATCCCTCGTGTAAGGAAACAGAAGGCATCATGATGGCTTGCTCTAATGTGAGAATGGCAACGGTCTTTGTTTACACTAAACTTTCAGCACGTGGAAAGAACACCTTTTTCTCTCTGTAAACCAGGCCGGAGAAATTTCTGTAAATCAGAGACCATATCTGGCAAAGGAAGGACTACAATGCAGCTCTCACCAGCCATCTTCTCCATCCATATGCAAGTACATCTGTAGAAGGATTCCCAGTCTTACCTGCACTTTAGTCTTGGGAGAAATGGTCTGCGTCACCTGAAGGGACCTTCTGGGTGCCTGGATAGTCCAGAAACCACACACTGAAAATAGCCACCAGAGTCCAGGTGTTTTCCAGCCATCAAATTCCTTCCTGCTGACTTCCTTATTTCCCAGCTGCTTGGTGTGTATTTGGAGCAGATTCCTGCATTTCACCTGGCTGAGAAGGTCCCAATTCCCTAGTCCAGCAATAGGAAACTTGGCTGAAGTCAGGACTGTCTCTCTCACAAAGAAAAGAACTACATGAAGCCTGACCCAACCTGTATTGAGCACATAGGAACTATTTCATTTACACTCAGAAACTTCTTGCAATTTCTTGCTAAAATGCATGGTTGACTGAAAAAGGAACTTTATATTTGGTTACATTAAAGGCAATTAATACATTTCACTAGAGGACCCATCACTGCATTTACCTGCTCAAAATATCTCCAAATGGCTGCTAACGTGTGCCTGAAATGTTCATTCACTAAAATAATTACTTTCCACATTCACATATCCATGTACAGATGTAATCATGCAGCCCTCATCACAGGGGAAAAAAACCCTGGTTTTTTATGATCTGCTTGCTTACTCATAAATAAATAGTAAAGCTAACTTTACTTAGTAGCTTTGTTACAAAGGTATTTCTAATTTTTGGGTGGGGGTTTTTCTGCATAGTGATTAATAAACTGAAATGTTGAAAGCTTTGCCCAATATCATCTAAAAAGTAACATATAAGGGACAGAATTAGAACAGGAAGCCTGAGGGTAAGTGCCCTTTCGTGATCTTCATTGCTGCTGGTGGTGAAGACAGGTCATCTCACAAAGGCCTGCTTGAAGCTCTTTGCATGTTTTTCAACAATACCTGTTGGAAATAGAGAGGACAAGCTGGCAACTCTAAATGCCACAGAATTCAGAAGAGACAACTAGAAGAGGGAACAGCAGAAGGATTGTTCTGGAAAGTGGCTGTTACCGCAAATCAAGCAGATGGGATTTATTTCTTTAGGTGCTCAAGATTCAGGTCAAGCATACCTTTAAGTTGTCTAAATCATGAAGTATGGCTCTTGTGCAGTGGTCTATGAACATGCCAAAAATAGATTGTCAGAGTCATTCCTGCATACTGTTGTTAACTAATTTTAAAAAAAATATTTAACTCATAGAAGTATGTTTTTAGTGCAAATAGAAAACAACTGGTCTTATTTTATCACTCTAGAGTTCACAGAAAACCAAGTTCTGTACTGTGCCTGGTGGCCTGGCAGCAGTGAGGAAACATTTCGAGAAAGTGCAAAGGATGTCCCCAAAAAAGACCTTTGTTCAGTACCAGCACCAGCACCAGCATAGATCTCTACAGGTAACAGCATTTTAATACTAACAAATTAGGTCCGCCTTGCTAGATAACTTGAGGAAAAAATATGATTGCTTGCTTTACTCAAGAGTTTTTGTTATGTCTGAGACAACATTTCTCTAATGTTCATACTCACAGAATTTTATGTTCGAGATGTACCACAGGATTCATGTATTTTTTATGCAGATGAACACTCAATATAGACTAGACTCAACTAGACTTACATTGAATAAAGCAGATTATTACTACAGCAGTATTTTATACTGAACCCTGTCTATAAGACTGTGATTTATACATTATCATGTGTCATGGTGATATTTTGCATTTATTGCACTTGATGTTAAGTCATTCTTTTTCAAAGGGAGTTTCCCGCTCCCATTGAATTAAATCTAATAAATTCCCCTAAACAGATCAAAAATTGCACAGAAGAACGCAGACATTACATGAAAGTAGAACAGAGCAGCAGCTAAGGATTACTTCAGATAGAAGACCTTAACATTTCATTGCTTCATTAGCATATACCTTGAAAAATTGTAGGACATAACGATTTTGGACTATGTGAAATCCCTTACAATAAAACACTGCACAATCTGTCCTGTGCACTCTGAAAAACAGTAAAATTTTTTACCATCCTGCACTTCTTGGAGAGAATTTTAAGCAATATTGTTCTCCCAGCTTTGTAGAAAAAGACACATCAACATTTTGCCATAGGTTTATTTTAATGTTAAATAAGTATCATCGTATCTACCACTCATCTCTCATTTCTTATACATTAATACCTGAATCAACAATTTGCATGGACAACAAGCAAAACTTCAGTCTGTAGGGAAGAAGACACAGTTTGCAGCAGGGGTATTAATACATCTTTAACTAAGCAGAAAAATCCCGTAGTGGGACATACTCACACTGGTGCATAATGTGTGGCAATAGGAAGTGTTATGCGCATACTTTTCTGATGACGTGGCCCACTCTACCTGCTGGTTTTCTGGATGAAGAAATGCAGAACCCTGTACAGAAATTATGTGACTTTTCTCTTACACAGAACCCAATAATTTAATTTCTGTGATGTGCAGACACATTTTCCCTGGACATCTAGCTCTCCACAAAGCCACTATAATGGTTCCATCTTGTCAGTCAAGATGTGACCTCAAAGCATACTTATCCATGTATTTTTCCTCTGTGGCTAGTAGAGGAGGCTCTCTCAAATCAACAGCAGAAATAGCCACATTCACTGAAAAATGAAATTGCTCAGACCATATGGAACCATTTTTAAATTTAGGTTAAATAACTTACTGCAAGACCATAAAATCCCATTTCTATGTAACATAACTGCACTTTCATGGAAAATGGGATTTATACCCTTAAGTAGTTGAAAGATTATTCAAGGTCACTGAATCCATCCTGGGGCAAAACAGACAAAACACAGAGTTTGACAATAGATCTCCAGATCTGGATAAATTCAAACTATTAATCCAAGATAAAATAAGGAAGCAATTAATTTTTTAAACATTAATCGAAATAGCTGAAGATTTTACTACATATTCAATTATTGAATAAGGAGTTCATGACTTTTCATTCAAAATATTGTTATCAAATATGCAAATAATAACTAATCATCTTCCTGTTTTTCTCAGGCAGCAGCTGCCACTCATAGCTCTATACACTGTAATGGAGATTGGTTCCTTGTAATAGGTGCCATAATACCAGTAAAATGCACTAAACCCATGGCCAGAATGGTGAGCAGCAACGAACACTGATCGCAGACTTGCCCTGTGCTCATAAACTCAACCAGAGTCTGATCAGAGACCTGGTCTGTGTTCTGACCACGGGCACCATGAGCACCTTCTAGCATCAGCCACCAAGCTGAGAAGCCACGAGCTTTGGTGTTAGACCTGTGCAGGTGCCAGCCTGGAGTGCTTTGCTACCCCAGCTCAGCTACCCTACTGCTCAGGCAAAGCCTCAGTGCCCAGTGTCAGAAACGAGCCATTGCTGGCAGGTGAGCTGACACTCCTACGTAGCAAAGGGGAGTGAAACACAGTGAAAACACCTGACACTCACTCAACCACACAGTACAGTGTGTCAGAACTGACATGGGTATAGCTACCCCTCCTGCACTGACGGTCACTCCAGAAGAATTTTCTAAGATAACTGCTGTAGCAATTGCCAATTTTCTAGCAATTGCAGACAATAAGATTGAATAACATGACAACGTCAGTGAATGGTGAAAACCTTACATTTTTATGAAAATCTCTCCTGTAGCGCCCAAGACACCCTAAGTATATACATACAAATAAGCAAGGCTGACAAATCATAGAGATGAAGTGCAGATAAGTGAAGTTCTTACAAGAAATTTCTTCAAGACTCTCACAGTGCTGATGCACAGTGAGACTGTGCTAACATAAACAGGTAAAAAAGCATTGCTTTGAGGAAGAAATTAAGATCCATGCCAAATAGTCGTTCCATTGCCACTAACTTTGTAACCAAATATTTAAGCTCACTGCTGCCTGTAAGTTTGTACATACTGTTCATTTAAAACAGAAAGTTGTAAATCTGCCAACACATAAACAATATTGCATTAGCCAGTTTCTGAGAGATTATATGCTGACCATAACGTACAGTTCAGCTAAACACAGTTTAGTTGCATCAATTGTGAAATAGTAAAAGTCCTTCTTGTGCTTTGATGAACCTCTGAGCCATTTGATCCCCATGAAATACATACCTACATTTACAGAGAACTGTATATATGTTTCATGTGTATATACATATAATGTAAGTGTACATATTCTGAGCTGAAAAACAATTCTATTTTTGAAAGGGAAAGTATGATTTGTCTATTATTAGAAGAGAAGCAAACTGTAAAAATATCAACACTAAAAAGCAAACCTTGGTCTAAATTACACAGAATAATTACTGATAATTCAAGTCTTGGCACATGTTTCAATAAGAATTCTATCTAAATTATTGCAGTATAGAAGCACTTAAGTTGTTGCATGGGCCACTAATATAAAATATGTGTAGCAATTAGAATTCTCTTCAGTAGCAGAATCTGAATGCCTACATAAAAAACACTCCTCTAACAAAACTTACACAGACTTATTCTCAGACTTACATGTTTATTTTTAAAATAGTATTGGCTTAGGTAAGAACGTTTTATTACCTAGAGACACAACAGCACACTACAGTCCTCTGTGTTAAGCACCATACAGATATGCATGGGAAGGCCAGCAGCCCACACAAAGGGTGGTAGGATACAAATGTGAGAGACTGGAGGATAAAAGAGTCTGAAAGAAAATTTAAAAATTGTAAGAAACCATTAATGAGTGAGAAGCACGCCGACAATCATCCAGCTGACAGTGTTTTCTGAAGCTTACTCATGATATGCCAGAAACAAAAAGTAATTGACCAATTTTATAGAATATACTACAAAGTCCATGGGATCTACAAAACATGCCACAAACCATAATGGGGTAGACTAAATTACTCCTACCTACAATAATCCTATATCCAACAGCTGGCAGTTATAGAGAAAGGATGAAACCACAGGTCTTCTAACTCTCCATTTGTTCGGAGTAATAAACAAGCAGCATTTAACACCCAGTTACTGGAATTTCAATTAGCCATTTTGACTGACACACAAAGTAAGAGATCCTCCATGTCCCTCTTCCTCCCAGCATGCCCAGAGCAAGGCTGTGTAATTATATCATCAAAATCTGGCTCGTGATGTTTGGGCTGCATTTTAGATGGCCATAGCTATAGCATTAAACGATTATGATCTTTTGCAATATGGCAACTACTTCATAAGCAGTACCAAAGTTAGAGCAATAAAGCAGTAGTGACATTCAGATTAGATTTGCTTCCTGACTACATTAAGTCTAATTATATTTCTTTTTAATACCCCACACCATCCAAAGGACACATAATGACTATTCTGAACATATTTCATGTCTCATGAATGAGCTTTTCCAGTAATGAGAACTTGAATTACATATCTAAAACATGCACATTAGAACAGAAAAGCATATCTTAAATGAAAAAAGAATATATATATGCATAAATGTATTAAAAAGCATATCCATACAGAATGAAAAGGCATATTAGACATACACCTACACAGTCATTAAACAGAGAATAGATGGAAAAATTTGCATTTAATTCTTTTTGAACCACCTGTTTCCAACCTGGTATGTGGTTAGCACTACATCTCCTCATATGTTGTGCAGCTCCCTCACAACTGTTAAGCGCAGAGAACCTGCAAGTGTAAACCAGGACATCCTGTAAAAGCAGGAAATGCTGTGACCTGCTCTCCTCAAGGATCAATGCTCTCTGACAGGTCAGATAGGATTGATTTTGATACTAGTAATGCACTAAATCATTTACTGGGCTAGCAATAAGAAAATTTATTCTACCTTTTTTTCGTACAATTTAAATTCATCTTACAGCTGAAAGAGGATTCGGCAGCACAGAGGTGGAAAAGAATTCCTAAAGCCCATGGAGGGGATGCCCATTGTTTCTCTGCCATAGATCTAAGAACCCTTGCTGCCAACTGCATGGCAGCAAATTACAGGCCAGGCAGTAGATGACCTCTATATTGATTCAGCAGAAATATTAATGGAGATGCCAGCAGTGTAAGCATTCCTTAGTTTGAAGGTGGAATAAATACCATAAATATCTGCTTTTTCATGGCATGACTAAGAGAAAGAACTAATTTCTTGCCCCACAATTAGCTTGAATTTCAAGTAGCAGGAAATGCAAGAAGCTTACAGCTCTACGTTGCACTAGACGTACAGCAGCAGACTCAGAAACACAGTACTGCCTCCATTCACATTCAAGTTACACTGAACACTTGGGAAGCTCTTGCTGGAGGGACTGGAAGCTCCTTTCATTTGAAAGCTTATTATCAGTAGAAACTAATAGACAAGCTTCCTTCTAATAAAGGAAGAAGCAAATATAATTTGACATGAGTGAAATTATTTGTTAGATGGCTCTGTGTGCATGGGAGAGGAAGCACAGGACTGCTGCCATAATAATATCAACCTTTCAGATTTATTTCTTCTAATCACTAAGTCTCAAAGTACCCCATGGACACAGGTAATATGATGTAATACAGGTTCTGTGGCAGGCTTCAAATGAGAAAACAAATCACTGTCAGAATCTGAAGCCAAACCAAACACAGACAGATTCAGGAATCAGTTTACACAGACATCTTGGACAGTGCTTTAAACTCCTGAAGATACACTCTATTTATTACACCGCAGTTGTCAGGCTTGTAGTTACAGTGCTACCCTGTGTATTTTATTGGATCTTTTGGTCTATTGGATCTCTATGGGTCATATTTTTCACAACTGCAATTCAGTGTGACTTTTGCACTGGAAGAACTTTATAAAGCATATGCAGGGAGTCATCACCTCATACAGACATATTATTACACTTCCTTTTAAAAAGTTGCATTAGAGCCATGCCTGCTGACAGGCAACAAGTTGGAGGCAGAGCACATAAAGCCAGAACAAGTCCTCCTGTCACCTCGGCCCCCTCCCAATCCAATTATGTGTTGTATCTATTCATGCAGCTTGACACATGTGCTGGCCAGCATCTTGCTGCAGTAACAAAGACTTGACATCTTCTGTGTAATAAAAAAGCCTGTTCCAATGCTGATAGCAAAAAATATCAAAGATAATAACAATGGTACTCTGCTGTAAAATGGCTGCTCTAGTTACACAATTTACACTATTTCTGGCAGCACTTCATGAAAAAAAGATCTGATTTACTATCAGCTGTTAATATCAATTATTTTGGTTTGTCTCGAGGAAACACCAAGTAGCAGGCACCACACAGTATCAAGCAGCACCAGGGAAGCTGAGTGCAATGAAATGACCTCCAAAGAAAGTAAAATGGGAGCCTCTCAAACACAAGAGGTAACTATATAATTTAATAATAATCTCATTGGACAATTACACTGATGCTGATACATACCTGCTTTGCTTCTTCCTCCTTTAGCTCTGGGTACAGCAAGATCTGGATGTTCTACTGAGAGCTTACCTCATTAGCCAGTGCATAATAATTCTTAAAGGTGTTTTACTAAGTGTTTTTAATGTACTATTGTTTTATCATGATAATTTTTAGATTTACATTCATATACTTCATTGATGCAACATTTTAAATATGGTTTCAGAAGTATGGAAAATTCTTATGCATTGCACTAAATCGTGACTAAAGCGAAGGTTTTGTGCACAGGTTTCTCCTCGTGAGCAAGTTACTCATGAAATAAAAACGGCTTCCACACTCACTGAGCACAACACAGGTAAGAAGCCGCATGAGAATAAAGGCCCACAAATCAGCAATGGCAAATGTCTTTACTCCCACAAATGTACTGTTCTTAGCATATGAATACAAAAACACACATTGCTCTGAATTCTCAGCAAAGCACATTCCTTAACTTCAATGGGACTTAAGAAATTAGTTTAGAGTTCAGTATGAAGAGATTATTTTTGCATAAAGGATGTGGTTTTAAATATGGTCTCAGTTGCTTGAAAGAACTGGGGACTAGAAGACTTGTCTGAAAATATAGGCAAACACTAGTCCACGTATGTACAAAGCTATGGATGGGTCAGGTTCAGTTTGTAGCTGAACTGAATAAGCCTGCAGAATACGATCACAGTGTTAAGAGACTGCTGCTGCTGCAGTTTAGCCCTTGTACGAGAATTCATGCAATGCGTTCTCCCACAGACCTCAGTCACCCTTTAGCCCTGCCACACCACTCAGGTATGGCAAAACTGTAGGTTCTGTCGTGTCCCTCAACAATTATTCCTTCATTTTATCGACTGATCAAGTAACTCTCTAGACTTCTACAAGGCTAAACACAATTTTTCTAAGATAATAATGTTTTATAATTCACTGATAAAGTCAATTTCCTAAAACGCAGGTTGGAGGAAAAAAAAATCTTTTTTATTCTTCTTCCCATTGCAGTAATCAATTCAGCTCAGAACGAAGAGCTCCCAAAGACTGTAACACAGATTTTAAAACAGCAGATTGAGAAGGCAGCTCAGGAAAAGGCTGCCCACTCTGACAGAGAGATCACAACATCTGCTAAAGAAGTAAAGGTCTGTACTTATAACAAGAGAGATCTTCCCTTGTGCAAATTAGAAGTTAAGACACTGGTCTGTCATGCTGTCTGATTTTCTATTTTGAATAATTACGCTTAAAAATGAAACCTATGGAAGTGGTGGGAATATATGGATTTCAGGAATTAAGCACACGAAATACATTAGAAGGCTCCATAAGTACTTAGAGTATGTGACAAAAACAATGCAAGGTAAAAACTTCTGCATTTTCTCCTCCTCTGCTGAATAGTCTCCTCTTTCCTTGTTTTGAATCGGTAAGTATGTATGATTTGTCACCACAGACTCTCAAAGGCATGGAAAATACCACTTTCAAAAGAAACGAAAATGAGCATAAGCTACAGCTAAAGTTTGTTACGCTCATAGTGCAAAGTCTGCATTTGTTGCAGCAAAATCTCCAAGACTGCTCAATCATCATTTTGTATGAATTCCACATTTCTTTTCACATATATTCTATGGTGCAAATAGCACAGCTCTTAGCTCAAAAGATTGGTTTTATGCATTCTGAGCAATAGTTGATAGATTGTGTCTTTCCAGATCTTATTATAACCCTATTGCTTGGATGCTTGCAGAACTAGCTTTTGTGCAGAATAGAAAAATTGTTTTTTATATTACTATACTTGAGAAAAAAGAAGAAAAAAGAAAGAAAAAAACAACTCAAAACCACAGACAACCCAACACCTTTGTTCCCTAAAGATGGGAAATACGTACCAGGAAATTACACTGCCTTCAATAGTTCATCTGCTACTGCTACAACTTCAGCAAGCAAGCTACAGAAAATTTCTACACCAAGGAAAAAACAGGATAGAACTTCTACCTCTGCAATTATTTGCTCCAGATACATGGAAGCAACAGAAAAATTTCCCACTACTTATGCAAAAGCTCCAATGGAAATGTCAATACATTCTGAGTCCACTGGATCATCCAGCTCTCCAACAAAGTCTACTGCGTCCACAGATCTGAACCCATAGCAATTTACGTGAAGTAAGATTTATATAAATGTTTACACCCAATATTAAAAAAACCATTTAGAAAAACATTTTCTAGTATTTTATCTCATGGATCTGAAACATGGAATATGATTTCAGATGCGCAGCAGGCTAGAAATGGCTTTGCCTTCATCATTCACATGTCCACAAGGCCAGAAAAATCATGCTTAGAGCAGCGTGAAATCCAGAGAGGAGAGGTCCTCTCTCTGAGATAGGTCTGTGAGAATCAGCCTTTTGTTCCATTTAAAGATGATCCTCCAGACCCAGATAAAGCTAGAAGTACAGCACAGAAGGAACCCTTGCAGGAGGAAATGTTAAAATACACAGCCTGAACGTTTCAGACCCAGCCTCTTGACGTGCTGCATGCACATGCTCCAGGCTCTGCAGGAACTATGGACAACGTCCTTGCATTAGGTAGAGGTGTTGGTGCAGGCAGGTGGATGTTTGAAAGGCAGCCACTGGACCATATGAATACAAATCACCCCAGTGAGGAACCAGCATCACCTGAAACACCCATCTAAGAAGTTTCTAATGGTGCTGTAAAGACTCTGTGGTACATGCTGGAAACACAACCCGGATAAACCTGAGCAGCTCAACCCAGTGATTTCCCTTAACTTGTTGCAGACAAGGCCTGAGCTAAAGGAGAAGCTGAGCTCTTCACAGAAGTGTGAAGTATAATATATTTTGAACTTCAGCCATTGTCTGTCACCAGAGAGAGCTTCAAAGACTGGAGAACAAAGCTGTCCATGGGTAAGACACTGAAAAGAGACATTACACAATAACACACCAGACGAATGCAGCTTTTACCTCTGACAAAAGATCTGGTGGACATAAAACTCCTATGTGTAACCTCAGTGGAGGAAAACATAAGAGTTGCTACACACATGGCAAAATAGCTGAAATACAGCCTTGGCACACACAGGATCCAAAGGAATTAAGTCCAGCTGAAAGACCCATTAGAAAAATCAGACAAGCAAGATCAAGGTCCTGCAAAAGGTGCAGCAGCTCCTGTAACACTAGAGCAAAAAACAATTTCTGATTCTGAATTTGATGGCAATGATACCCAAGTAGTACAAAAATAAGATATAATCATTCAAATAGATAGATTTCCATGTAGTCCAGAAGACTGAGAAGCTGAAGATGCAGGAATTTAGGATTAACACTAAGAAGTCTATCCTGAAGAACTACATGCAGCAAAATAAAAAGATACTAAAAACAGATATTACAATTAATATAGCATTACTGTTATATTTGAAACATATTAACATGCTAGACAATGTGCACAGAATGCACCTGGCTTTTCATACTTAAAATTAATACAACATCCTCTAAACTGAGGTAAAATGTTGCCTGTATAAAACAGCTGAAGAGATAAAAGAACGCTCATGTTTTGTGCACATCCATTTTTAGTTTAGTAAAATACAAGATGCGACTTTAGACAAAGTGAACCATGTTTCAGTAGGTCTTCTGTTTGAGTAAAATTACTGAAATGGTTTACAAATTACTATGCAATTTAAAAAAACCCAAACTGCTATTTCCTGCTGGGTTATTAAACCAGTTCATAAAGCTCTAGTCTGAATTTAGGCAACAAAACAGTATGTCAGGGTCCAGGTTTCACATCACTAAGGAGTGGAGCCATTCAGTGTGTCCTTCAAAGAGCTGAAGCCCATTGTTCGTTTCATATTGAACTAAATTTTTAAACTATAAGATGTGAGTATATACATAATTTAAAATGAAGTAAACATGGAAAATTAAGCATGACTTTTTTCTCACGGTGCATGTTTTACTTAAAAATTATATTAAAATAGCATTTAGATTGCAAAGTTATGCATTTGAAACATGGAAAACATTACATATGCTACTGAAAGATGAGCATCAGTGTCCTCCTTTTTTCCATCTATTTTGGGCACTGAATATGGATGGGATCCTGCAGGAAGACAAGATGCTGCCACAGCTTTCGCCATTGGATACATGAACCGAATGCTTATGCTTGAACAGCGGAGAAAACGGCAAACCAAACTAAACGCTCCTGTATCAGCACAACTCCTGAGCAGAGAGCTCTGCCCAGCACCGTGCACCAAGAGAGCAGTGCTACCTCTGCTCACACTAGGAGCAGAATTAAACATGAGTAGGTTGTGAGCCTGCAAAATGAGGCACACCCTGGTGGTGATCCAACAAAATACTGCATGTGGTGGGTTGGCTCTCGCTGACAGCTAAGTCCACACCCACTCACCCACTCGCCCACAGTGGGATGGGAGAAAGAATCAGAAGAGCAAAAGCAAGAGAGCCTGTTGGCAGAGGTAGAGGCAGGTTAATAGATAAAGCAAAGCTGGGGCATGAGCAAAGCAAAAGAAGAAATTGATGTCTAGTCACTTCCTGAAAAGCACTTTCAACATGCACAACTGTGACTTGGAAAGACAAACGCTCTGAATGCCCTGTCTTCCTCCTCCTTTCCCTCCCTCAGTTTCTACTGCTAAGCATGATGCCATATGCTATGGAATATCCCTCCGGTCAGCTGGGGTCAGCTCTTCTGGTTATATGCTCTCTCAAGTTCTTGCACATCCCCAGCCTACTTGCTTGGGATTGGGTAGGAGGGCAGAGTGGGAGGAAGAAAAGACTTTGACACTGTGCAAGTACTGTTCAGCAACAGCTAAAACATTGTGTGTTATCAACACTTGAGCCCAAATTCAAAACAGCACCACATGGGCTGCTATGAAGAAAATAACTGCATCCCAGACAGTCTCAGTAAAAGCAAGTATGTTGAAAGTGAGTAAATACCCAGCTCCAGTAGAATAGGGAGTTCTCTAGAAGTCAGGTCTCTGGATTTTGTTTTTAATCTCTTCTATCTGGTAAATATTGATGACCTTAAATAGCAGACCAGCCTTTTCTCACTGATTTTGTAGGACCATTCACATGTGGTGTGCTGACCTGCCTCCCCCAGCCACTCTCCCATTCTCCCTCCTCAACAACATAGGGAGAAAAAATAGGATGAAGCAGCTCATGGGACAACATAAAAACAGGGAACAACATAAGGAGACTTATCAATTAGTTTTACAGACATGGGAAAAATTAATTGCCAATTGAGATAGATTGTGAGGAACAAACACTGTAACACCTCCCCCTTTGATGTCTTTTTCACAGTCTAAGCTTTACTCCTGACTCTCCCTTGTCCCTCTCCCACCCCCAGTAGCACAGAGGGGATGGGGAATAGGGGGCTGGGGTTAGTCCATACCAGTTCCTCTCTGCTGCTCCTTCCTTCTCACACTCTTCCCTTGCTTCAGCATGGGCTCTCCATATGCCATAGTTCCTTCTGGGAATACCCACCTCCTCCACCGTGGTGTTCCCCAGAGGCTGTAGTGTGGATGACTGCTCCTGCGTGGTCCTCTCCACAGGCTGCAGGGAAATACCTGCTCCCCTGGTCTCCTCCACAGGCTGCAGGGGAATCTCTGTTGCAGCACCTCCTCTCCTTGTTCTTCTCTGACCCTGGTGTTCGCAGGGCTGTTTTTGACACTTTCTTCCCCTCAGTCCTGGCTGCATGTGCAACCTTTTGCCCTCTTTGAACACGTGTTCCCAGAGACATGAGGAGCATGGCTGAGCAGCCCCGCCACGCACTGCATCCGGAGCTGGCTGTGCCCAGCACGGGGCAGCCCCTGCCGCTCCTCACAGAGGCTGCCCCCAGCCACCAAAACTGTGCTACTGACACACAACGCATGACTTAATTTCAAGAAGATGAATCCTGACCCAGTATCAGTCCTGGAAGTTGTTTTGGGACAAACTTCCCTTAAATTCCCTCTTTGCTCTCCTCTTGACTTGCCTTCTGAAGCATAACACTCACTAACAATTATCCAACTAAGCGAAGTAACCATTCAATGAGACAGTTTTCCAAGAGACATGTCAACTTTTTTTTTCCCCCTCTTAATTATCTTACCTACTTCCTCTCCTCCCTCTCTATATTCAGAATACTTGTGTACCTAAGAATATTCAGCTGAGCCCTGGTGCATGGCTCACAAGCGGTCCATGCACAGGGAGTGGGAGGCATGTCTGCAACACTGAACTTATGCCTGCCGGGCCTCCCTCTCAGCCTCCTTGGAGTCTAAGCAGAGTCTACACCTATGACTTTATAATTCATGACCAAGAATTCGATGGGAGATTTTTTTTTTACTGGTGGTTTATTCTTTTTGCAAGTTCTACATTATATGAAAGATATTTAACTTCCAGCATTTTTCACAGCCCTCATTATGGACACTAGAGAGATGAGGCAACTAAAGCTATAGCTATAAAATCTACATCACTTTTTGTCTTGATTTGTGAACTGTTATAAAATCAATACCAGCAGGCAAACCAAGAGACAGAATGCTGAAAGGGGCCAAATTTTCTGCTGATTTCAAGGGGCATTACTATCATCAGTGCAGATATATTCATACAGCAATTATTTGGCTCACCCTTTTTGTATTTGTCTGCTAATACAATTTTCATAGCAATTCAGAGATCAAGACAAAAGAGCAGCAGGCATTCTTCCAAGCCCTACACCGTTATTTCCTTCTGCCCCTTACTGGTATGAAGCTTTCTATTCATGTTTTGTACCTTATAGAGAAATAGTTTTCTTTATAATTAAATATGTTTCATAGAGGCAAAAAACTTTATAATGTCGCTAATATAAATGCAGCTACCTTAGCAATAAAATTCAACTGAAAAAAGTATCAGGTCTGACAATTCAAATTGTAAAAGTCACAAATAATTATGTCCATAGCATATTTGGACCATATGAGTGCACGGTCTGGAGGTTACCACAAAAGGGGTAACCCCTAATGTGCATTTGGCATGGCTAAGCAAAACTTCCTCATCAGAATTTCAAACACTCATCCCTATTTATCGATCTTTAAATCACATTGTACATTCAAAGATTATACATACATTATGCTCAATTCCACTTATACTAGAAAACCTTTTATTATCCTGCTGCATTTCACAAAATAATTAGTTATTACAAATAAATGGAAGATATTGTGAAGTGAATAGTCCTTTCAAATGCATGGATTTCTGCAAAGGGAAAGGTAAGTAGTTTTTAACTTTCGAAGTATTACTCTTAGCTGAACAAAAATGAAGCCCTACAATGAACAGCTGAGATACCAGTTAACAGAAAATGGAAAATATTCTGACAAAAAAGTATCAGTCCATACAGACTGATACTGTTCAAATCAAATCATAACATGTGGTTTAGACTAACTTTTAACCTTTTAATATGTGGTTGTAGAAACTGCACATTCAGGAAAATGAAACATGCAAACTCTGTCAACAGAGGGTTTACCCCATGGAACGTCTAGTTGCTGATAAGCAGAATTTTCATAAATCGTGTTTTCGATGTCACCACTGTGGCAGTCAATTAAGGTAAGAAGTAACTGCATGTTTACTCACACACCTCTGGTATTGAATATAAATGCACATGGAGAAATTATTTTCAACTGTAAGATTATTCAGCCTGTAGGATGCTGGGTTGACAGGGTGGTATCCCGAGTTCTCCTTTTCTTTTCTGCTCCTAACATTTGCACTGTGACATAGAAAAAGTTCTTTAAATTCTTACAGAACTGCTCCATCCCAATACCCTCCACATTCTTCTCCATATTACTTCCTGCTGACCGTTACACACCTTCAGGACAGCATGAAACAGAGGCAGCAGACACAGGAACTCGGGTGGAATCTAAGACATCCGAAACACACTAAACTTTCTCCTAATTTTCCCTCATTCATAAAATCAATTTGACGGTTCTCTGAATTAGCAAATCACTCTACCTTTACATGAAATGTAGGATTTATTGCACTCTCAGACTGCAAGGGCCAACAATTTTGATTTTAGCACATTTTGGGTTAGTTACACACATTTCCTTTACTTCATTTGGGAGGAGAATCCAAACAAAGCACAAAGACTAAATTCTGCTGCTACTTTGTAGGAAAACTGAGGATTTGGACTTTGATAAGATGAAGAAAAATGGTCCAAACAGCCCTGAAGTGCTGTGGAACATTTCTATTTGAAACTTACTCTGTGCAACAACTGAATGAGTTTATGTTCTTTCTTAAATCACCAAGCGTGACTCTTCTCCTTCATTTGTAATTGCATGGGAATTTGCAAGTAAAGACTGTAGATACTTTTTTTTGGTGGGGGGGGGTTGATGAGGAAGGGAGAAAGGGGGAGGTGTATGGTAATTTATGATATGTAAAAGCATAAAACAAATTTTCTTCCATTCGGCAGCTTGGGAAATTATGCATCTCTCCATGGAAAAATATACTGTAAACCCCATTTTAAGCAACTTTTCAAATCAAAAGGAAATTATGATGAAGGTTTTGGACACAAGCAGCATAAGGAATTATGGAATTCTAAAGATCAACGTAGTTCAATTGACAATACTCAAGATGAAGAAACAAATCCCATTAATAGCGTTCCTGTTGATCCTAAACCAATTACAGAAGTTGATAAAGACTTGTACTCAGGTACTGAAGGTGCTCATCCTGATATTTTGGATAATAATTTGAAAAAATCTACAGAAAGAGGTAAATTAAAGATGACATGGCCTCCTTCAACAGATGATGCAACATCTAAGAAAACACTTTATATTGAAGAATTAGCTAAAGTAAATAAATCAAAGTGGCCCCCAGAAGGTTTTGCTGGAGAAGATTCTAGTTTACATACAAATAAACCTCTGGGTAACAAAAAGGAATCTCATAAAAATCACACTGCAATGGAACAAAATAAAAACAACACCATAAATTCACAACAAAATCAACACTCATCCTTTTGCTCTCTGTCTGAAAAAGAAGGTACAAATACCTGTAAAGCAAAGAAAAATGAAGCAGGCAATAAGGGAAATTATGAGGAAGCTGGGAACGTGCAAGATAAGGTGAATAAACTAGAAGCATCAGAGAATAGGAAGCAAAGTGGAAAGGATATTAACAAAAGTGGTAATGTAATTGTGGATAGTACTGGGAAGGAGCAAGAGAAACAAATTAATGAAACTGATAATTCAGAAGTTGTACAGGTTACTAACATTGATGATGTAACAGTACAAAAGAATCACAAAGAATGCAGCTTCAATAACAACAACAATAATAATTATGCCACTTTTTCACATCGAAGCATTTGTAGACAGGAAACAACTCTCTCAGCTATGTCTACCCCAAAGACAGCATTAAGCCATGCTATTTGCACAGAATCACAGCATGCCTTTGCAAAGCTGGACAGTTGGTCTGGAAATGAAGAAATAAATGAGCTGTACGAACCTCATGAGAGCTATTCTAGTGATACTGTACTTGCATGGGATGAACAGAACTCAAAAGATGAAGATGCTGTTACTTCTAAGAGTCTTGCTCAATTTAATAATGATGCCACTTGTTGGAAGTCTCCTACTAGCAGCACATTAGTTTTGAAGAAAGCAGCTAACACAACATTGTCTGTTGATACTGAGTTGGTATGCACTGCAGAAGAATCAGAATATGACAAAAAAGACAAAAACCTAAATAAAATTTTATCTGACTCTCTGAAGACATCTTTTCTTAAAAAAGACAACTTGGTTTTAAACTGTGGTCTAATAGGCTCTGTAGCTGTAAGTAAAAAATCCTGCAGTCCATATTAAAAAGAACATGGAAATTATGATACAGAACTGAATTATATTAATGCTTGTCAAGAAAGTGAAATAATCCAAGTGGCAAAGATTGACATAAGCACAAGCTTAGATTTACTGAGCTCAAGACATACTGCTGTTTCATCATTCCAAGGCAAGAAAGTCAAGTTCAAATGGCTCACTGCAGATGAACAAATTAAAAAGAACAGATTTTATGATGAAAATTAATAAAACATCCAAGTGGTCAGCTATGTCTGTCACTCATTATGAAGTACGTCATAAATAGGTATTTCTTCAGTCCACTTATTTTAGTCTTTCCTGAAGAATTTAATATCTAGAGATTACATTAAAAAAATACAATTATACAGTCAATTACCCAGACTTTATTCAGTTGGTTTATATTTAAGGCAATGAAGATTTGTAGATTTTTTTTCGGTCTGTAATTATAAAATACCCTTTGTTTTTCTATGTTTCTGAAAATTGCAAGGAACATTTTACTACATGACTGTCCTGGAGAAACATAATCTATTTAAATATTTGTTATTTGTAACAACTTCAGATGTGAAGCACCTGGTGTGCACAAAGGAAGAAAATATACTTTGACTGTTTTTTCTAATGTATTATTATTGTAACTGAGCTGTTGCTCTGTGACATATCATGTACACTGGTTGTGTTAGCTCATGCTAGAAAATCTGGGATTTGGTTGAGATTTTGGGGGGCTAATCTTTTTTGTTTCTGTTTTTGCAATATCATGCAATACTTAGTTTGAAATGGATCATTATTGAATAGTAACCACAGCTGGTTGGTGAATATCACTGTTTTGCTATATTCCTAGAGCTGCTACTAAGTTATATTGAGTATATACTGGGGGGGGGGGA
>VZRR01007714.1:109624-121400 GCA_013398015.1 Oreocharis arfaki
AAGTGTGTAAATTTTAACACTGGATAAAACCAAACACCCTAGATAGAACCGAAGCAGGGTTTGGGGACACTGGGCAATGAAGACAATGAAGTTTCAGTAACTAATCCAAGGTAATTTTAGCTGAAGCAGCTCTCCACTTTCATACTTAAACCTGTACAAACTTATGCAGATCTAGCACTTTTTTCCTTAAAACCTATGCTTACATATTAACATTTGCTTTCTAACACTATTCCATCTTGCATGAAACAGCAACATATCATTTAACTGTTGACAATGCATAATAAAAAAGCACTTTACAAAAAAGGTTTCGTGAATTTTTTAAATATGAATTTATACATACTATTTTTCTTTAAAAGTTTGTGAAATTCTTCATGCAATGACTCATTTAACCTAATAGAGAACGGGAAGAGTAATCAAAATACATTTTTCAAAATAATTCCTGAAGGATCCAACAGAGACAGGCATTTGAAATAATTTACAGGAAAGACAAGCTGATGCTAAAACATTTAAGAAACTGTGCCTCAGACTTCTGGAACAAACATCAGCTGAACTACACCTCACTGCCCAAAGCAACAGGGTTATGGGTAAGTGGGAAATCCACTGTGACTCTTCTATACCTACACAGAAACAACCATAAACTATACACACGCATCAGAAAACCATGAATAGCATTTCTTCCACAAGAATACTTCAAGAGTATATTGCTCCAAAGTATTCTCAGTAAATGCAGAAATATAAGAAGACCTCTCTAAATGAATGTTATCAGAAGAACAGCCTTTGCACAAGGCACTCCAATACCACTGTATTCGAGAACTTTAGCAAAAAGCATTAGCCTACAGCTGCTTTTGAACATCTTAGAATCGTTTCATCAAGATTCCTCTCTCTCAGTTACTGCTCCCCCCACTTGGGTGTAACCATCATAATTTGTTTTTAAAAACCCAAGAGATTACTACATAATGCTAAATGACTTCGCTTTTTTTGAGTAGATAATACAATTAAAAATAACATCAACAAAACTCCTGCTAAGACTACAAAAAATACCCCAGAAAATGCATGCCTGAAGAAAATAAAGGGAATTTGACTGGTATATTTAGACTTCTACATGAATTAAAATTTCAAAATTTCTTTTTAGGTAGAAGATTGATTTTGGCTGTATTAGTTAGGAAAGAGGAATTACCTCGAGGGTGAAATGGTGGTGTTTATGTGTAGGTGTGATCATATGCAATTTAGTAATTCAAGAAAAAGCTAATGTGGCTGCAACATTTGTACCTGAAGTACAGTCCTGTGCCATTTGTCATCCTCCTGCATATTCTGATGAATTTAAACTTGTATGCTACAATCTAGAGGAGTGACAGATGTCAATTATGATAATAAAAACTCACACCGAGAAATTAGCACCTCTGAAACTATGCTTGCAAAGTATAGGCCTTTTAGCCTCCCCCAAACAAAACCAAAAATGAGTCACAGAAAGGGTGTGTTCCTTTTGGCCAACTAGATATGACTAAAATAAAGGCTTTGATATAATAGTAGAAAAAAGCAACACTACATGGAAAGTTTTACTCACAGAGAGAATATCATGTAAAGTCAACACACATAAATGACATACCATATGGGGCAAATCTCTTTGGATACTCCATGGCTGAGGTTCTGCTTAGTATGGGACAGACACAGAAGTGCAGAGCCTTCCTCTAGCAGATTCATTAGCTTTGCATTCTCTTCTCTTAGTGAGTGGCTTTTTTTTCTTCCGCCGGTAGTGAGGACGAATGTTACGGAAAAATGAGATTATATTGCATAATTATTTATCTGAAGAACAAGCCCTATTATATTATTTAGAGCTTCTTAAACAAATCATAAGGATGACACCCTCTAAACTTGTTCTAGAAAAATAAGAGCCATGGGTAATAAAAGATTGTAGAAAAATGTAAATTATCTGGAAAAAAAATTGAAGTAGAAGGGTTCTTCAGAACTTCAGCCAAAAGCTTAGTGCAGAAGTAATCAGAGACAAGATGAGACCGGAACCCACTGAGTCCTACACCCTTCTCCTTACAGGGCAAAAGGATGGGAGATGTCATACCTGAATCACCCTGATGTATACATACATTGACACTACAGAAGTCATACTGTGGAGAGAATGAATTTAGCAGCTGAAAGTGAGATTGAGATAAAATCTGTAGAAAGTAGCAACCTTATAGGTTTTCTGTAAATTAAATACTAAATTAATAGTAGTTCCTTAGCTGCTAAGAAGCCTCACGCATTTTGGTGAACCAATACAGATTTACTGCAGCCAAGGAGCTGTCTTTATTGGTTTAAAAAGAACTAGCACCCATTAGAGTTGTATTTCTGTTGAGGGCAAGTTGTTATTCTAAGTTTAAATATCTTCAAGTTATCCCCTAGGCTTTCTAAGTTTTGCTACCTGAGTTTAAATACCCAGTCATCAGTCTGTAAAAGTCTCATTCCATGAAGAGAAACTTGATCGCTCCTAAGATGGATCCTGGTACTGAACGCCCTGTTCTCTCAGCAGGATAACTTCCTCTGGCTGCTTTTAAGTTTCATCTCATGGACAGAATATTTACCCATGCCTTAGAAAAGGACTTTACAGTCATGGAGAGCAGAGCTGATCCATTTGCAGCACAGCTGCAGCCAAGCACTGTTCAACAGTAAAACTGCACTGACGAGAAGCAGTAAAATGAAACTTTTCCACATCATTATTTAGTACAGGAGACTTGCAGTCTGAGAAGTATATTTTCACTGGTTGTTATTGCCTAGTGAAGATGTTCCACTGCTTTTAGAACACAGAAGGTTCATGTATTCGTCTATACTGAAAAGCACCAATTAAAGAGATTAAAGAGCCTGATTTAATGGCTGGGCCGGCACTGGATTTTAGAGGACTTCTAAATTTGCAGTCCCTTTGCAACTTCATTAACATAATTGGCACAAAGACTTACTTACAGCTACTTAAATTGTTTTTATAGGTGCAGCATATCAACCAATCCCTTTGGAGCCTTTGTAGAGCCAGGGCATCCTCAAAACTCTTTAAAGAGACCTAAGTAACACTTTGACTGTACAGCTGAAGTAGACTCCTCCTAGGTGAAGGACTTGCTGAAAGCAAATGCTTGACTACTTCAAAAAGTGTAAATACCTTGTCTGTCTCCTATTAAGCATTTGTCTCCTTCATACACATCTACAGGCAGACCTGCACTAGTTATCCTAAATGACACAATGCTCAGGGTGGACAATTAAACCATGCTAAAGATCTGCCTTGTTTTAACACAACATGTCTTGAAATATCCCTCCCACACATAATTATAGTTCAGGCCTTATTTTCAAAGTGCAGGATAATTATCAGAATTACTTACAAAAGATTTGGGTCACTTCAGTCAAGTATACCTCCAACTGTTAGGTATAATTGCAAAAACATTAACTACCCTGGGTACACTCACAAAACCAGGAAAACATGAAGACAAGAACACAGATAAAAGCCTTTGTCTCTTTTCACGCTTTCATCCATTAAGAGGAACCTAAGTTAAATCCTCTGGGTAAATTTCATTGACTTCCACAAACAGCATTTCACCTTGTATGTGGGTTACATTTGATGATTTTGACATGAAAAGCATTTTTAAATGTTTTAAAGAGAGGATCTGCGTTAAATTTGGCTTAGAAACATAATCTGACTGACCTTACTTTTGGGCTTTCTAAAACAGTAAATTACAATTCAGCCATGAAAGATCTGAATTTTTCAGTATAGTCCTTAAACAAAAAAATAAGGCAGATCTGTACTGTACTACTTCAGAGAAAGAAGAGAAAAATTCCTGTTTCCCATTGCTGCCTCACCTCCCCTTTCTTAGGGTAGGGTATGAGAGAGAAAGAAAGAAAAAAGTCTTCTTAAATTCTTAAAAAAGAAAGAATAAGGTCTATTACAAATAAAATTTATTTTTAATCTGACTTTCATTAGCTAAGTAGATTATCATTTTACTAAAAACAGACATGAAAAATCTACTACACATTCCAGCAGGTGATTTTCAAAATCGCATAATCTGTTTAAATAAAAAAATACCCTAGGAAAACCCCCATGTGTTTCAACCCATTTTACCTTTTGGCTCTTGACACTGTAGCCATCACTATCAGTATCTACGTAAAATTACTCTAAGACTGATGAAATGATACTTGTAACAGATACAAGGACAAGGAATAACGTCCTATCACAACAAATACCTATGAAAGAGCCATTCCTTCCCCACAGAAACTGTATATTCCAAATTGAAAAGCAGGCTGTTTTTCCAGTCAACCTTATTATAGAAAAAAAAATGGCCAAACACAAAATTTCATGATCAAGAAAGTCATCTCTCAACAAAAAAAAGAGATGAATTTTCAGTAAAAAAGAGGAAATATTTAAAAACTTAAGGGCGAATGAAGGTATAGCTGTACCACGAGGGGATGGAACACTAAACAAAGTGTTGGAACATACTGCTTGGTAAATTAGATTGTCATCTTAATTGTAATACTGGTGCACATATCATAATAAAAATAATAACTAATCTATATGAAATACCCTATTACCGCTTAAAATATGCTTCCAGTTTCTCTCTGTAATCACAGTTAAGACCTCTACAGGACATTAGATAAAAAGGAAGAAATCAATAGCTATAAAGTCAGCTTATGTAGATGGACACAGAAAAAAAATCCTACAGTTCCAATCTTAAGAGGTTTTGTACAGCTTTTCATAAAGCAATATTAGAGGGGGAATAGCACATAAACAGTGTCATATACTGTTCTGAAAAGTGTTTAGAATCTCTTTTTCTTCATTATCTCCTATAAACTGCTTTTCTGCTTTGGTAGGACAGTACTCCTACACTGAAGGTTACAGATTGGGTCTTAGTGCCTCTGACTGAGAAAACCAGCAGTGGTTCTTATGTGCCCAGAGAGAAGGTAATGAAAAGTTGCTTTACCAGGTGCTCGTGGCTATCTGTGCTGACAGCATGCCATAAAACAGCAAGAGCATGTACTCAGCCTCTTGGGCCAGAATATGAAGCCTAAATATTTTTTTCAAAATGAAGCATTAAGACAACAACCAAAGATACCTTTATATGTTTCTGGAGGCATCATGACATAAACATCTGGCTAATAATGTATGGCAAACTATATCTAAAAATACTAATGTTATAAACTGACCTACTGCAGAGTGCACCATTATCTTTTTATTTTTAGAGAAAGCATGTGTGCACCATAGGAAAGAGATGAAAATGAGGGAAAAAAATAGGGCTAATTTACCTTATTTGTGAGCACCCGTGTAAGAAAACTCAGCTTCATAAACTTATTCCAAATAGCTTCCAACCAAATAAGTGAGGTTTGGATTAGATGTCCAGACATTTATGCTCTGTGATGACATTTCAAGACTGCTGCAGCACTCCAGAAAACAATCCATTTTCTCTAACCAGCTACAAATCTCATCATCACCTACACGAGACACAAGTAAAATAGCACTGCTTTTTTTGACATGAAGACCTGGCTAAACAGAGAAGATGACTAACAAATGAAATTCTGCACCTCCTGTACCTCTACTGAGTTTGTTCAAATGCATGTTTATGAATGACTGTATTTACTAATAGCTACTGTATTACTGATTCATTGTTACATGACCATAATTTCTAAAAATTAATCATAATTCACAGGGTCAGGAAATAAGGTCAAACAGACAACCTTAATTTTACCATTGCCCAATATCTTAGTGCTTGAATTTGAAACTTTAATGTTCCTTTAATATATTTGCTGAAGACATACTTATATAAGTGCCAAATACAATTCAAGTGGTTGAGTTCTGGAAATTCAAAATCTGGATCAACTTGAATGTTATGGAAACTGTTAAAGACCAGCATCAAGATATCACGCTTTATGGACTTCTAAGGTTTAAAATATTAGGGGTAATTCCTCCCTCTTTTAAAGTCTTGGAATAATAAAAAATAAACTCTAGAATTTTCAAGAACTTTCTAGAATGATTCTTCTTTAACATACATTGAATGCTTTGGTGGAACAGAAAATAACCCAAACACCTCTTTGGGGTGATTTCTGTAAAAGACACATTCTTAGTCAAGCTAAGCTGTAATGTTAAAATCTGTATTTTATTCTATCCTACACAGGCAGGTATGTATTTTAATTGTGGGAAAAGGTAATGTCATTCTAGTAATGGTTTTGCATACTTGCCATTTAAAAATGCAACTTTTGATTGCTTATAATTTTGTCTGATGTTATCTATTTCGGGAGAAGCTTCCTGCACGTAGGAAAGGACAGACAGACTGATTTACTTTTAAAGCTTTACCAAAAGGCTTCTTCCATTTCCAGGAAAAATACCTGGTAAGAGCATAGAATTTTGCTCATGCTAAAAAATATCTTTCAGCTGAAAAAACTTAAATCAATCTATTGCCTCAACTTCAGTCTGGTCCTATTTTGACCATATTTGCAATATAGCTTTCTATTTCAACATGTCACATTATTTTTTTATGGTACAGATCATGTCCTCTTGATATACAGCCAGGGGAATATTTTTATTAAGATTTCTTTCTGAATTGGTGCAGCAGCTAGAAGATAAATTGGAGATTGTAATCAATAAAGCCTGAGGTAATACTTTTAATAATTCAATAAATCAAAATATTTAATAATTGTGCAAGTAGCAGGATTCATCCCTCCTACACTCTGAACGAGGTAACAGTCCCAAGAAAAACACTGTGCAATCACAAAATTAAAGACTATACCAGACAGCTTTTGAGTTCAGGCATTTTCATTTTCAAACTTAATGATCTTTTAATGTAACATATGAGTATCAAGTCTGTATGCATATAAATATATAGAGACTCATGTATACATAAGCAGAACCACAAGCAAGCAGCAAATGCCTGCAGCACCAGCTGTGTACATATAGAACTCGGAAGCTCAGTGCCACTAAACTGCTCCGTAACGTGGCGGCTTCACTGCTTCCCCCTCACTCTTCCTGTCCTACACACTCTCCTTCCTTTGGTTGCTCTTCTACTATCATCTAAAGCTCTTTGAGACTGAGACTTTAGACAACTTTTTCTTCCAGATGATAAGCAAAAGCACACAGCCAAATACTCCTGAGGTAGTTCTTTAATCTCTGAATAAATTTTGGTACCAATATCCTCAGTCACTTAGCAGGCAGATATCCTTATCTATGAGGATGCCACAGCAGAAACAAAAACATGTGAGTAATTCTTCTTAAGATGCTCTTCAGTGAAAATAAGGGTAACAGAAACAGTCCTGTGTGTCAATCATAAAATAGTCCCAGTGACAACAATTCCAAACTTTGCAGTCCTTATATCCAGGGACATGACTCCTGTATTCTGGTAGCTGTGTACTTCAAGAAAATGGAAATTAAGGACCAGTCACATTCCACTACTGGTCGCATCCTCTTGCTGGTTAGCAATCAGATGATATAGAACCAAGCCTTCTGGTTTATGAATAGCAATTGCCAAATCATCCTCCAAGAGGATGAAAAATTGAAAAAAAAGAAAATTGCCTGCAAAATTATAAAATAAGTGAAAACATTAATCACAATTAAACAGAACCACATTGATTTTTGCCAGCTGGATTCAGCCACTGACTGTGATGAGAAGGCTCTTCTCTTTTGGTTAACCCTGCTGAGAGACGGATTAATTTTTTATAATTAATTTCTTAGGTAATAGTGCAAATATTTGTCAAAACACTTGATCCACCACAAAATTAAATATCGGGTGGGGAACAATAAAAACTGTATATATTAAAAACAAAGATAAAAATACACAGACTGACTGGATCAATGGAGAGGGGAAAAGAGTTTTTTATATGAACTGGTCACTCATGCAAAGCAGAATTACTTGGATCTGAAAAATGGTCCACCACCCATCCATTCCTCCACACAAAAGGCCTATCTTACATCACTGTTCAAGGCAGTTGCAATTAAATATGTATTTATGGAATCTTTAAATACTTCTGAGTATATTCATTACGTTCACAGTGACATTGCTCTGAAGGGCACTATATAAATGGAAGCTGTGTTTACAAGCGATCACTGCAGATAAACAAATATCTTGAAGGACTCTCTGCACACAAAGGAAGTTGCCTTGCTTTGTTAATGGGGAGATTAGCTCCCTCCAGCTGACATAATACATGGGAGATAAAATAACAAAAGTAAACACTTCGTCACGCAGTGTGAAATCAGATCCCAATGCACTTCCACAAGACTGCATGAGGGGGCAAGTTTTTGGGGACAAGAACCCTTTGTCTCCTTACCTGTCTACTTAGCACCTAGGACGTAACTGTGATTTGCAACTCACAGCATACATCTACGTGATATTAACAAAAGGGTTACTAAATGAGGCTGAATAATGCTAGCAAATTGTAACACACTTTAAAAAAATAAGGACATATTCCTCCCCCAGATTTACAAAGGCATTGCTGCATCCATGCATCAGTTAAGTATTAAAACGCTAACAGAAGGGAGGAGTGAAATAATGTTTATCTCTAAGTGGTTATTTTACAGTTTGATGTAAAAGATCTGCCAATACAGTCACTTCAGTACTACAGCATGGCTCTCCTAGAACCTGAGGTTAAAGACTAAAGGATATACAGCAACTGTGTTTCTTTTTCTTGTAGGGGAATTTCAGGATAATTCCTACCATCTGCCAGAGTCCCAATACCAGCACTTAGTCCACAGTTCACATCTTGTTGGCTGTCTCAACAGCTAAAACAGTGATTTTAATAGGTGTGATTCCTAACTTCTGTCACCCCTATTGATCCGGAACAGAAAGGACTCCTGCTGACAGAGCTGTATGGAAATTACATTTCTTAGACTGTTTCTGCTATGAATAAGAGCAACTCAGCTCATGTATGTCCTTTAGTACTCTCCAAGAGTATGATAATGTTTTTCAGAAAGAACTGTTGAACTCTTCTGTCTTATGGGACTGAAAGCTAAATTACACTTTTGTGGGCTGAGGTATATATAAAAAAAAATCCCCTTAGTTTATCAGGGTACTAAGAGCACTACTAAACCTCAAAATATATTATGTGTTCTGTAAAGCACTTTAATGAACAGGCCCATATTTGAGGTGTGCTGCTTTGTTTTTCTCATCTGCTTTCTGCTTTTAATTATTTGGTGCTTCTATGCCTATAGCAACATCTTCCTCTGAGTTGCTTTGTCTCATAAACAGGATATTTAGCTGAAATGAGGTGTTTTGTCTTTCTTTCTAAAGATTTAGTTAACTTACACACTGAGCTGTGCATATGATTGCAAAAAACTGCTGTAGAACCTTAAAGGCTACTCTTTTAACATGAACATATAATTAAGACATGATTATCTGAATTTCTGTTTACATTTTTGGATAAGTTTAAAAGATTTAAAAAATTACATTTATGTTCTGCTTGCTACAAAGATATTTCTTTATAAGGATTATTTTTAGTATTTCCTCCTTTGCAGGAGTTATAAAGTTACAACTGTACAACGCTCTGGTCAGTTGTGCAATATTTGGAAAACTGTCAACAGTACATAAAGTGCATTTGTTGGGTTTTGGGTTTCTTTCAAAATAATGGTATGGCTGATATCAAAGGTTAAAAAAACCCTTCCTGCTTTAACAAAGAGTAAAAAAACCTCATACTTTAAGTATAAAATACTACTATTAACAATGTACCTTCTCAAGGCTTGAAGCAGTTCCTGAAGTAATAAAACCCATTTGCTAGAAGATATCTCTGACTGACTTGTTGCACAGTGTCTAAGCACATAAACATTTAAAACATCTCTCCTTATTTCATTCCAAACAAAAGTGGTTGCATTGAGTCTTCACACTGTACACAGCAAAGTCAAATGCCTCACTGCTACCAAAAAAAACCCCAAGCAAACTGTTGAAGAGTGTGAGGTGAAGTGCATGACCTTCCCATTGTTTACAGTACTAGCAGTTCTGAACTCAGCACAGATGAGGGTACCTGCACCTGGTACAACTAAACAAGGAATTCTGTCTATAAATTGTATCCAATATTAGTATTAACAATACTTCATTAAGGAATTAACAAACACTTGCTTCTGACTTCATAAGTTATTAACTTTATAGCTTATTTGATTTTAGAAACCTTTTTTAATAGGTATGAAATACAATGGCAGACAATGGCAATCTCCACAACCTTTTGAATCAGCAAATAAAGTACAAAACAACGCAAGGGGTTCTGCTTGACAAGCAAATTCCAAAACAGTGGGTAAAGACCATCAACACTGAAAAGAACCCAGCAGCAAAATACATTTCTGAAATATTGTCAAGCATCTCACCTGGTTTTTTAGACAGACTGGAAAAGAGAGAAGAAACATTTATTCTTAGTATAACCGAAATCTTAAGAATCTAATAATTATTGGTTACAAAAAAAGAGTAGTAATAATGCAGTTAAACTTGTTATACTCCTCTCCTGCTGTTGCATTCCCCCTTCCCCTCCTCTCCTGGACCTCTTGACCATTCCACTTTAGTGAGAAGGGGTGACAGCAGCAACTTGCGAGCATTTGGAATCCTTGGCCAGGAGAAGTACGATATTCAGATTTCTTCTTCCTCCTCTAGTTTCCCCTTAAGATCTTTTTTATCTTTACTAACACACTTTCTACCTTTCTCCTTCTTCACTCTCCTTCACACTGCTGGCATGCAGCTCTAATTCTACACCTGAATTTAGTATGTCACCTTTAAGATACATCACGTACTGCTTCTTCGCAACCTCCAAACCCACTTCTGTCCAGCTCCAGGCTTGCATTTCTTTAAGTGACCGCAGGTGAGCCGTTTATCACCACGGGCCTCCAGTACCAAGCCCATGTCCCTTTCCTTACTGCCTTATGCCAATATTCCTCCACGGTTCATCCTAGATCTTCAGGTCACCAGGGGCTGTGGTACCCTACCAGACCCGTACACCTCTGCATTACATCGCTGTGGTGAGCGCGCAAAACACCTCGTTCTATACAGCGTAACAGCAATGCAAACCTATGGATGCGCTACATAAACAAAAGTTGGAAACAGGCACCTGGTCCACTGGCAAAAAAATCGCTGCTACAGCTGAACCAATTTAAACGCAGGCGCGGGCAGGTGTGGCACTGCCAGTGGGACAAGTTCTGAGGCCTCCCTAACTCGGTGCAAACCCCGCAGCGCCGTGACAGCCGTGGGGATGGAGGGTCCTGCACAGCAGCGCGGCAGCCGCCGAGGACGCGGTCCTGTGCCCGCCGCGGCCACGCCAAGGTCGGCGGCAACGGGGCAGGAACCGCGGGGATGTTGCCGGCAGACACGGTTTCAGCCCAGTGGGATTCTCCTGGAAAAAATAAATCTTCTCCCACTAAATTTTACTTTTTTTAGACAAAGCGCCTTGGCGTGGAGCTCCATATTCCTGTGCACGCGGGAGGTGTGCGGCACACGCTCCCCACCTGCACGGCCGGCCCTCAGCCCTCTCCTGTTTTCCAGAGCGGCTGAGGATGGATAAGGTTGGCCCAGCCGCGCGTGTGACCCCCGCCGGCAGCCTCGGCCGAGGCTGGAGCGAGTCCCGGAGAGCCCGCGGCGCTGCCCCGGTGAGGACACCGAGCACGCTGCCGCTGCCGCTGCCGGCACCGTAGCCGCGGGCACACGGACAGCACGGCCCCGCCACGGCTCCCGCCGCCCGGAAGCAGCGCTGCCGCGCGGAGCGGCTCCCATTGGCCCGAACCCGTCACCCCGTCCCGCCCCTCGGCGCGGCGCAGGCGGCCATTGGCTGCCGGCGGTGTCAGTCGGCGAGGGCGAGC
>VZRR01007714.1:121753-269749 GCA_013398015.1 Oreocharis arfaki
GGGTCCCAGCGACGGCGCTGCCCCGGGCCCGTCTGTGCCCGCTCGGGAGCGGCAGCCGGCAGCGCGGACGCGCCCCGGGCCGGCGCTGGGGGCCATCAGCGCGGCCGCGCTTGTCTTGGGGCGGTGCGTTGAACTTCCCTTCAAGGGAGGATTTTACTCGAAGGTGTTCTCGGACGCCCAGCGGGGCGAGTCACACAACCGAAGGCGGCAGTGGTGGTGGTGTGGCCGCAGACTGGATCTTAAAGTTTTTAACACAGTTAGCTCAAAGAAAAGTTATTTTAAAGTGAGCGTATCGGTGACGGTTGATACATGACCACTGGCTATTGAGACGGAGGAATTAGAAAGATGAAATCCCGTTTATCCCTATACACTTCTTTCCATTGTTCTTCAACCTACTGTACTTTTTGTGATAGAAGACAAATATTGGAAGGCTGTGAACTGTTGTCAAATCTTGTTAATTTAGATAAAAACAGTCTCTAGATGCTCTTTATAATGTCGTTGTAAACATTAAGTATCTTGATTATATAACATTTCAAGGAATCTGGCAGGATGTTGCCAGACATTGTGATGAAGGACCTGATCTTCTAGTCATGAAAATAAAGAGGAATTTTGACATTGATTTAGTAGGAAGGAGGATAGCATCCACAATTAACAGTTGAAGAGGAAATAGTTCGTGTTATCTGTTGGTTATTTTGCATCTCTTGGGTTGGGCATTTGAAACATTTAAACACTGCAGAAAATGTAAAGAACATTTAGTTTGATTAGGGATTTTCTTTGTTGTTGTTGTTCCTCTGTAGCTTTAAGCTAACTTTTCTACTTTCTAGGAGTGTATTGATCTTGTTCACTCTTTCTTGATAGAGTATTCTGATTAGTTAGTTAAAAGGACGTGTTCAATCACGTGATGCATAATGTGTTTTCAGAAGTCTTTTAAATCATGATAGATGCAAGGGTGAATAACCAGTGCAAACACCGTTGTAACACATACGTGCTCTGCTTTGGGGAGCTGAAGCCCATTTTTACCGCTGTGGGGAAGGCACAAGTAAGTGTAAAATATTTGAGGTGTGGAATTTAGAGCTGGTACAGGTTAAATATTGTTCCCTCCCTGCATACTTACCCACTAAATAACATTTTTGACAGAATATAAATTGCTAATGAAATTTCAGTTCTTTTACATCACTAATTCTGGATAGATCTATAAAGATTCAGCAAATGTCTTATTGTCAAGCAGTTTTTCAGAAATGTTGAGTTAACCTGAGTCAGTGTCATCAGAATATTGTAGATTAATTTAGAGAAGAATTCTCATCCAGGTATGTCACACATAGTCATGATGCAATGTCTGAGGTGCACTCGGTTTTGCTCGTCTGCCTCATAACATCACCCATGTTTTCCTTGTGTGCTTTTTTAGGAAAGAAAATCCCGAATCTTTGCAGTTGTTTTGTGGAAGAGAGCAGTGGAATTTTTGTAGATTACAGGCTGAAAACACTAAGCTCCTCCCCTCACCTTGTGAGTGACACCAAATTTTAATCTAAAAATTTAGTTTGTGAATGGGTAAACTGTAGAACCTTCAGCACATGAGTAGACATAATTTGTGAGTTATTTCTCTGGGGCTGTTCCCAAGAGAACATGCATACAGGAGAATGCATGCCATGTATTTGCTACATAGCCCATCTTTGTCTTAAATACATTTTTTCCATGCACAGTTCTGTGGAAACCTTTTCGAACAATTCTATCATTTCAGAAGGGTGCTTGATTCAGTGTTTATTCATCTTCTTTGTCTGTTAGTAAGTAATAAACTTTCTTGGGCAGCAATCATTCCACCACTGAAGTCAATATAAGTGTATTAAGTATTTACTTGTTAAAAAATACTAATCAGCTGTAGACTTATTAATATTCTCAAGTATTATAATTATATAATGCTCATACCTAGTTAAAAGTTAGAGGAGAATGCAGAAGTTTCAGAAATTTTTAGCTTGCTTTTCATGGTTTTCTTCTATATAAAAGAAAATGAGTCCATCCATATGCCTCCCAACTAAAACAACGCTCACAGATATCCTGGATTTTCCTAAGCTGCTTTTGTAGTAGTAATTTTTACAGGGTAGTATCACTATATGTAGTATAGTAAGAAATCTGGAACTGAAGCAGTCAATTCTGTCATGCTCTCCACCCTGTTGCTTATTTAGTTAAATAGATAAAGAGGGATACTAAAATGTTTTTGATGTAATTTGCCATGACTAGTAGGAAAATAATTTCTTTTGATACAGCTAGGGAAAACAAGTGGTATGCTTTTTAGAAATAACTACATTTTAGAAATAAGTACATACGTGCATTCAGTTGAACCAATGAAGAGTTGCAGAAGCTCGTGGAAAAGATGAATGAATGATGTATCTCCTACTTGTATTAGATCACACAAATGGTACACTGATCTTTTTGGAAAAGCTAATGCTGTTTTTGAACTGCAGTTAAAATACAGACTCATAGCTGTTAGCTGTGTCTTCATCAAACCCATCGACTCTAAATGCTGATGTATGGCAGCTCTGCAGAACTCCAGATAAACAGAAGTAAAAAAATGCCTCCGCATCCAAGTGTTCCCTTTGCTGCTTACTCACAGACCTCAGATGTTTCCAAGTGGTGACAGTATCTGCTGCTGCTGCCTAACAGTGCCATAGGCATAATGACCAAGATTGCTCTGTTTGAGCACCTCTGTCTCCTGCAAATGCCTTTCAAGGAACTTAGAAAAGATACTCTTAAACAGGAATTCAGCTCCCAGTGCTGAGAGCACAGCTCTTCAACAGAGAGAGAGAGGGAAAGGTGGGCAGGTCATTCTATGACTGACAGACTGCAGATACATTGATGGAAGAGATCAGCTTTCCCCAGCACAACCAGGAGAAGGAAAGGATGTACAAGAGTCTTGGGTCTTTTTGTGGCTACTGTTAATACAGAGATGAATCAAGGTGTGATAATGAATCTCAATTACAAGACACCCGTCTTCTTGTATCAGTACCTAAAATGTAAAATTGCCAGGTACTGCATGTGCAGTGAGGAGTGGACACTCTTTTTAACTCTCTTGCATTCTGATTTTTGTAGCTCTCAATTCAAACTCCCAAACTAGTGGGAATAATCTAGATATCTGCAATAGTTACTCATCAAAAGTCTATTATTCCCTTAAGGACTAAAATGTGTAATTTAATGCATATGTTAGTGTATAATTTAATGTATCACTACATATATTTATGAAATTTGTAAGTATGCATTTTTTGCATCTGAATAACAAGAAGTTACCAAATACTGGTGAGGGAGCTAATGGTGAAGAGTGCAGTGAGCGAAGAAAACGCTGTATGACTGAAACCCTGTGTGAATAGTATTGAGCTACATTTATTCATTTCTGTGGAGTGTTGCCAGCATACCTCTTCCCTTTGCAGGTGTTCTGTATTATCAGTAGTATTAAAATATTGCAATTATAATATGCCTATTTCATGTATAAACAGTTTCTGTAGAGGAGGGCAGAAAACACCCTATAGATACTGGCTTTTGCACTCAATTTTTAGAGACTGACACCTGAGTACCAATAGGCTTTAACTCTTACTATCTTTTGAGACTTACCTAAGTAAAAATGTGAATGACTTATGTGCCTAACCTTGCTTCCCTTTGAGCAGTCCTGCAGCTCAGCTCTTTGAGGGGCTGATGTTTGTTTCTTTTGTCCCTCAGCAGGTGGCTACAGTTTCACCGAAATAGCTGATCTTGCTGTGGAACAACATCTGTGGCTTTTTGGGGTCACACTGCCTGGAGTAATGCAAACATTTCCTCCTGGGTCTGAGCCTTATTTTTGTTTAAAGATATAGTACTAATTTATTGCTTAGCATAGGATGTTGTGTTGGAATTTATACTGAAGAACTGCTGTTACTCAAATCTGACCTTCCGTCTTTCACAGCTGAGAAGAAGCAGGGGTGTAACCTTCATGTTTTTTTCAGAGCTTGATAGAAGATTCTAAATGCAACTGAAGTTAAGAATATCAGAAAAGCTTTGCTGTGTCAGACCAGTGGACCTTCATACTCGGGGTTTGGTCTCCGACAGTGACATTAAGAGATGCTGTTAGGGACTATACACAAACCTAGCCATCCTATGAACCTATTCCCTTTGTGCATACTTGTTTGTCATATTAGAGATGGTATAAATCTGCTCAGTGTTTTTAGAGCCCATCTGTGGACCTGCAAACCAAGAACTTGTCTTTTTCAAACTTGCTGATGCTTTACTATCTTCACAACCTCCTGTGGCAGTAAGTTCCAGAAGCTTACTACTACCTTTGTAAACAAGCACTTTAATCTTTATAAACTAATGTTGTGCTAGCTTTGTAAAAGGTCCCTTAGTTCTATTACTAAAGGATTTAGCAAGCAGCTTTACATTAGTTTATTTACCATCTTCATGGTTTGATTGGAAATATCTTGCTTCAGTCTTCTTTCCTAACTAAAAAGCCCCTCAAGTCTCTTCTAAGGCAGGCACTCCATCATTTTGATATTTTGTTCTCTGACTAGGGTCTGTTCTTGAGATGCAGAGACCAGAAGTACTTGAGATGTGCATGGACCAAGGTTCCGTCCTTGGACCAAGGTATAAATGTGCTCTGTCTTCTTCTTGATGCCTTTCCTCATGATACCCAGTGTTCTGCTAGGGTTTTTCTTGCTGTTGTACATAAAACTGTTAATTCTAGGGATCTGTCAATAATGACTGCTGGCTTTTTTTCTCCAGTCATTTGTCAGCATGGTGTGTATGTGACTGAGATTATTTTCCATGGGATGTATTAGCTTACATATATCTACACTGAAGCTCATTTGTCATATTTTTGTCCACTCTGAGTGCTGCACAGTGCTTCTGGAGCTCTTTGCTGTTATGATGGCATTAGCTCTGTGCTCAAAGACAACTTCTTGTCTTTGTCTCAATTTTCCCAACAATATCATACCTTATGAGGTTTTTTGCATGTACATCTGAGAGGAATAAAAGTGTCATGGCATATGAGACAAGGGTGTTCACACATTTAAAAACTGTCTTTATATAACACAGGCTTTGGTTTTTTGTTGGGGTTTTTTTGGTGGTTTTTTTTTTTTTTTTTAATCTCAGTAAACTCATGAGCTCATAAGGCTGACAGGTTAATGCTGTGTCCAGAAATCCAGACCAGATAAAACAGAAAGAAAACTCTGAAAAATGCTATTCCTAGCACTTATTCCAACTGCACTGAATGGGGAAGTGAGAATGGTGGTATATGGTATTTGATCCATGTTTATTGCTGCTAAAATTATTTTTAATTAAAACCAAAGAAGCTTTTAAATATATTGGAGTGCAGAGTGATATTTACTCAAATACCTTTAATGCTTTCCTAGCCTCTCTATGGATTCACAATACAGCAGCCTTAACTCCAATGCTATCTAATTAATCTCCTTTCATTTGTGAACTACATTTCATAGTAACATGAAAATAATAACCAAAGCTTTTCTTTTCCTTCCTCCCAGTTGTATTAGAGGTTAGGCTGGAAGCCCGCCACATAGAAAGGATCTCTTCGTGTTCCTTGTTCAAAGCCAGGCTAGTCATTTGATACTCAAAGCATGTCACTTAGAAAAGCTGCTGCATTGCCAACAGCACTGAGAGTGAGGTTTAAAGAAACACCAGAAATGTATTATTACTGTGCTGTGTTACTACTTAGTGTTACTTAGTAAAAAATGTGGTTTCACAGCAGCGCAAGTAACTCCAGCAGCGTGTCTGTGATGATCCTGTTTTCCCTTCTCCTAGTCACAGGAACACCATCCCTCCTAACCCTTTGCAGAAATTCAGCACGTAAGTCTGGCAGAAGACCACTCCTCCGCCCTGGCCACTGATATAAAAAGCCAAAACAAAACAGAAACCCACTTTCTGCCAGATTGAATCCGCTTCACAGAGGACCTTATGAAGGCTGTGCAAGGGAGGACATAGAACTACGAAGGTAAATGCAAGAGGAGAGCAAGATGGTTGAACAGCAGCAGTTAATAATTGCCTTATGTGCTTGTCAAACCCCAGTCTGAACTGCTGTTCTGTTTCTTGATTTATTGTTGTTCAAGTACTTGGCAGAAGTGCAGGACTATTTTAGTAGGCAGCTTATTGCTTTGTTAATTTAAATATTTAGCTTAAAGAATTATATTTTACATCCTTTGAAGAAAGGCCCCAGCTGCTCTACTACCCATTTATGAGGTCATCTGCTGTGTAAATCTGGTTGTCTGAAAGAGTGTTACCAACTGTTGTTGGTTGCAGTAATAGGATTCTTCGTTCATTTTGTTTTGCACTATAATACAGTTCATCAGAACAGCTTTTTCAAATTAGCACGTATTCACGTACATAACAAATATATTCCTATTACTTGATTTTTGTCATGAGTGGTTTAAAGTTATAATCCTGATCTATTAAATGGGTGCTGTTTGCTTGAATCTGTAGCAACCAAAACAAGGCAGTTTGCAAAAAAAAAGGTTTTGGTGTATTCAGTTTGCATGGTGTGCTTGAAACCCATCTAGTGCTACTTCATGACAAGCATGTCTGTGTGTACAAGTAGCTGCAAAGAGAAAACAGCTTTCTGTTGGCTCAAAATTAGTTTAGTGGCACAGTGAGCTCATGGTAGCCTGCAAGGATGTCATGGATGGACATGAACATTGGCAGTGTGTAGCCTGCACGGTCTTTTTCCCCAGTACTTACAGGCCACAGTAGTGATAATTGCTGAATACATTTGGCAGCAGAGATAGAGCAGTGCCACGTGTGCTGCTTATCTGCCTTAAACAGACTATCATTGTAAAAAGTGGAACTTGTGTTCCATTGTTCAATTATGACAATATCTTCTTGTGTTAAGATGTGTGCAATCATTCATCTAACATTTTTATAAGATACTTCGGAATCATCAGCCAAATTTTACTATGTTCTTCCCTAGAAAAAAATACTCTGATGTAGTTACAATGGTACATGTAAATGAAGCCACACCACTGTGGGCATCCAAAAATTATTCTAACAAGTTAATTTGGTTTATGTATACTTTTTAAGAAGATACATTAAATCTCTGGAATTCATCAGCTCTGTTAGGCAGCTAGTGAGAGTGGCATTAGTACAGTAATAGCACTGTACCATAAAAATCTATTATATTAATGTTTACATAAAGCTTTCAGCATTCGCAACATTTTTCCATGTAGAAAAATAATATATTTAACTGGGATTTCAGACTTCATAGTAAAGCCACAGGGTTTTTTTGCCAAGCTTTTGAGTATGCTAGATTTTTGTTAAAAGGCCGCAGAAAATACACCTTAGCTCAAATATAATCATCAACCAAATTCTGTTATATGTAGTTTATACTGTATTTGCTTAAAGTAAGCTAGGAAGTAACAGAGCACTGCTAAAAGTTGGCTAAAAGATTGAAATACATGAGGTTTTCATCACAAGAATGAAGCTTCAAATGAAAGTTTCTCACCAAGTTAGTGGCAACTAGGTCATGTTGAGTGTGATGTCTCTGTACTTGCTTAGGATTCACCTCCACCCAATCAGTTTGTTCATGAGTGCATTACTTCTTCTGCTCTGAAATACTTCTACACAAATATTTTGCTGTGTTGCAGCTAAAGTGAAAAAAACTTTTGCAAACCCTGAAGAGACTGGCCTCCTTGCTGGAAATTTTCATATGCAGATTTCAGATTACTGTACAAAGTCAAACATTAATCAGGAATTGAAATGGCCTAGAAAAGCCTGGAATACAATTTGAGCATCCGGTCTTCTATTGATTCTGTAAGTTGGGTCATATTAAACATTTCACATGGAAAATATACTGGTACTGGGGACAAGTTCTTTTATCCAAATATTCTATCCAGTTCATGAAATTAGAAGTCAATGGGAATGGAATCCAACACATTATGTCCTAGCTACAAGTGAGGAGAAGATACTGAAATACCATTTTATGGGTATCTTATTCTGAATATTTCTCCAGAGAAAATAAAAATTCTTGATAGGTGTGTGCATGAACATAGAGGCATTAAACAAAACACTAGTTAAACTAAGAACTAACTTGTAGAAGCTCTGTACTGTGTATTCATTTATAATAGGGAAATGAGATATTTCTGTTATTGCTGCTAATTCCAAACACAAACAGACTCAACTCAGTTGAGAAGTTCCAAAGTAAGATGTTTACTGTAAATTGGTTTTTTATTTGCAGAGAAGAAACAGTACTTTGTCTTTAAGATTTGGTATTTATATCAGCTGAAGTGTCCTGCAAACTGATTTTGGTACTGCAGCTCACATTGTAAAATTGCTCTTTGTCATCTTACACTGTTAGTGCTTTAATCTCATGAGCAATCATGACAAGAGTAGGTAGCAAGAGAATTTTGATGTAAAAGCAGAAAAGCTCACCTGTAGGTTTTGGGAGAGAGAAGTCATGCATAGCCTCAGCTGTCCACTTTCAGACTTTTTTTTCATTTCAGTTTTCTGAAACAAAATTCAGTAATTCTTTTAATAACATAAAACATAAAATGACACTGCACAACGGCTCAAAGAAAATTCACAGAAAATAACTGAGTCAAAAGTAATAGGCCTTCCTCTGAAGGTGTTACACTTGTGCTGGGTATCAGTCTATGCATCAAGTCATAGTAACGTGTGCAAATGAATGTGGATGATGCAGCAGAAGCCGTGGATCATACAACAAGGAATCTGTCACAGTAGGCTTCTGCTAGGTTTTGTTTGCCCTGCAAGGACTTGTCAGAACAAAGACAGCCCACCTGCAGATAGAAAACTTCCCTGAGCCTCTGCCTGCTGTTGTATTTCGTCAGTGGCTTTTGACTGTGGCATCTGACTGTTGCTGGCTGGGTTATTGCAGATCACTCTGGCTGACTGTCATGGCATCACAAGTCCACTTAGAGGCAGGCACTAAGGCACAGGAGTTTGAGCCTTGGCCAGATTTTATATAATTTCATATAATTTTAAATGATATATTACTATATTAACCACAAAGTCTGGGGAAGCCATGTATTGGTTAATGAGTCACAGCTGAGGTCACCTGGAAATCATCTCCTTCATGATTTGAAAATGGTGAGAAAGGAAAACTTCTATATAACTCAGTAAAAGTAAGCAACATACAAGTGCTAATCAATCTTGTCTTTTGTAAAATATGTCCCTGTTTACTGAGTGGTCACTCAGCCAAGTTACTGCATGCTTTCCTTTCACTGCTAGAGACGCGTTTGAGGTGATTCCTCTGTAGTGAGACTTCTGGCACAGGCAAACAAGTCAGTTAAATCTGAGCGATTCCTGTGCACTTAGTACAGTTGTTAGTGAAATGAAGACTTAGACCTGTTGTAATTTTTGTGTAAGACCTTTTGGGCTCAGGTGGTTTTGACTGCATGTGACCTGGTATTCTGGAACTATTCAGAGTTATTGTTAATGCAGTTCTTTCTATCAAGATACCAATAAAGATTGTGTGTTTTTTCCAACTTTTATAGATCTGCCCAAACTTTTTAAAATTATGGGGTTTTTTCCCATCTTTCAGACTCTATCAGTTTTTATGTTATTGGGCCAAGGTTCCACTTACACAACATGCAGTTGTTTGAAAGTAATTTTTCGTCATGGTTTTAACAACATGGCTTCAAGCAGCTGTATTCAAAACACTACCTGATTTTACATTTTAAAAAGTGTTTTGTAATTCTCTTACAGGCAACGCATGTGTGTTGGGTAGAAAGAAGTAACTGCTATCTTGTATGTAAAACATCATCTGAATAAAAAGTATGATGCTTAATACCAGAAATCAGTTTTGGTATTAGTCACAGTACAAATGCTTTTAGTAGTACTTGTTTCTTTACCTGAACTTGTTTCCATCTGTAGAACATGTTCAGAAGATTCTACACAGTGCAGTGTAGACATGGTGTCAGGTTTGGCTCCTGGATTCCCTGCTGCTGTGAACACCAGAGCAGATTTGCTCAGGCCAGAGCTAATCAATCCTGGCTGGATGTGGTGGATCTGTTCCAGTCGCATTATGGACATGGCATGGCCAGAACTAATTGGTCCCAGCCACTAGAGAGCAGCCGGGAGAGTGGGATGAGATCTGCTGGGTCGGGAAGTGTTCTCAGATGCAGGGACATACGCAGGTACCTCGTGGCTTGGGTGGGTGAAGTTCAAGGGTGCTACAGCTTGGTCCCCTGGTCAAGCCTTTGCCACTGGCACCACATTTCACTTGGGCTGAGGACACTCGGGTGGTTGTTAACTGGCTTTGTGACAGACTACTCCTCTTGCAGAGTGGAGTCTCACACACCCAAGAGCCTGGCCTAGCAGTTCCAAAGTGATGATCAAAATGCTGATCAGAAGTTTGGTTTCAACATTTCTCAGTTCAAAAATAATCTAAATGTGCTGTATATATGTATTTATGCATGCCTGCATTGTTAATCCATTATGTTGTCATGTACTATCTCAGAATTTTGTAATTGCTTCCATTTTGTATGTGTTGTTCTTATGTGCCAGGATTTCATAACTCACTGGATGACATTTTTGCCCGATTTGTCAAGAAGGGCATGGTATTAATAACAGTATTTCGTCTTTGTTATCTGATAGACTATTTTAATGGAGGAAAATAAAATAATTTGACTTTCATATATTTCCATTGTTGAAAAATAAAATGTTGATCTTTTGAAGATGATGACCCTGTCTTTCATATGTAAAACAATAAAAATTGTTGTAATCTTCTTTTGCTATATATTAGCTAGATGAGAATGTTAATGTTAGGTGTATAAGTACGAGGTTATCTCATGGGATATGAAAATTTTTGAGTTCTTTTCTGTCTCAAAAGACAAAGATTTATAGTAGTTGAGCAGTTCTAATAGGTGGTAATACGAAAGATAACTAAAAGAGCCATGGAGATGACATGTGGGGTTTAGAAAATAATGAAACCCAGACTGGTTGAATTGAGGACTTAAAACTGGAGGACTATTTCTTTAACTAGTAAAACTTAGGCTAGAAATTCTTCAATGAGATGCAATGACATGCTTAAAGACAAATAGATTTTCTGACTCTGTAAGTAATACAGTTATATTGTAATGAAAATGCAGGAGGTGTTCCCTATGAAGCACAGCACTAATATTTCATGTATAACCAATATGGAAGTGATTAAATTGCTTTACAAGCAAAGGTTGGTAGCATGGTAACAGGAAATATTACAAGCCAATAGTGCCTCTATCTGAAGATGTATTGTTTTGTGGTGATGAAATATTGTAATAACCTTGCACACCTCTGGAGAAGAACCTCAGCTATAGCTCTCTGGCGTTATTTTTCAAACAGTATAATTATTCTGCTTTAATAATTTTTATGCAAAGAACAGTTAAGAGTAAACAGAAACATAGGAATGCAATGACCATATTAAATGTTAACAAATACATAAAAGTCAGGCTAATACATAAGTATGCAAATAGAAATAAAATATTTTTTCAAAAGTAAAAGTAGTTGATTGCCAAGTGGGTTTCATATTAATGTCCTTATCCAAAGCCCACTGGACTAACTAAAAGTGATCTCTAGCATCTCAGTTAAATTCACTGTTGAGTTCCTTACCCTCTTCCATAAGAGTGAAAAGCCAGGACTTCCCTGAATTTCAGTGAATCCAGTTTTCAGGACTTGGGTAGCTTCAGTGTATTTAACAGCTTTCTCTTGAACACAGTGTAGCAAAGATTTATACTTTCCTTTTGCACAAAAACTGTAGCCTGGGGCTTTATTGGGATAGTATTTGTACTGAATTTGCTCTTTTAATATTTGTTTACTGTTAGGAATACCTTGTTCAATTTTTGTACTACATTTGTTCTGGAAATAATGAGAGAGGGGAAAAAAGTGAAAACTGTGTGAGTTTGGGTGAGAAATTCAAGTTGGCAATACAATTAATATTAAATTTGACATGCATTTTAAGGTTTTAAAGGAGATTTGAAATAAAATAGTATGCTCTGTTGTATAAGGTTGGTTTGAGCATTGCTAGAAAGCTTGTATATTTTTTTATGGTTTTCCCTGAGTGTAAAGTTTGCAAAACTGTTTTTATTTTTTTCTCTTCTGATCCAGCTAGATTTTCATACAGAGGAAGGCACGCCACATATATATGATCTTCGTTCCTTTCAGATACATAACTCTTTCATCATTTGGGGAGCTCATATAACCCAGTTATTTCTTGTTATGAGGGAATCCAGAACTGTACTAAAAGCTTTTACCTACAGATTTTTGTGCCTGTTAGCTTAAAAGGGAAACAGCTTTCCCCCTCTTCTTGCTATATTGTATAGTGGTATGACAATAGTTCTTTTAATTAGCTCATTAAGACGTATATAGAAACCTGACTTGGCAGACCTAAATTACATAAACATAAAAGAAATGTCAGTAGGATGTTTGTTCATGAGATGAGGATCTCGCTGAACAAGAGACTGCACTACTACTACTAAAACTTTGCATCAAGGTTGAATCCATAACACTGTACCAGCTATACCACATTCAACTCTTGATGGAAATGCATTTTGAACTCCAATGTTTACTCAATATGGAAGTGATGAATACATGGCTCTAATAGAAATGTCATTTTTTGTGCGAGGTAGTTACCCAGTGACTGAAGATGAGTACTTCGGTTCAGGCATTGGGCAAGTCGGTTAGCACTGTTCTAACTAGGACTTATTTCAATGGCATTTTATTAAATATGCCAGTTTCTGTATAGTATTTGACTTCAGGTGGTGGTGACACAGGACTTCTTGGAAAATGCATTTCTGCTTCACCGTGTGAGATGTCCAGGGCCCTGTTCTAGGGTCATGTCAAAACTTGGCATAAACTCATTATGTGAATTTAATTTACACTTTTTCAGGGTCAGTTTCACTAAAGGGTACCAAGGAAGATGCCTGAAGTATAGTCACACAGCACATGCTTTGCTTTTTATCAGAGAGGTATCAGTCAACAGAGCGGGGGTGGTTGTTGTCCTGTTCAACTGAAAGGAGAGATTTCGTTCCCTTTAGAGGTCTGTAACAGTTCCCGAGAGAACTTCCTGAAGGGAAAGGATAAGGCTGTCCTGCTTTTGCTATTTTCTGTGGCTAGCTAACAGGTGCTGTTTTTTCTTCTGTCCTGGAACTGCTTTTTGACCATGCACAGGGCTGCATGCCAGCGGAGGCTGATGTAGATCAGTACAAAAATAGCGAACTAGCCTCTGCCTAAATGTGCTAACCTGACCAGCCTCATAGCATCGCGCTTGAAGGCTTGACTTGCACTGGGGAAGTTAACTGTCTGCTGTAACACCCTCTCCCTGGCAGAGAGGGGCAAATTCCTAAATGCTGGTGGAGGGTTCTGTTCATTTGTGAAGTATTAATGAGCTTTTATTATTCTGGTATTACCTTTAAAATATTTTATGGTGTGTTAAAATGAATAACAATGTCACAGCAGCCATGTCTTATTCATGAGGTGTGATGCATGAGCATGAAACTCATTGTTTTTAAACGAGGACTAATTTCTGGCTTTCCCCAGATATTAACTAAGTTCACTTAAATCGATTTTGGATGACACAAGAAGCAATAGTCTACTTAAAAGCTTATAGTTCTTTGAAAATACTTGCAATTCCATTCAGTATGTTAGTGAAGTCCAACCAAAAGACTTCAGTGTTCCGCAAAATAAATCCAGGGTCTTCATTCTTTCCAGCGTGCTGGGAGTTACATTTTCCATCTAAAATGGATTTCTAGTTCATGATTATAATTCTTGTATAAATGGTTAGTTTTTATTGGGAAGATATTTCTTGGTTTGGAAAAATACTTTTTTTCCTTGGTGCTAAAATCATTGAGGTGGGAGGTTTGCAAGAGAAACTTCAGTATCAGAACCCAAACGAGGCAAAGGGCTAAAAATGCATCTTAAGGACCATTAGTCAGAACGATCTGAGCTGACAGTAGCCAAGATTGTTTTATATATGAAGTTCATCAAATAGAAAGTTGGTTTCTTTAGCTGGAAAAAATGCCTAAAGGGGTACATTTATGCTGCAGTTGCTAGGGAGCAGCCTTTACTGTATCTGTGGGATATAATGGGAGTCGTGTAAAATGCACTATGCTGATAATTTACCTCAGAGTGGTTAGAGCTGAATATTACAGTCACAGAGCACATCTCATTGTACAAAAAATGGAGATGGATGTTCTCAGTAATGTTAGGTGACAGAGCCACTGTGGTATACAAGGCACAGTACACATGTCAGTAGGCTGACAGGAGCATGTCAGTCCTACATGATCCTTAGGTGGGGCTATGATTAAGTGAGCAAAAAATTAATACATTGGCTAGATGGGAGGAAAGAACACAGCAGAGGAGAAAAAGTAAAACCTGTGTTTTGATGTATCTGACAGATGTCTGGAATGAACAAAGTCCTGAGAATCCCAAATAGTGTAGTATTTTTTAAAGACCATTTCACTTGACTGAAGTTTGTGGTACCAGTAGTATGTTTAAGGAAATGAGGATGGGTAAACCGGGGGGGGCGGATCTGACTAACCCTGCTCCAGAGTGAAAATGCTCCACTGCATTTGGAAACAAAGCTGCTTAGCTAGGAAATGTCAACACCTGTAATATAAATCTCTATAATTACTTGGTTATAGGACTTCGTAGTTTTATTTCAGAATCTGTCAAATTGGAATTATTTTGGTTCAAACCACAACACAGTTCAATATCATCAAAACTGTAAATGCAGTACATAAATTATACAGCTATACACTGGTTTCTTGTTTTTATAGCATTAAGCGTTTCCAAAAATTATCAAAATATTGCTATAGATTTCCATTTCAATATAATAGTTAAAATCTCACCAATATTTTGTTCCTTACTGCATCAATGCAGTGATACTGTCTTGAAGTTAATTGCTTCACTCATTTGAGCACTGGTGCAAGTTTGTCTCACGTACTGTACATAGAGATTGAATGTGTTTTCCTCAGCAATTACTGCAGTTGTTCAAAGTGAATTAGAAAATCAAAAATGTTAGGAATATTCTTTAATTAGATGATTAAAGAACCCAGCAAGTAGTGTGATGCTCAGATGAAAACAAAAGGTATTCCATAGCATTTTTAGGCCATGGTAGAATTCAGATAGGACAAGAGTTGTACTGTGCAGTGAAAGTGCCACAAAAGGGTTTGCAGTTTCTTGAAATACTGTATGGCATATATTTATAGTCTTCAAGCAATTTTATCTTTCCAGGTTCAGCTGCCTCACCTTGAAAGAGGCTTTCAATAAGCAATCTTACAGTAAGCTGTCTGAAAACATGATGTTGTTCCTAACAACAATTTGAAACCCATTGGACTTGGCCTTCATAAAAGAAGAAGAGAGACTGTCAAAATGCAGCTGAAGTTAATGAAGTTATGTACACTAGCTACACTAGCCAAAGATTTAAAAAACTCCCTTTCATAATCTGCTTTTGCAGATTATTGACTTCTCCAACCTTTTCTAAATGTTAGAGGGTTTTTTCTTCTCTAATCAGCCTTTAGGTTTTTGACTATTCCAACAGTTTAGCTCCTGTAATTTTTTCATAAAGATCCAACTTTTCTTTTTCCCAAAGACATCTTTTGTTATTGAAGAAACATCTCAAATTGATTCCAAAGGCTCTGTTCACAGTACAGTCTTTAAGTGATGCCTCCTTTTGAATAGCTTTGTTCCACATGCATTGTTCTGAGAAGCAGTTTCTAATTTCTGAAATGCTCTTTTTTAAATAAAATACAATATGACTGATTTCTCTTTGGATTATATTATTATAAGCTTTAATTAATATTACATACTATAGATAAATATTCACATTTTTTCATTTAGCTGTTTGGGTTTTCCTTTGTGAATGAAGCATGTAAAACTAATAATTCAAAAGAAAACAGGACTAGACATTGTAGTTGCTGTTACATGTAGTTTTCTGGTATCCCACTTTTGTTCTACTTCACTTCTGAAATAGCATAATGCATTTCTGTTAGTAACACAAAGAAGAATATTTTGTAAAGAAACAGTCTGACATCTGGAAAATATTTTAATCTATCTCTTACAATATGAAATACATTATTTCTATTCCTTCTTCTATTCAATTTAAGTGTTCAGACTTGGACAGTAAGCATGGGAAACACCAAGGAACAGTCAAATACTTTTGCTTTCCTTAGTACAGTGAAATTATCTACCTGGTTTTTTTAAATGTCTACTGTTGTAAATCTCCCAGAGATAACTTTTTTCAGTTGAAATGTTTGGTACTTACAAGAAGACTGTTGGGATTTTTTACCAGTAATGATCCTAATACACACATAAACAGTTTCTAAAATAACCTTGAAAAGTCCGTATAAAAGCTACCTAGGACTAAGAGGTTGTTATGCATTCTTTCTGAAGCATTAGAGCAGTAAGAAAATCATTAATTGTAGTTGATGTGTAGTTTGGCATTTTTCAAGTCTTTTTTCTTGCCCCGGATAATGCCTATTTTATTTAATATAGCAGATTGGAGGTTGTGCCTCTGTTGCAACTTTTTTGTATTAGATTTATAGTTTGCTTTCCAAGTAACTTAACTCTATGAAAGGACAGTTGCTTTTTTTTTTACAAACCCGAAGCAGAAGATTTGATGCAAAGTGCTGGATCCAAATAGCTAACGTCTTATGGGAGGAAGGGGCAAAATAAATCTACAACTGGAGTATAAATGTTTAAATGGGATGTGATTTGCCCATTCTGAATACCAGTGCTGTCTGGATCTCTCAGCCATAAATTGAAATCTAGTTTTTTCTGAAGTACAGCTCTAATTTCTTAGCACCTTTTTGTAAAACTAGTCAAAATTTTGTTCTATCTTCTTTAAAAACAACACTTTCAATCTGCAAATGCCACCTGAGTTGTCAAATATTCCCAGAGACTATATGGTCACACTCAATCTTACATGATAAAATAATGTTTTTCTTTTATGTCTGTTGTGGTTTAAACCCAGTCAGCAACCAAATGTCACACAGCTGCTCACTCACTCCCCCACCAGTGGGATCAGGGAGAGAATCAGAAGAGTGAAAGCCAGAAAACTCATGGCTTGAGGTAAAGACACTTCAATAGGTAAAGGAAAAGCTGTGCACACAAGCAAAGCCAAACAGGGCACTCACCCACCAGTTCCCATGGGCAGGCAGGTGTTCAGCCATCTCCAGGGCAGCCAGGGCTCCACCACACGTAACACTGACTGGGGAAAACGAATGCCATGATTCCAGTTGTCCACCCTCTTCCTCCTTCTTCTCCCAGCTTTATATACTGGACATACTTTCATGGGGTCTGGAATGTCCCTTTGGTCACTTGGGGTCACCTGTCCCAGCTGTGCCTCCTCCCAGCCTCCCAGGCACCCCCAGTTCCCTCCCCAGTGTGGCCATACAAGGAGCAGAAAGGGCCTTGGCTCTGTGCAAGCCCTGCTCAGAAATGACAAAAACGTCTCTCTATTTTCAACCCTGTGTTCAGCACAAATCCAAAGTACAGCCCTCTACTAGCCACTGTGAAGAAAATTAATTCCTCCTCAGTCAAAATCAGTACAGTCTGTGAAGGAAGATGTGATTTTTAAGTAAATACCTCTCCATGAGAGTCATTCATAGAGATTGCAGTTAATTGATATTTTGCTGGAGTTACTCTTGGTAGTTCTATTCACTGAGGTCTGTTACAGCAACATAGTTCAGTTTGTGAGATAGCCATATACCTTTGCAAAATAGTCATATTTCATTTTAGAGCCATTCCACCATTATTGGTAGAATTTGTAATTTTTGCTGTCAAGAAAAAGCATTTTTAAGGGAGGGAAATATCTTCTAGTAAGCTGTATTTTCACAGACTTTAGCTTCCAATCTGATGGGATTGTTGACAATCCTCTGATTGATTTCTTAGGTCAACTGAGAATTCAGGGTTTCATCACAAATAAAAATTTGTGAAGTCAACATGATAAGCGATGTCTTGCTACTGCCTGCTAATGTCTTTGCACTTCCAGTACTTTTTCATTTTTAAATACTACTACAGAGGAAAACAGTATTGTAATAGTAGTGGGTTCTAATTTTATCAGTCATGATACTTCTTGTTGATTTGTTTGCCGGAAAGAAAATTAAGTAGGCTTTAGCACTGAGCTGTTAAAGCCCAGATATTTACAGGAGGCAAAGTGAACATCTGTGAAATCTCTTGTTTCCAGAGCAGAAGTCACCCAAAAAGTGTAGGCACTTATATGCACATCCTGAGCCCTCTCAGGAAAATGATCAGGAATTTGAGGTGTGGTGTAGGGAAAATACTGGAATGCTGCTTCTGCTCCTTTAATAAATATCTATAGATATTGCACCTGAGCTGTCTAAATTGCTGTGTCCAAGCAGGGGCTGGCATTCATTTAGTTTGGTTGGTTTACACCACATACATACAATTCTTGAATGTTCAGAGAAAGCAATTGTGTGACTTGTAGAGTAATTCAAAGCCGTAATTTCAAGGTGAAATGATGACGTCTTTAGTGCCATATATTCTGTAGTCTTAATGCTACATTGTTCCTGATGAATATCTTACCTAGATAGTACCTGCATGTTTACAAAAGGCTGAATGAACTTTGGGCTGCTCACAGACAGGGACTGTGGGAGGGACGACTCTTCCCTGCTGGTTTGTGTTGGAATCACAAGCCAGGGCTGGAAGCTGTTTCAAGGTGACAGCACTGTAGCTGCTCAAGGATGTAGCCTAAGGCAGTATACCTCTACATTGTAATGTTGGTACAATATGTGTTTAGACATACATTAAAAAGTTTGGCCTTGCTGTGCAGAAGTGATCCAGAGATTCTGAACAGTAGTGAATCATCTCATTCTGCCATTACACCCTTAATTTTCACTGCAGTGTTTACCCCAGCATTTCCACCCAGCTCTGGGATGGCTCTAAACTGGTTATTCAAGTTGTAAGAAAAAGAAAAGGATCGAGAGCAGCGAGACAAAATAGAATCTACAGTGAATCACAGCCAAGGTCTAACAATCCTGTTCTTCCTAATAAAGATTGCACTATTGCAGCTCAGCAAGCAAGTATTAGATTTCAAACAGTAGTTTTGACTCTTTAAATTCCCTTAGTCCCACCCACAGCTCTATTTTCTGAGAGAAAAGATGCTTCTACAGTGAAGTTCATGTAAGTTAGATAATCCTACCAAGTGGTTGGATTGTGCAAGAAAGACCAGGTTGTCTCCAGCTGTCCAAAGATGGAGGTGAGGTTGGACAAAGCAGGTAGCTGCATTTCAATCAATGGAGAAGAATTTAAGGTGAATTGTGTTAAAGCTGGCTAGTGTCAGTCTGCCCAGGCAGTTATCACCTGTTCCTCCCTACCCACAGATCAGCTACTCCTTCTAGAGCCTCATAAACCTATGTAAGAAAGTCTGTCAGTGACAATTATATTAAGTAGAGACTGACCAATAAGAAATTTCCTTCAGCTTGCTGCATTGTGGCATCAAGTTCTAAACCATGGTTGACCCCAGTTTCCAGCTCTAAGGATGGTGAATCAGGCATGAATTAAGTTATGTTGCCAAGATCTCCTCATTGTGACTTATAAATAAAGTTGCAGGAGTTGCACTGCGGGTGAGCTTTGTTATGATAGTGTCCTTTGGTAGGTGTCATGCAGTCTCCTTCTCTGGAGATACTCAAAACCTCCCTGGATGTGATCCTGTGCAACCTGCTCTAAGTGAACCTGCTTTGGCAGGGAGCTTTGACTGGATGGTCCCATTCCAACCTCAGCGATTCTGTGATTCTGCATTCCTCTGGGAATGAAGCTGAGAATTCTGATTATTTGGGGTTTTTTAACTGATGAAGGTACCTAAATCAGTAATTTAGCTTCTTAATTTAGCAGTTGCTTTTAAAAGGCAAGTAAGAAGATCCACCGAGGAACTACACCCTTGTATATTCTTGCAGATTGTGGAAATGCTGAACAGGCATCACATGTTCCATGTGGGTTATGCTCATTTAGTGCAGACTTGGTTCTGTTGTTTGTTGTTGGGGTTTTTTTAACTTCCAACTAATCTTGAGGAAACTCGTGATCAGCATTTCCTTGATGATAAATGAAGGAAGTAAACAACTAAGAGCTCCTTGTCTGCTTTTCTGAAGTATGGGACCACTCTGATAGCATCCACGAAATAGCAGGCTCGTTTGTACTTTCCTACTCTCCAGCTGCTGTGTTTGGTATCATAAGATATGGGGTCAGGATGGAATGCCAGAATTACTCATTCTTTGATGAATGAGACTTTGATGAATAGGAAAGAGGGTTTTGTTCACCTGTTTTCTAAATAGAATGTGAGGCTGTACAAGGATCATTCAATAGCGCTGTATGAGGGATATCTGCTATACTTGCATTAGAAAATCTTAAAGGTAAATGACAGATCATTGTTTCCCTTTCCGAGAACAGAAAATTGGCATGGAATAGCAAGAGCTTGTAGTCAAAAGAGAGGCCCCTAAAGTCACAAACTTCTCATAAGCATTTGTCGGTAATATATGGTATATGTCCATGTGTCTGGCTCATTTTCCCCAAACAGAACAAGGATTTTCTGTGGTCTAGTCTGGTATGTTCTAGACATTCAAAACAAAACAGAACAATTGGACTACATATATATTTTATAGTCTTCATGAATCTGTTTAGATTTATAGCCCTCTAAAATTATGGGGGGGGAAAAGGTGTATCTGGTAAAGATACACCTTTCTGATAATAGCAGTTTAATTAAGGATTGTTTTTCACCAAAATCAGTGGTCCTCCAGAAAATATCATATCTAAATTCTAAATTGCTGTTAATAGCAATTAAAATTAAGATTACTGTCCACCACTGGCATTCTTTGTCACACATCTGATGACAGAAAAGATGGGTATGATGGTACCGGCCTCCTTGGCCTTGCTGCCAGTCCTTTATTAACTCAAGTAGAAAACTTGGCAGGTGGAGTTGGGCTTCTGACCCTTTGAGGAGGGCATCTCCCTTTGACAGAAGAAACTGTTTCAAACCACAAGTCAAGAAACAGGATTAATAGGTCTGAAAAGCAGTTTTGTGCAGACCACAGCCAGCACAGAAAAGGTTAAGGCAAGATTCAGACAACCAGTAAAGGCAGAGAAATGAAGAAACAGGGATGTGGTTATGTGGCTGTTACTTTGTTTACTAGTGACCACACCGAAAACTAATTGTCATCTCTAGAAAACTGAAGGAATTAGTCATCAGGTTATGTTGGAAACCTCAAAAAAACCCTAAACCCACAAACAGAAAACCAACAATAACAAAAAAACAAAAACAAACAAGAAAAGCCCCTAACCAAACCAAAAACCCACTGGGAAAAGTTATTGCTTTCTAATATCTGCATTTAACATGTAAATTATTTTAATGTATTTTTTTTTTAATTTACTCCTGAACATTGGAGTACTTTGTCTAACACAGGCATCTTCATATGTAGGGTAAGAAATAGCAGGTGACACCTGGATAAATGTCTAAATTATGCTGTATGATGATATGCATTCAGGGACTGTATAGTGTGTCCAAACCCATTTTTTGCACAGAATGTTAAGAGCCTAGTAGACAGAAACTTTAATGGCAGTTGGTGCCTATAAGAGTTAGAATAATGGAGGCAATAAATAATAAGAATGATCCTGTTCAAGCCAAAGGAATACTTAGCCTGACTAATTCTAGGGAGGGAAAGAAGTTTCTACCATTTTTATAATTTTGTTCTTCATATGTATGTCCTGGGCTATCAATCAGCTTTCTTTAACTGAAGCCAGCTGGCAGGTGACACTGCAGTTTATCAACTGCCAGTAAATAAAATGTTATGCTCCAGAAAAATTCAATTCCCAAATCTCACCCCTAAAAATCAATAAAGCTTCTCCTCCAGCTAAAGCATTTCTTATGAGCATTCATTTTTTAAATACAGCATTTTTCGTCACCTTTCTTAAAAATACAGATAAAAACTAAAACCAAATTAATATTAAAAGCTATGAAAACTGTGGTACTCGAAAAAAAATCTCTTTTTAATTTTCATAAACATTAAACTTTTTTATTTGGGTTAACAAATGAAGTTATTTAAAATTGGTAAGGATGCAAAGTTTTATTATATGCACCCTTAAAAAATAAAATAATATTTGGAATTTTGGATACTTATACTATAAGCTTACTCTCACTCTCTGAGGCTCCTGTTCCCAAATTAAACATCACAAGACCGGCTACTCTGTTGTATAGGATTTTATTGCATTAAGCTATATCATAATACACCTAATAATGTTGTGTTTGTCAGTCAGTACCCAGCTGTGGTTTAGTTTGGAATTTCAAACTATAAAGAACTAATAAAATCCAACTCAATCTTCCTTAGTATTTACATCTCTCACTTTAAATATTTTGATGCACTCTCATTAGGAGGTGGCAGAGAAGTATGACCAGTTTAGTCATGGAGGCACAGGGGGATGTGTGCTTTGCATCTGAAGTCTGCATAAACTGCCTGATTGTGCAAATGCCTTTTTCACCTTCCTTTGTATATCAAAGCTGTATTTAAACTTTCCTAGTGTTGTGCTTGTATAAAATTAAACCTCCTGGAATTCTTTGTGTCACCTTCTATTTCTGCCAGTGACATCTGGAGTCTAGTGTGTTACAGTTTGCTTTCAAAATAGGCTGCTGTTAACTTTTAGGATATTAACCATGTGGTGCATTCCTCTTCTTTCTGATCTTCCCCAGCAGCCTCTAGAGCTCTACCTCAAAGAGTTTCCTACAGCTTGCTCTTGGTGCAGACTGAAGCGTTCAACCCTTCATGGAATCATGGAGTCTAATCCATTCATATAAATATCCTTAAAAAGATTCTGGGACCTTCATTGATTGACACAATATGGTCAGCTGTCTGTTTGCTCTGTATTCAGTGTACAGTGAATCGTGTTACTTCCTAATCCCACGCTCCTCTTCAGAGAAGCCTGTGCAGATCTCTGAGGAAATACCTATTCAGACCCTGTTGTTTCAACCCACCTTTGTGATCAACCACCACTCTTTTAAGATGAATCTGGGTGGAATGTAATCAAAGTCTTACAAAAATAGAAAAATATCCGTATGGAATTCTAACAAATTGGTTTGTTGGACAGCTCATGTTCACTAATACATGTTTTAGTGAAAAAAAGTTATGTACTATAGGAAGGAAAAAGTTTATTTTGTTCATGATTATGCTAATTATAACCATGCTTGAATTTGGGGGGCTTTTTTGGGGTTTTTTAAACTGAGCTGCTTGCATCCTCATAGATTTCTATATAGGAATACTAGTACTCCTACAACTTTAAAAAGTTTTGGGGCATATTTACAATGGGAAAGAATTTCATCTCCCTATCTGGAAGATAAGTCATATGGATAAATGTACTTGATCAAAAATGAAAAATAAAATATCTCCAAGGGAAGATGAAATTCAAAGAAGCCATCATCAGATAAGACAGAGAAGTAATCTCAGATCTATGTATTAAATGTGAGCCAATTCACTAAATTAAAAAGATTGGAATTATATTCATGTTATTTCTGACAGTTACATTTTCCTGGTTTACAGCAGAACATCAAGAAGCACATTATATACTGATAAATTTGGTAGTATCTTATTCAATAACTAGAAATATATTGAAGCTTGCAATTCTAAGAAGCATTTACAAGGAGATAACTGCTAAAAATTCTGCCCACTGTGTGGAACAGGCTGTTTGGGGTTTTTCACTAAGGAGAAATACAGAAATACAAGAAAGAACCTGAAAGTCAAGACAACCATCTTCCCAGTTTTTTTTGCTTGTCTGGCAGTAGGATTTATTTTTCTCTCCTGAATAAGGTTTTACTGGGAATAAAGTACAGCACCACTCAGAAAGCCATTTTCAGTGCCTGAATGAGTTTGGCACTGGCCCTTTTCCCACTCAAGCAGAAGTTGTGTGGTTCTGCCTTGCTCACAGGATGCAGCAGGACTCCCTGCAGCCTTTGGCTGAGTGACCGGCCCTGCCTTGCACAGCAGAGACTCCTGTCCTCATACACACCTGCCAATCACCAGCCTGTCTGCTGGATACATCAGCAAATACATTTTCGTTCCAAAGCCGTGTTTGTCACTAAAAGTCTTTGAATTTTATTTGTGGTAGCTAGTTGTTGGGACAAATGAACTTGCCGTTGGGAACAAACTATGTTCCAGCCCCTCTGCAAACAACATCGTGTAACACTGTGGTGCGTTTGGGTAAACTCAGCACACCAAGCTGAAGGTCGGTCTGGTTCTAGGTAGCATTTGAGAATAAGGATTCCTTAGTTTTTTAGCTTTCTGAAAAATTATTTGCCTACATTACAAACAGGAAAACAGACAGTTTTCTAGTTTGAAAGCCTGTGGGAAAAATGAAACTAGTTTGTTTTGCCTTGTCATCTGGATGAAGAAATAAATCATATAATGCCTTTATAAAAAATAATCACACTTTATTCTTCCCCAAATGGTAATACTGGTGCACAGAAATGAGGAAAGCAGTATCGCACATGCTCTCTCCTGATACTACATTTGCTTTATTCTAATTTCCATGTAAAAGGAATTACTTGTGTGTTAACAATAAGCAGAAAAATCAAGACCTTTTTACCAGTAGATAATCTAATGCCAAAAGCACTGCCACAACAACCCTCCTGACATTATTTATGTAGGGGGGACAGTCAACATCTATTACGTCTTTTTCCTCATCAGCCCCCACCCCAGGCGTGCTGAGGTTTAGTGTCAGAGACACGGAGGCCAGCATTCGGCTGCATTCTTACGCTGAGCTGAGAAAGTCCTGACCAAAGCCAGCACAGTGAAAAAAGGGGTACTTTGTAATAAATATGAGATAGATGGTATTGACAATCTGACAGGGCAAATCCTCATTTGCAGTGGGAATGACTTGCAGGTAGCAGATAAGGTCAGACAGAGGATGTTTCGTATCCAAGTCATCATCAGCTACAAAAAAAGTTACTGCTTTCCCCCTGGGCAATTGGTCTTTTCATTCACACCTGTCTTTACCATTTTTTCTTGATACAAACCTGACGGGGTTTTTTTGAAGCCTGTATGCTAACTATACACCTGTGTACCCTGGGCAAAGAAGGTCAAAGGGGGAAATACAGGCTTCCATTTTCTAAACAAACATTTAAATACCTAAACGAAGCAGCCAGTTCCTTAGTTTGCTCTTAAGGTATTCTGGTAAGTAAATATCTTATTCTTGACTGTATTCACAGACATTTTGCCAAGGAAGGTTCTACATTAAAATCTAGAAGACTTATATAAATATATCACCTGCCAGAATTTATTCTTGGTGTACCTTTATGCTCTTCCAGAATCATCCCATCCATCACAAATTTACTACAGGTCACTGATCCCAGGTGAAACTCAGGCTGTGTTACACTGAGTAGGGAAGACAACTGCTTGTATTATGCACACCCCAAGGATATTCTTCTCAGAGGAGGCTTGGAAGAAGCTCATAGATTTCTTGGCATTAATTTCTAAAACAGACATGAAATTTTGATGCTCCTTTTTAGCTCTGAATTGTCTAGCTAAAGCAGCGTGGTGCTGTTTGAGCCTCTCCAGTATCACTTAAGATGATCCTCTCCAGATGTGCAGTGAAATGCCATAACCTCTTTGGGTATGTAACAACCCAACTCTCTATTAATTACATAAAAATATCACTCTTTTTACTCTACTCTTACCAAACCTATAACCTCATTCATGTGAAGGAAACATTTCTATACGTTTTAATTCCAGTTATACTCTGAAGAGTGAAGCATGGCAGAACTTTAATTCAGTCTACCTTTTTTTTTCTCCCTGAAAGCATCAATGAGCATGCAGAGAACACAGGGAGACAGTGAAAGTCGTTACTGTACCTTTAATCTACTGTAAGAGTCCTTTTCTTATTAATAATACATGAAAAATGAGCTTCAGTGGACTGATTGGTTCCAGGTGCTCTAACTGTATGCCTCAAATGATAACAATGAAAGCAGAGTTTTTAGAGATAGGAGTAAGAAAAGAATGTATTTAATATGTACTTCTAGAAATAACTTCATATCCATTCATTTTATGGGCACTAATCTAACCACATATTTTTAGTATATATTCAGTTTTTGCACTAATCTAGGATTTTGTCAAAGCATCCCTGTTGTGCCTTTGTCAAGCAGAATTTGAATAAAATGCCTGATTAAGAAGTAGAAGACTAAGGAAGAAATCAAACCATTAAAAAAAAAATTGCACATCGTATTGTAACAAGTGTATAACCTATTGCACCGTGAAACAAAAGCAAAGCTCAGTGATTTTGCAGTGTACTCACTTGGCACTCAACCCTCAGCTGTGGGATCCTCATCTGTGTCACATCCTATAATAGTGAAGTCAAATAAATTCATTTTCAGATTTCACTGTTTGCTGTGCTCTCTCTCTTTCTACTTGTTTATTGTTACTGACACTTGTGAGCCTCTGATGAGTTTTCATGAAAAAGCCAATGTACCTTCAGCCTCCTAATCTTTTTAAATAGGGAATAGATTCTAGAAAGAATGGGAAAATTATCAAATATAAATTGACATAGCTGGAAATTAGTTCATTCTGAGTTTTGTCCTATTATCAACTGAATTTTGCACAATGCAAATCGAAACACATGGAAATAAAAGTTCAAAAGGAAAATTAAATTCTTTTCAACTTCTCTTTAATAAGTGTTTCATTCCTAGTAGAGAACCAGAGCATCTTCTCTTCATAAGTATAAACAGAAAGCAAAAAAAAATGAGTTTGAGATTGAATGAGGATCCTGGTAAAGCAAGCTGACACCAGAGGGGTGGAGGGTAGGAGTGCACGGGAGGGTGACAACTCTAGGAGAAGTGTGTGTGTGTGTGTGTGAACATGCATGTACTCTGAAGGGAGGAGAGAGAGAAACAGGAGAAGGTGGCAAGAGATCATTAAAAGACTGAAGAAAAACAAGTGTCTAGAGAACAGAATTAAGAAAAACTCAGCAAGGAGGTTAAGAATGAAGCTTGGAGGTGTTGGGGTGTGTTTCCTAAGCAGACTGCTGATACTCTGCAGGCAAGAGCTGTGCATCTGTGATGAGACCAAGGAGGAAACAAAGAAGTGGGCAGGTAGCCTGTAAAAGTGGGTTATTTTTGAAAAGGAAAAAAGTCCGGATTTGCAAGCAGAGTCAGTATTATCACTTATTTAAATATACACTCCTAAAAATCCCAGAAACCCGACATTAGGCTTTTAACTTTCCTGTTGTATCAATATAATTAATAACTCAAACTTCTAAATGTCTGTTTCACAATCAGCATTTCAGCTGAACCAGAGTAAGCCTGCAGGCATGTAAGCAATATGGTTGACTTTCACAGTACAAATGTTTTATACTTGCATACTCTTATCAATCACTGCTTATGGTCCTAACACTATTCATGGTAGACGTACACATCTGGAGAGTAGCTTTGTTAGCTAGAACTGATGCAAACACTGACAACCTATTTATCCTTTTTATGTCTTGTTTCTTTAGTAAGAACATAGTAATATCTGCTAAGGATGGAATCTATAGCACATTTGTCAGAGAAATAATTTGAAATGGCCACTCAACTCTTTCAGTGGCTTTATTTGCACCATAACATAAAAACATAATTTAGTATTTTGTTGGGCAGAATAAATAACTGCAGTCAATAATTCAGAAGCTGAGCACAGGCTGAGGTAGGACATTGTACTTGTGCACTGCTGGAGAGAGCACTGGGGCCCCAAAGCATCCCCTGTGTGCACCATGGACCTCTGAGGCATCACCTGTCCCGTCTGCCTCATGCTACCACTGCTGTATTGCTGCCAGACGTGAGCAGGCTCTGTGCTGGCTGCATTTGTGCCTTTTCCTTCTCGTTCCAGGGCTGGATTATTTGCATCAGTACTGTGTGAAACTCAGAAGAAATCACTGAGGTGTGCAGAATATAAAGACCTCACAGCGGTGTATTAAAACAAATCACTGTATCACTAAATCCTCATCTGAGATTTTGAAGACATAGAACCCACTTATTTCTCTATGTCTCAGGACTTTTAAGAGTTAAATTTATATAATCTGACAATATGCAGCATTTGTAGAGTTGCAGCTGGCTTTTCATAGGTATTCTCCAAATAAAAACTGTTTTATGTGCTGAGAATCCTGAGATGGAGCTGTTGAGAGTAATTAGGGAAATATAACCTTCCCCAGGAGTGATATGCTTTTGGAAACAGGTTTTGAATCCTTTTTATTATGAAGATAACTTACTGTTTAAAGAGAACTGTACAGTTTCTCATGTTTGCATAATTATACCTTTATCTTGCCAGCTCACTGTGGAAAGCATCATAATGGAAGATGAGAAAATGTTATAAGGGTGATGGAAATATTTTTATCCAGAAAAATCAGTGCTAGTCCTCTGCTATTGTTTTAAAATATCTGTCAAGATGTATAGAAAAATGCTCTTATAAGTTGTAATTTTAATTTTGTTACAGTCAGTATAATGCTTCTTTCATATTAACATTCAACTGGTACCTGAAGTGAACACGGAGGTCATGAAAGAAGGAACCACAACCATGGCAAACTTGAGCATCCTAGTAGTGGTGTTTTCCTCTATTATTCACCGAGTTATCTTAGGTTCAAATGCAACATGCAGGGTTTAAAATACATTTTCTGAACTTGGAGTTCAGAAGAATTTCCAAGGGCTTCCTGATCACAGTGTGGCTTTTTGCAATGAAAGCAGCAAAATTGCCTACTCATTGTAAGGCTACAAAAGACACGGAGATGGATGACTTTGGATCAGTGATACAGTTTTTTATGTTATTGTTTTATTGATAAAGCAGAGGAGGAGGAAAATCATGACTCAGTGCCAACACATGACCAAATTATGTAGACGCATTCTAAAAGAATTAATAAAAAAAGTGGGCACATGTCAAAGAAGATTTAAGAAGATCATTTTCCAAAGACTTTAACAAGTTCACTCCTGAGAACAATCTTGAGGCAACCTATTCTCAATTACAAACCTTACAGAGGTCTATTAAAATCATGAAAAAGACTTCCTTTGACCTGGATGATTGATCGATTAAGTTTTTCTCAGCGTAATGGCAGATCACTCGCATAGCAATGCTGACCTTTTTATGACAGTCTCGTGCTGGGATCAGCACAGGCTGGCCAGCAGGGAGAAACACAACAGAAGGAAAAAATAACTGGAATGTGATTAAAATTTGTGATGCAAATTGATCACATAGTTCACAGATCATAAGAAATGCTACATCACACAGCAGACTGCTAAAGAGTGACCAGTCACTGATGAGTTCTTTTTAGATCAGTGTTTTGACAGTGGAACAGTCTTGTTGAGTCTCTTAACACCTTAAACCATAATGGAAGGCAATCAAGTCTGACTGAGAACTCAAATTCCCATAGGAAAGAGCATACAGTACCTAATAGATTAAAATACCCATCCAGTGAAGTAAAGGTCAAGTACCACTGAGAAAAGAGAAAAACCTACTGCACACTGTGCTTACATTAGGCTTAAATCATAAAGTAAACCCTTTGTTAAAAGTTAATTCTAGTATTCTCAAAAAATAACTTAATAGTACTGAGTGTTTAGACGATTTAATTTATCTTTTTAGAAATCAAAATATTTATCATATTGAACTCACTTGAACTGAACAATTTTGGTCTAAAGATAGTTATTTAAAGAGAGGGAATATTTTATCTCTGTTAGTAGCATCGGTATATGTGAAAAAGCCAAGCAGTTCTGTCACGGACCAGGATGATGGTTAAGAACTGGAAAACATCTTTTCTGGTGGGTTCACTATTCACTTTTGACACCTGGCTGGTCCACTATTGAGCACTTAAATTTATGGCACATGACAGTCTGAAAAATAAGGCATTATGCTTGCATACACAGAACCCCCTTTTGAATTCTTCACAGCTGACTTGTACAATATTTTCATTTCTTACTAAAGAATTTCTTTCAGAAAGTGTTCTTATAAATGCTTGGCTGTACAAGGATAGTCATTCATTCATCATAAAAAGTGTATGAAGTCTACCTAAGAAGCCTTTTGGGTTTGTTACAAGACTAGGTTGTTTTGGTTTTTCATTGTGTTTGCTGGGTAATTTAAACTACAAATGGAAAGTTGGTTTGCTTGCATACTGTTTGTAGCAAAGGCTGACAATCTACTAAAGTTTTCTGGCACTGAAACTTAATAGTCTACTGTTAATAAGAAAACACTCTCCCAGATACTGAAAGAACCGTAGAAATCTGCATTTTTCAAATGGCAGTGATGAAACAGGTAGTCTCCTTCTACAACCCTACATTTATCCTTTTCTCCATATTGCAGTTGCCTTTAAAATGCTAGAATTGTACAAAATTGTTCCCACAGCCAGCCCCTACTTGAAATAAGCTTCCTTATTTACTGCTTCCTTTCTCACTCACTACATAAACACACAATTGCAGAAATCCCAGAATTGTGGTTTTGCCCATTCCATAGTCTGTGTCCAGAAGTTTTTACTAGCTCTAGTGAAAATTAACCTGCATGTGTTTTTCTGTAGATTAACAAACCTTTACCAAAATTAAATACTCAAAGGTGATACACACCCCATTATTTGGAAGTGCAAGAATGTTATGTAATATTACAAAACTGGTTTGCTTTAGTGCAGCAGTGAAATAGCTAGACAGTAAGAACCATATAATATTTGCATCTCCATTTAACCTTGATTCTCTTTCTGGTTGCTGAGAGCTGAAAAATCAAAGCTAGTTTGTTTTTGTTTTATTCTGTGTACCTGCCTTATGGGACTCACTGCAGGTTTTGGGGGGAAAAAACTCTGTGTCTCGAGAAGAAATCTCATTGGAATTAAAGTAATTTTAGTAATGGCCAAGATTTTCAAAGAAATCTACAGTTCTCTAATTTCTCCTGCTTGAGAAAGGCAGAATTCACATGCTCCAGAAGCATTAATTAGCTAGTCTAATTAAGGTGTTATAAAAATTTACAAATAAATTACTCTTTTTTTGTATGAAGCAATCTTTTTTTTTTACTCTGTTATGCCTACTTGTTAAAAGACCACACATACTTGCAGTGCAGAAGGATTTTAGTACCTGGGCTTAGACTGAAGTGCATGACAGGCAGAAAATCTGCATTCACCTTGCAGTTTTGGCACTGGTCTCTTCTGGTGCAGTACAGCACATGCAGCAACTTAGGGGCAAGGACTTGCTCCATTGGCAGTCCAGAAGGGAAAGTCCTGAGCAGAGTTAGGGGGGACCTTTGGCTCTTTGGAATTTTAAATGAAGAGTCAATTTAAAGTCAGTCATGCACTGACTCCATTTAGTTGGATTTTTTTCTAACGGAGAAGTTTGAAAATTCTTTCCGAGGTACAGGAGAGCTGTACTCAATACGGTGTTCAAATGCCTGGACAAAATTTGTAGCAATAAAGATGGCATATGTAGATGTTTAAGATTATTAAAAATTTTTGTGAAATCCTTCTTTTATCCATTCTGTATTTCAGATTTCTCTTCAAAAAGTGAAGGGAGAAAATTAAAAGACAAAAAAAAAAAGACAAAAAAAGAGACAACTAAATTAGCTGTTTCACAAAGATTAGTAAAATGTAATTGCATTCATTTACTGTGAACTAGATAGAAAAATATGTGCCATTGGAGATGTAACAAGAAGTTACTTCAGACAGCTGTTCTTTTCTACCAGAACAGGCTGTGCTCAATTATGTAAAATCAGAATAATACAAAAGCATACTTTTATATTTTATATTTTAAGGCTATAAATTAGCTCTCACAATTTATTGAGATATTCTCTACATGGCTACGTTGTACTGATCCTTGTGGAAGAAAGTATTTTAAAGAAACTAGATAAGAGCTAGATTTATTTTTCTTAATTCCATCCTGATTCTGTCCAATCACATTTTGAGTAGGTGATGCACAGGACCATTGTCATTTACTGTGGCAGTCCAATGAAGATCTGGATCAGCTCAGTTCCAACCTACGACAGGAGCCATGGCTGAGGAAGAAGGCAAAGCATCTGTGCTGAGACAATGGCGTAGCAGCCTATTAGCAATTTCTGTAGATGTTCCAAAGTAATTTGTAAGAGGGTTCCTGTCTAGTTTCATTTCTTTCTCAGCTTTACATAATGTCTCTGACCTAAAGAGACCAATGAAACCTGTAAGTCTGCACTTGACAAGGCTGGTCAGGACAGCCTGCAGGCACTTTGAACCAGTAAAATTCAACCTTCATAAACACTGAGCTCACTTTTGAGAGAAAGTGTGCAAAATCTGGTTTGTTCTATAAAATCCTTTGTCTCAACCTTGCTCCATATAAAGTTACAATGAGTTTTTCTTCCAGTGGCTTGGTATATTGATCTTTGGACACTGCACTGTACAGAAGCCTGGCATTTTTCTTTTAGAACAAGTTAACAGGGAAATCCTAGCTCATTAATGTGTGAGTTTCCACATTGATTTCTGTAGCACCAGGCCATTCAACAGTATGAAAAAGTTTTACAGGCTAGAATAGCTACATGTTAATTACTACTGTTAATTAATGTGTACACATTTATAAAAATAGAACATGTGTAATTGATATAATTTGATTTTTTTATATATATTTGATGGCATTTTCTGAAGAGGAAAGCATGATTAAATAGATAAAAAGGTGAATTCTAATTAGTGCACGACAGTTTGCCATTGATGCTAAAGTTATCAGATTATTTTAAAAAACAAGTTAGAAGAATAAGGAATGAAGCCATCAGATCTTGAACACAGGAAGAATGAATGACAGTGAAAAGGTGAAGAACTGAATATGAATCTAAACTAGGCATAAGGAATGTGATAGATTTTTTTAAAGCGTGTGGCACATATTTTTTCCTTTGTGCCCATACAGAGCTTTCAGTAACCCACAGTCAACCCTCATTTAAAGATGAAACATCTTGTCTCTCAAAATAAACAAACCATAGAGACTGCAAGTCTGTCGTTAGGAAACATAGGTGTGAAGGTGATGTAGCCAAGTATTTTTCATACATAAAACAAATACCAAATCTTACTATTGCAGGTAAAGAAAAAGAAAATGTTTTTTTAAAGCTAAAACATGAGTATTCGCTAGGAACTTAAATGTTGTATAAGCAAATCATAAAGCATTTCAGAGTTTCATATCAGTCTTGTAAAATAAATGTTCTTGTAAAGCACATGTCAATCTAAAGAAAGAAGAATAATAGAGAACGTTTGTCTTAAGTGCTTCTCAGTGGCACAGAGACAATAAGTAGTACAGTATCGTTTCCGAAGATGAATCTCTTTTTCAAAGAAAGTCACAAATGTCTGTATTATTAAATTTACTTTTATGGAAACTTTTTGGGGAAAGTTCTAAATGTATATTGTACACTAATGATCTCATTTTGGAACTGGCAGGGTTTGCACATTCAAGTTTGCTCAACACTGTACAACAGAATAATATTTATAGTGTTTCCAGTAAGGGCAAATAAAAAATTCTGAACGATTACAATTAAGTCAACACTCCATTATCTGTAACAAAAACAGCTCTCTTTCCCAGAAGGAAAGAAGCTCTCTTTCCCAGACCGAGGAAGAATTCACCTCCATGCTGAAGCTTGGTGTGCCACCCGTGACTGTGTCTCCCAGCACTGCTCAGTGTGCACAGTGCGCAAACGCGTGGAGCCAGCTCAGGTGCTGCAGCTGGGTCTGCCTGACCCAGGGAGACACTCTGGCACCAGAAGTGTGGCAGCAGGGCATGGCAGGCGAGCCAAACTGGCTTCAGCTCAGCGCACTACCCCACAAGTTTTGTCTTGTTTCGCTTGTCCAGAAGCCACGTTCTGGCAAGACTCCAAAGCTGGTATCATCTTGCTGGGCGTGAGCTGGTCTGATCTATATCAATTTTTTTTCTCTGTTCTTGCTGCCCATAACCCATACCAAATGAGGCTGCACACAATGCATGCACAATTCTTATTTACAGGAGTGTTCAGCAAGTGACTTCAGGGGTATTGTCTAAAGTAAATATTTAGTTGCTCTGAAAGGAGCATCTTACTCGTTCATCATTGAAATAAGCTTCAGAACATGCTAAAAGAAAAAAGCCCCATTCTGCAAAAAGAAAAAAGCCCTTTTCTACATTAACAGAAAGGAGAATTATGCCAAGAAACAAGACCTGAGAATAATCACTGGAAAACTTGCACATATGAATAGCTGGAATCTTGTCTCAAAAGAAGTTTAACTCCTTTGTGCCAACCTGTTAGTCTTAGGTGACAAGCTGAACAGGCCTAGGAAGTAGGGCATAGTACTTTTCTCCACCTGTTTTCAATGCAGCGTGTGAAATAGAAGACATTACAAAAACTAAACTGATAGATAGCACCAAAAATTCCTTAAGTCAACTTAATTCTATTGTTGGTGTTTGCTGGCATCACAAGGCACACATAGATAATATTCCCTGTCTTCAGGGTGGAAAAATTGTACTTAGTGACATCCTTGTTAGATTAATGTAAATTGTCTACATCACCGTCTAGATGAGGCTACACTAGCACTGATGTTACCTAAGAATAAATTTCTTAAATGCACAGATACTAATTTTGCTGTACTTAACATTAAGTAGCTATTTCCCTTGACTTCTGCTGGTATTTCTGATTATCAGTAGTCACTCAGGAACTCAGACTGCCTTTGCAAAGCAGTTCCAGTTCTCTTGATGTGAGTAGTATCTTTTGCAACCAACATGATTATTTTGGATTTTTTTCTTCTAACCTTTTTACTAGGTCACCATCTGTTAGAGCAGCTGCATATTTGGTGTGAAGTAGATAGGCCATTGTTTCTGTATTTAGGAGCAAGCAGAGGTGAGAACTTCGTGTCCTGGCTGAGCAAGGACCTCAGGTGAGCTTGGAGCCAGGGATGAGTCCCAGCTCCCAAACCACCGCTAGTTCTCCCTGCAACTCTGGGGCGGATTTTGTTACTAGAAGTAATCATAAGAAATATGATTCTGCAATATGAAGTACTTAAAAATTTATAATTTAAACAGGGATGTCACACACAAATACGCATGCCAGAGTTCTTCCAGTTTTGGAAGTATTAAGATTAATCAAATTAATCTTAATTTGACATTTGACACCGCAGTCCTTATTAAATACAGACTATAAATATTTTTCCTTAGAAGTTACCATAGGATTTGTCTTGAGTCTCTTAGAAGAATAAATACATGGAAGGATCTAGAAAAGTAAAAGAATTCAATGGCTGATGCCAATATGCAGCTTTCTGGGAAAAGCACAAGTTTAACATATTAGTAAAATACACATACTGAAGGAATGCTTAACTTTTAACAGATTATGGGAGAATAAACTGGTGCAAAGCCTCCTGGGAAGGCAGCAGTTCTACCACTGATTCAGAATGCACTGGACATATTTTCCAGCAAGTGCCCATAAGGGAGACAATAACTTAAATATTCCTTGTGCAAATAAGGTGATGGGAAGTGAATTGCTTCCTGTTTCTTCATTATATAAAATCATGACTTTTTTAAGAAGATAGCAGTTTGAGGTTTGATGTACAATTGAAAACTACTTTTTGATGTCAAGGAATAGCTTGTGATACAGTTGTAAGGGTTTAGTTTCTTAAAATATCACAAAATTAAAACCAACAAGCCACAAAACCATCTCCTCTCCCTCTCTCTGCCCTTCTTTTAACTTGAAATGTGTCTGTAGCAGACCTCACCAGCAGTTAACAGCCTTACTGACTTTCTCAATGGCCTTGATGAAGTAGACACCATTACAGCTTTAAGATGCCAACCATAAACATGGAGAATGAGTTATACTTCTGCAGAAGTCTGTCTCATCTCTTTTTTGTACATAAACAAAGTGTATATATTAAAAATCATATTTTCAAAGATATATACATAAACAAAAATATATAGAATTATATAGATTTGTATTCTATATATTACAAATAGTAGTTTACTTCTAAGCACTTCAGGAAGCCAGCTGGACTCTACAGCACCTCATGATATGCCAATCTGCTTTTAATAATACAAAATAATGCAGGCTTCCATTTGTGTACAAATTAAGAGGACTTTGCTGCATCTGGAAGTGTTCAGGTGACTGCTCTAAGAGCTGTTTGCCTGTGTGTCAAACAAAGACCATGCAGCAAGGGGACTAATTCTGCTTCAGGCACCTATGGACACATTCAGTGCCAAGCCTGGACTTCCTTGTTAACTGCATTTTTTTCATACAAACTATCCATTCACGTGAATAATCGGTTTTCTTAGTGATATTCTTTTTTCCTTTTAGTAAGATCATCAGAAGAAAGCCTCTTTTTGTTTTAGCTGCTTTTTCAAATCGTTTCAATTTAGTTCATGACTCCACACAGGCCTATTTCATCTGCAGGATGACAAAAGCTTTCTTGATCACATGAATGTAATTTCCTGTTAATGAGAACTCTTGAGATTTCTAACATGAGCAGCAAATTTACAAAAATGGTTTCTATTTTTTTTTTTTAAAGATTAATTTCATGGAATACTACTAAATTAGGTCAGGCATAAAACGTGCAAGCTCATATCTCTAGAAAGAACATAATTGCTACCATTCACTAATAAGAATGTATTCTAATAGCATTGAGGTTAAATCTCTAGGCATCCCTGTTTGCCTCTATTTATAACTGCTGCAGTACAGGTGAAATACTGACCATGTGTCTCAGATAAAACTGAGACCTGTGACCAAACTATGCTGAATGTGATTTAAAGAAAAATTTCACCATGCATTTTATAGAGCTATTAAAGAAATATAAAATAATCAATAATGAAATTTATGCTGCTTCTTAATATTATTTATTTTTTAGTGCAAAGAGTAGGTTATATTAGATACAATATATATTCTAGTTTAATTACTGAAAATGGCCTTTTTCTGCTTTTGAATAGTCAATTCTCCAAAAAGAGAGGGAAAAAGGTATTTTTTTCAAAATGTTATTTTCTTATCACATTTTTAATTTTCATTTAGAATCCTGAGGAATTTATATGATGTATCTAGTCGTAAGTTTTTACTATTGCATATACCTTGCAAAAATTGTTCAACAAACTTATTTTTTCATAAAAGAAATAACAGAAGGTCATCATTGTTTGCCCATTAGGCTATGAAGATTTCAGTGCAAATGAACTGTATATAGCAGGTGTTATCATAATAACTGTTCATGTTAAAGACAAAAATTATGCTTAAAAAACCTCCAACCCTCATTTGTAATATGTAACTGGTGCTAGATTGATTTTCCTCTGGTAAGATAGTATTTAAAATAGGGATTACAAAATTTCATTGACCCGCTGGCATTTTCTTTGCCATCCACAGGGGTGTTTCCTCTGTCTTCAAGTGTAACAGAAGTGATTTTAATTAGTATTTCACTAGTATTAATAGTTTTTTCTCTATAAGATAATTGCAGGATGGCTCTTAGGATCACTGATAAGAATTCAGATGTAAGACTGGTGCCATCAGAACAGAGATGGCTTTGACTCTGAGCTATCAAATTCCTCCATGGAGAGGTAGAGACTGCTAGAAAATCACGATTATTCTGCTGCAAGAAAATTATTTCCCATAATTTAAAAAGCAAAGAGAAATTCCCTCCTTAGGTAATTGTTTTTTCATATAATTTTTTAACTCTTAAGATTCATTTAGACTGTTTGTTATTTCAGGATGCAGAAAACTTGGTGATTGGAGAAAGGCATGTGAAAGAGAGAATAAGTAACAAAAGGCAAAGGTCATGCAGAACAAATAACTAGACTTACTAACAAAAATGCTGAATTCCCTTATGCAGGTAGTTCCTCTCAAATAAATTCTCTTCAATTTGATTTTGTGGTGCTGCAGTACTGGGCTAGACTAAACTAGAAACCATTAGGAAACCCAGTGGGAACTCTTGAAGATTACTGAGTTACAGTGTTCTACTTAAGAATATTTGGAGAATATATGTCTGATCTCTGTTGTTTAAAATCCTGTGTGTCAACTCCATATTTCCCAGAGCAAAAGCTGCAGCATCATTCAAGCCTAATAAGTGGTACTAGAGTTTGTAAAATTCAATTGTAAACCCTGAAAGTTTAGTGCCACATATTCAGGTCGCTGTTCTTTAGGTCTGTCCTTGTACTCATCAAACAAAGAACATTCCAGCAGGCATTGATACAAAACAGGAAATCTCTCACTACCGTTTTCAACTCATTAAAGGTTTTCCCAGTTGGCAGTATAGGGATAAAAGCTCTTATAAATGGATTGGAGAGGGGATGGAAATACAAGAATAGTTATACGGATTAATGAAGAGTAGATGAAATTAATCAATCTTAAAATAGTTGGCAAGTGGAATAGACTTATTTAGGTAAATATGCTCTCCAGAGATAGGAGGATCAGAATACAACACAGAACTTGTAAAACAGCTATTTAAATAATATAAGGAAATGCTTGAGAAATTTTAATATTCAATATATTGTCAGCATTTGTGCTCATTTTAAGACACTAGAATAAATCATTAATGGATTTCCTGAACATCTTGGAAATAGTTTTGTAAAAGCATGAACATAGTTCTGTGAAATACCTGAAAAATGAGGACAAAGAGAAAATGAAAGCAGCATCACTCTTTCTTCTAAATCCTAAACCTGAACAGCATAGTACTCTCTGCCATTGTCCATACGTTGGCAGCAGCTGGTGGTATTATTCCGATTTGTGCTATGATTCATACACACACAAAAAATTGTGTATGACAAAGAGATTGTTATTTCTCTTGTAGTTTTCTACTAGGAGACTCGAGGCAACATGGCATATGTAATCAGTTAACTGTCTTTTGTCAGGGACGTCAACTGAACAAATTGATGATTTTTTCTGTGCTGTATTAAACTGTTATTTCCACAAGTGTCTCATACTTAGACAAAGGCAGAAAGTGCTGGCAACTATTTGGAATTTTGAAAATGTGATTTGCAAGAAAGTTACCTAGAGTGCTTTGTTGGGAAGTGTTTCATATCTTTGTTCCTCAGTCATCTGTGTTACTTATTCACTATATTTCTACTAATTCTTCTTTACTAGTTTTCTCCTAAGAGTCCAGTGAAAGTGTGGGCTTCATATCAGTAGGCAAGAACATTTGCTGTTTTGGCTCCTTCATTTTATTTTAGTCTTCTTTTTCTTTGTTTTCAGGAGCCACCTGGACACAATCCTAGTAACACGCTCTAGGGCACCTTGCTTGAGCAGGCAGGTTGGACTAGGTGNTAAGACATGTTTAAGAACTAAAAAATACTGTGCTCATATACTGCAAAAGGAGGTCCAGTCATGTTTGTGAATGAATAAACAATTCATTATTCAGTTAAGTGGTGTGACTGAACATTCATAGATATTCTGTTACACGCAAATTAAGTAAATATAAATTAATCCTTGAGGTAATGTTACCAATATGGCTATGTTTTATAGTTTCTATGTGAGAAGATAAATTTGCAAGGAAAAGAGCAATGTGAGGTCAAGCTGTGGAAAAGGCAATAAAAACCCTGAAAGAACAAGTGAATATTCTCACATCCTGATAAGAAGGAAAGATTTTCATCTTTTTGTTGGTATTTCTTTAAAAATTTCACAGTTGCCTGATAATGAGGTTGTTAATGAATTCAAAATATGATTGTAACAATACTGATATCTTAAATCAACACACCAACAGTTTAGAGTAGTAAATGAGGAGCTCAGATGCCTTGGAATTATTTGATTACTGAAGTAAGGAAGAAGCAATGTTATGTACATCCTTTGACTCTTTAGAAACCTCCTTACATGGATAACTTCATCATCATTTTGAACAGAAAAAATTGATTTTTTTTCTCTTTCATCGCTTAATGCAATGTATGAATGAATAGAAAGATTACGTAGGTACGCAGTTCTCATGGTTTGTATCTCAAGGTCATTTTTTCTTCTGTTTAGTTTCTTATTTTGACACTAATATTGACTTAATATACAGTGCTCAGTATTCCTTAGTTATTTCACAGATAACATATGTGAAAATCGCAGATCACTCATGGATGACCCAAAGAGGACAGGACACAGATTTAATATCCCAGATCTTTTCAGACCAAAGCCTGAGCAGGTTTTAGAGTGAAATGAAATGTGGCACCTTCTGTGAACTGCATGAGAAGTAAGGAGGGGAGTGTAAAACCTCTTGCTTTCTTTAGTATCTCCTTTTTGTGATGTATTTCTCCCTCTATAATGAGCATTTACATTTTGAGAAGCCAGAAGTCATTTTCTATAAGCACACACTGGTAGGGAGGTGTGAGCTCCTCTGACATAATTCTGATCCTATTTGAATGATGGTGGTTTAAAGTTCACTGCTGCTGTTTTGAATCCTTTAAGGTAAACTGAAGTCAAAGAGAAGGCAGACAAAATTCAAAGAGGGGAAAAAAGTGGGAAGGAAAATGAGGGGATGCAATAGAGAACTCTGAAGTAAAGCATGGAAAATAGGAAAAGTCAAGAAAATAGGAAAAGTCAAGTCAAAGTTACTACCTTGGGAGGTAACAAGCTGGTAATGATGACACTCCCAGTTCTCAATGAAATGTGGATACCGGCTGTGTGGGTTCTCTTTCTATTCCTATCTGTTCATATAGGTCGTCTCCTATGCTGGTCTATCCTTCCTGTACTCAGTAGGATTGAGAAATTTTTGCCTCATGGGCAAATAGCAAAGTTTTCTATTAAAGACAATATTTAAATAGTGTATTTTAAAAAAATATATTATACTTATGTGTGTATAGATGTAGATATATGCGTAAGTATACGGAATCACAGAAACATGTAGGTTGGAAAAGATGTTCAGTGTCATTGATTCCAGCCACCAACCTAACACCGCCATGTTCACCACTAAACCATGTCCCCAAGTGCCACACCTACACATCTTTTAAATATCTCCAAGGATAGTGACTCAACCACTTCCCCGCGTAACCTGTTTCATTGCTTGATAATGTTTCTCATGAAATTTGTCCCAATATCCAGCCTGAACCTCCTCTGGTGCAACTTGAAGCCATTTCCTCTTGTCTTGTCGCTTGTTGCTTGGGAGACAAGACAAGCGTCTTGTCTTGTCTGGCTGGCTACAATCTCCTTTCATGCAGCTGTAGAGAGCGCTAAGGTCCCTCCCAAGCCTCCTCTCCTCCAGGCTAAACAGCCCTAGCTCCCTCAGCCATTTCTTGTAAAACTTGCATATACATGTAAAATATTTTGTACAGATGGATGGATATATACATAATTTAACTGTAACTTTTATATACACAAATATATTTTAAAAACAGGTATTCCTGCTTGTATTAACTGGTGCCCTTTTGCAATGCTGAGTTCTTGCCTGAGACTACTGCCCGTTTCAGGGTCTGTGTTTTAAGACAATGTCTAGATAACAAATCAGAGGTAGAAACTTCTGTGTATGTGTGCTGGCAGCTTTAGGGTTTTTTACAAGCTTGGAAAAGACCATGATTTCTGCAAACTAAGGAAGTAACATCAATTCAAAAGAACTAGTCTATTACAGGTTTTTCTATTTTATACCAAAGAGTGGACCCCTATGGTGGGCAAATCACTTTTCTACATGCATTTCCAACATAGTATGTAGCTCTGAGAGTGCCTACTGGGTGTAACATTGCCAGCTCCTGGTCATCAGAATTATTTCTTCAGGTAAGCTGACAGGCAAGTGAAAAAAATCTCTTACACTTTTATGTCCTTTGTTTGGCATTAAGTGTAACGATTCTATTTACCATGGGTTTTATGACTCTACCTAATGATCAGCAAAACTGAGTTCTTGAACATCTGTAAGTCAGGCTGAGAGAAGACGTCTTCCAAAGAACTGATCTCGCTCTAGTTGTTGGATGTGCACTCAACTGTTTTAATCTACACTAGAGTCTAACTGGCTAACTGGAAACAAAAAAAAGAAACCTCCATCGTGTCTCAAAGGATTTGAGTCCAAAGAGTCATAATGCTCAATGGAATGGCAAGGAGGTGTCAGGGCATTAGGGTGATTACAGACTCTCCATATTTTCAAGGAGAGTGGATTTCTTTGCTTGACTGGAGAGATAAGAACTCTCAAGATGAAAAAGGAGGTCTCAGTAGACACTAAGTTGAGAATTTCAGCTCTATGTCATTTGAATTGTTTGAAGCACTATCTTATTTTAGCTTGGTTTAATTACATTTTTAACCTACAATGCCCCCAAAAGAAAGCAGTATTGTACTTCCAACAATTCTGGAGAGTTTCATGTTGAAATCAGCTGACTTAGTATTTAAGAGACAGTAATTCTGGTTTTGTTCATGTTTCCTGTAAAGTATGTGAACTGATCCATTGCTCAACTATTCTGTTAAATTATTTTACATGTTGAGAATAGCATTTTAATTACATTCTTCATTTACCTAGTTTAGTTAATCAAATATTAAAATATTGCTATGAGTGATACTGCAACAATACAACAGCATTTAGCATCAAATAGCACTTCATTAAAGCAACATTTTATTTTCATACTCCTCCTGTGTCTCACAGTAAGCAACAAAAATACTGAAGAATCAGTAACAAGAGAAGGTATTGATTCAAGTTTCACATTTTCTTTCTAAAAGAGAGCCTGAAAATGTAAGTTCTCAACTATGTAGAGAGCTCTCCAGGCTCTGATGATGAACAGCAGTTTCTTTCATTTCCTTTACACTAGTACGTAAAGCTATTGAGGATGACAGTGGAAAGTTAGAATTCGCTGGCAGATTGGCTTGAGAAAGCAACCCTATGATACACACAGCAGTGATTTTGTCAAATGCTGTATAAAAAGTAGAGCGATGCAGTGAACATGAGATAACAATCCCTATTCATGTCAGGATGCAAATTTACTTAATTAAAAGAGAATAATTTGAAATCAATAATAAAACCTGATGGATGTAGTAGCTGTGAAGACTTTTATCCTGTTTTTTAATTGAGACAGCATTAGCCATCCAGACATAATACAGCACTGTATATGCTGGCAAGGTACAAGATGGTTGCTAACTGAAAAACTGTTTTTCTGCAGCAAGGAAGCCAGGTGATAAGTTATGTATGGTGTGTTATGAATTTAGTTGCTTGAAAAATGAAAAGTGGTTTGAGAATTCGTATACACAGATTTCAGCATAACCAGTGAAACAAAAATCATGGTCGTTGCCCAGATGTTCGATTTTAACTTGGTTTATCTGAAAAAAATTGTTACTGCCATAAGTGTGTCATGACTTCACTTAATAAATACAACAGAATACTATCAAGAAATAAGCTGGAGTGTTTTGCAAAAGAACAGTTCAATGGATAACCTCAGGGAAAAGAGTTAGTAATAGTTCCAAGTAACTTTGTACTGATCAGTCTAAAGTCTGAAATATTTGTCCAAGTCATTAATCTTGGGAGAGATACAGGACATAAAACTTTTTTTTTACATTTTGCTAACACTCAAGTATTAGATAACGTACATGGAGATCTAATTGATAAATGCTGTATTTTTATATTGGGTTGTATGGGTCTGAGGTTTTCTTCATGAAAATAATTGCAGAAAATCCAAAAGGCAAAAATTGAATTAATCTGAATTTCTTTTTGACATAAGAGATTACTCATTTAAACTACATTTTCTAGAAGTAATTCATGATAAACTACTACTTAGAAAACTAACATGCCATTTAAATATAACTGATTACTGTAATCCCTTATATTAACCCAGCGACTACATGTTTTGCAATAAACATGAGATTTAAAAGTAGTGAGAATGCTAAAAAAATCTTTGTCAGTAAAATAAGAACTCGTGCTCAGAATTCATTGAGGGATTTTTTAGTGAGGTGGTAATTTTCTGATAATATCCACATTTTATAGTATGTGTATGTCAGAGTGTCCTGGTACATCTTAATTTTTCATGTAATTATACCTTATTTTACTTAGCACAGCCTTGCTTTGTCTGTGGAATGAAAAACAAATAAGCAAACATCACTGTAGAAAGCCTGCAGTCTCAAGATTCACCTGGCAGAAATAATACTGGCAGCTTTACTACCAGTCTACTTTCTGCATCTTCTATCCAAAAAAAAGACTGCAATGTATTTCCCATATGGAAAAACTGCATGGTGCTAGCTGTAAAACAAGATGAAAATCCGAAAACATTTGCCTGTTAAGCTCTGTCTTTATAATTGTATGCCTTCCTCTGCTTCTTTTTATTAGAAACTACTGTACTTTTACCTCTCAAGAGAAATTATTCAAAGTCTTTATTTTTATACCCTGGGTCTTGCTTTAACCATTGCACCAGTTTCAATTCCAAAGCCAGATGTTTATGTTCCTTTAAAATATCAAGGTTCAGTAGATTTTCATGTTTAGAGACGCTTCACAGGAGACACCAAAAATGTTACCAAATCAGGCTCCAATTTCATGACAGGGTCAGTGCATGTAAACTGCGTGTGAGGATTGTTTAAGTACCAAAGTCAGCCTCAGTTGTGCATGGCTTGAATATGCATCACCGAGGCAGTTGGGTACAAGGTGGCTTTTTGATGCCAGATGAGGCTGTTGGAGAGCAGGTGAGAGGGAGCCACTCCCGATGGCGCTGAGGTGCACACGCTGGGACACATCACAGCCCCAGCATTAGAGAGGTGTTGGATTCACCAGTGCTCCTGCTGGGCTGACACCCAGAACGTTCCTATGCCCTACTGTCTACTAATAAAATCCTCAGTGCAGAAGGAAGCTGTAAATACTAAATACCTGAAGCTTGGGGGATTCAGCCATTCTCTACTTCTTGCTTCAGTTGGTATTTTTTTGTTATTGCAAAGTCCCCCAGCTTCCAGAAGTCCATTTCAGGATTCTGACACTATCGTGCACTGGTAAGAATCTGATATGCTGGCAGATACGAAACGTAAATTTCAAGCCTCCTCAAGATTAGGAAGGGAGCTAGATCCTAAATTTGGACCTATTTCTTCATACTCCTTAACAGGTGTGATCATTGGATTAATTGATAGGAAGCTTCTCAGCTGTTTTTTGGGAGAGTACAATATCTGTATTAGATGCAGCTCGAGGGTGAATACTCAGGTCTCATAATCCTCAGTGGAAATAGGCACTTCTCCTCAGCCTAAGATTAAGCATCAATATGCCTAGGATAGGATGGACGTGGGTCTCCATTTCCCTCCTGGAAATGCAAGAGGGTACCTGCAGACCAGTTGCTGTAGGAGTCATTTTCTGTGGTGTGGATACCACAGAAAAAACCTCGTACTTATTTCAGGACTGTGATTTCCACTAGGGATAAGGGAAAAAGTAAATATATGCTCCCTGAAACTTAGTCTGTGTTTTAGTAATACCAAAACAAGACTACATTTCATTTCCCTGTATTTTTCAAAAGATATTTCGCTTGCCAGATTTTCTTCTTGTCTGTCCATCAACTCTAATACCCACTATGTGAAATTGCTAAGTACAAAACAAGAAATATTTATTGTAGGCATTTAATAGAGCTGTGCAAATACCTCACACAAGTGAATAATTTAATAGCTTTTAGTCTCTTTCCTCACAGTAGTCTGTGAATATAGTCATGTCTTCAAATTATAGTTTTTGTTCTTTTTTTCTACTAAGATGCAGCTATACCATGCAGCATAAGATGCAACTAAAGTATATCAACATTGATTTATCTGTTTTATATTACTCTTTTTGGTGATGAAGAGCTAAAGTAAAAAAAGAAGATTAGGAAAAGTAATCTGAAAACTAATCGGTGGTTCAAGGTAGGAAAATGTTCTGTGACTTTATGATATTAACAGGGCAGAAAATACCAAGAATTGGAAACTAGCATTTATTTTAGTGAATATCTACTTAAGGCCTGACTGGCCAGCATGCAGGTATTTGAATTAGCAGGGTGAAAAGAGCTATCCTAATTGTACAGAGCTTGCATGGTAATGCAGGATTCACTCAGACACAGGGAAAACATCCTGGAGCAGCCTGCCTGTGAGAGGCAGGTAAGGTGGAAGATGTAGCTGAGGTCCATAGGCTGGGCAGTACAGCCCATCTTGGCACTCAAGGTTGCAACAAGAAGTCTCTGACAGCACAACACTATACTGAGGATAAGGTGCCTCACAAATTATGAATTTCAACTGGACGACAAAGTGTAAATTTTCCATGAGCAGGAAATTTGAAAGGTAGACATTACAAGTGCAGCTTGTGTCTGAACTATGACCAAAGTTCTGTTTAGAGCTAGAAATAAATCTGAATTTGCCTTTGAATATTATCTAGGTGACAAAGGTGATGAATGAATAGCAGCACAAAGGTACACCCTCATCTCAGAATTTCCTACTGATGGTTTCTAAATCCAGGAATGCTTTCCTCTAATGTGAACAGCAGGCCGAGTTTGTACACTACAGACAAATGTAACCAAGAGAAAGAAGACAGGGAGTTGTTAACACCTACAGCTTATACTACTTGTTAAATGAAATAGGAATTTAAATTATTTTCTAACTAATACATGTATACTGACTCCATTAAGAGAATGTATAGGTCTTGGGACCTAGAGGAAGAATATAGATAGTAATGACAGCATAATGAATGTAAAGTCATAACCTTTTGAGACTCATTATATATAAATGAGATTGCAGTCTAGTTGAGAATACAATATGTAGTTTTGACCTTTCTTTGAAATACAGAAATGGTGCTTAGCTGTGAAATTCATTATGGTCTCCAGTGTGACATAGCTATTCATTTTTAAAGTGGTTAATTTTGGTTAGTATTGATGAAAGACTTCCTAGGACTAAATACAGAGCTACCATGGGCAAGAACACTGTATAAGCAGGTATCATCTCCCTAACTAAGCATTTAGAGGTAGCCATTTTGTCAAATTTTCCATACATAAAAGAACAATCAAGTAGAAAATGTAAAAATGAAATTAACTCCCTAATTGCATAGATAGAACATGGTTTTTAGTCCTTTTAATTAAACACGCCTTATTAGAAACACAGAACTATTATCAAGATATTATTAACAAGACAAAGAACTATTATCTTGAAGAACAAATGGACAAATGGAATATGCAGACATCTTCAGTTTATGAAAACTTAGAAACAAAATGGCACCTATGGCTTTATCTAATAAATTGTTTCATGTAAACTTTGAAAGGCAGGGATGTGTAATCTTTGGCTGGACAGTCCTTCAGGAAAATCATCTGGGTTTGCAAAACCTGGGATTATCATTGGGAGTTACAATCTAAACTGCATAGTTTGGAAATTACAGGGAAGGGAACAGGTTTTAAATCTATAGATCAGGCATGGAATTCAGCTCATTTAGTGAAAACTGTGCTGTGGCTATTTTATGCCTACAGTATGGATAGAGAGAGAAAAACAGTCTTTAGAGGGACCTGTATCATCACAAAGACTGAAAGTCACTACAAAATTATGCACAAAAGGAACATGTTATGTTAAGTTATTCTCTGGGCAGCAAGACTAAATCAAATTGGAGGCACCTCCACTGAGAAGACACAGAGCACATTTCTCATGTTTTTGTGTTACATGCTCTTAAATTTGCTGATCAATGAGGGACTCATCTTCTGTACTGTGGTGTAAATCTCAAAGGATTAATGTGCATATTGAACAGACTAGACCACCAAGAGAATGACTTCTTATGGCTAATAATATCTATAGTTCTGTAGCACTATTACCTTTACTAACTGCATTTACTGAATGTTATTGAACCCTCACAAAAGCAAGTCCTGAGAGAGCTTTTCTGTAACAAACGGGAAACCACAAGAAAAAAAAAAAGTCTATTGGCCATTCCAGTAGAATGCTTTAAAATGATAAAGTAAAAATTATTTGCAGTTTTCTGGATGTTCTTTTTAATGAAGTGAGATATGCAAAATATAGTACATTGAAAAGTTTCGCTTGTAATTGGTTTACCATGTAGAGAGAATTTAAGAGCAATAGATACGTGTTTATAACACAAAACTCAGGAGTAACTTCAGTGTTTAGAAAAGAATAAAAAATATTATCTCTGTAAAGTTATTACTTCATTTACACTAGGTCTCTTGGCACATCTAGAATCCAAACAGATGTCTTGAATTAATTGAGCAGACAGGAGCGATAAACTTTCAAAGCTCTGCTGACCTTGTAGGAGCTATCACAAATTGCAGTACCTGAAGATCTTATTCTTTTGCTTTTATGGCTAATTTTATCTTTGGCTAAAGGTCAAAATTAGTCAATTCAATAAGCAATTTAAAATTAAAAGCTCTAATAACATTTCAGTAAAGTTCTGTCATTCTTTTACATAATATGATTAAATATATGTAATTATATGATTAAATTTTTCAATTACTGGTTTTCATGTGTTAAAGGAGTCTGAATATAGCCCGTGCCATTGTCAGAATAGTGTGTATAAGTACATTTTCTTACAGAGATTTACTGATGCCTGTAAGTTTTGGACTGTGTTTGGTTTTAAGCAGATTATTTTTCATGGAACTTAACTCAAAAAGTCTTAACTGTGATGTAATGTGGTATTTGTTCTGAAACAGTAAGATAATCTTTAAAAATAGAAGTGTTTATCTTTTCATGCATGTTGAACTCAGGTTTCTGAGTACTTCAAACAGAATAATCTACCCTACAGGGTTTATTAATATTATACTGGGTTTATATAATAAAACTTTCTAAATACTACTTTTAGAAGGTATGGATATAATATCAACTCAAATTATATTTTTAAAGATAAATTTGCTCATAATGCACTACACTAGGAAAGCTAAAATTAAATTTTTAAAAAGAAAATTTTTTGCAGTACGGAGAATTTTTTTAGTATGATAAGGAAATGTATCCTGTTGCCAGTAAGGCTCGATATATAAATCTTGAAAGTAAAACCTAACTTCTGAATGGACAGAACAGAGACAATCTGCCAGATTTGTTCATATATACCTTTTCACAAGTCAGGGACAGCAATCAGAAATTACAGTTCAAAATTAATCAAATTTGATTTCAATCTAACCGGATTTGTTAGAGCATCGTGTAAAGATGTTACCCGAGTTTGAACTCCCACTTATTTCATGAGCAAACACGTATAGGCGTTACATGGGCCCAGGTTTTCCAGGGAGAGCCTGGTCCTTACTGCGAGGGTGTGCGTGTGCAACAACGTGTGCAGGGACCCAAACGCTGCAGCTCGGTTCTGCGCTACAGTGTAACTTGCAGAGAGATCAGAAGGCTTCATGGCTGGGCTGCGCTTTCACCTATTCTGCCTTGTGCAGATTGTTAAATGAGCTGGATTTAGCCCTTATTTAATACGGGAATTTCCTGGGGAAGTCAAACTGGAAGGAAAGCTCCATGAACCTGGACAATGGAAATTATTTATATAAATAATGTAATACTAGAAGAAAAGGTGAGCTAGAAAAACAACTCCAGGAGCAGGGAAGCAGAGTGTAGAAGAAAGAAGGGTTGAGCTGTTTTATTAAAATGTAGTGATCAAAGATCACAAGTAATGCTTAATGTTTTATAAGATCAGATGAACAGCTTCCTAAAACTAGAGATTTAGAGAGAGTGAATGTCTCCAGTGATCCTTTATTAATACAACTGCATAAAAAAAGAAATTTATTACATGCAAGAAAAAAAAATCCTGTGTTCTCCTTTGTGTGCTTCATTTCATGAAAAGTTATTTTCAAATCTTATGCCTAAGAGAAGGAATTACAACTCCTGCCATACATATACAATTGCTTCAAGTCCAAAGTGCCTGAATCTCCAGATTTTCTCTGTGGATTCCATTTAATCAATTGCTCAGATACAACAAGCTATTGCAAGCTAGTACATGTTTAATTATATAATATAAGCTCCAGGACAAGTTCACAAAGTGACAGTGGTCCTGCCTCAGAAGAAATGGAGTTTCAGCTCTCGGTGCCTTTTCACTTGGCCTAAATCTCTTGAAGTGCTGGGATGCTACAGAGAAGCACAACAGTGTACTTAGTAGGAGGGCTGAGGACACTGCATTTGAGGCATCTGCAGCTTTCTCTAGCCCAAAGACTAGGAAGAAAACTCGGTGTTCCCTGTAGTAGGGTGGTACATGAACAAAAGAGACAGCAATACATAAAAGAAACCTTTGTAACACTGACAATATGCGCAGTAAAAGCATTCAAAAGTATAATAGGGGTTAAAAGAAAATACTGTCTGTAGGAAGCTGGGGCAAAGAAACAAAACTATCAGGCCTAAACAATGACTTCTGCCAACTCTTTTCTTTTGTTCATATATTCGCTTCTATTCAGGATTCTTTACTGATGGCTGGGTGTTTGGCATAAGCCCTGCCAGCTCATTCAGATCTGTGAGGGAGCAACACTGAGCCTCTGTCAGAAATCCTGCTTCTTCAATGCCCTAGGCAGGTCATGAGCGAGCCTGATAGCTGCCCAAGCAGCACGGGCACAGATTAATGATTACCTTGCCCAGTTTCTGGCCATTCTAGCCCTGCCCTGGGCGGCTGCTGGATGCTGTCCAGTCAGCAATTTTCCAGTTCAGAAGGCTGTGGGTAGCTGTGAAGAAGCACAAATCACAACTATCTCTCTTTGGCCTGTGCAATAACAGCCCATGGTCAAAAACCAGCCAAAGATAGAAGACACCCAGGAATTTGGCAATGCTATTTCACACTGGTGTCTGACATCTCTGCTGTTTGTAAGGGCACTTGGCCAAATTTGCTGTACATTTTGGGGATCATATTATTATGTATTTTATTCATATTAATAAGTCAAGATTATGCTGTGTGGAGATCTACTGTAAGAAAGAATTTTCAACCAGTGCCTATTAACTAACATTATTCCAGCTAATAATTGAATGTCTGTTCTTTGATATAATATGCCTGAATTCTTATCTAATGATTCAGAATAGATCCAAGCCATTTGCTATGACTGATGACATCAGAGGCTTGTTAATAGTAACAAAACACAAGCTGTTGGATTTCAACCCCTCTCCTTTTACTTGCATTTTGTGGGAGGTTCTTTAAACTCAAAGTTTAAGTGGGAAAAAAATCTTCCCCAAAGTAATATGAAGATGGATGCAGCCCGTACAGCTCTGCACACTATTTTCCTTTAATCTTCTTTATCACTGTGCAGTCAGAATATATTTAATATCATGTAAATTCTGGTCTAAGAGAATTAGATTCGTTCCATATCCAGTGAATAACTTCAGTGTTTTGGAATAGTCAAGGCTTTATCTTGTAAAATTAATTGCTGGCTAAGCATACCATTAGCTTCAGATTATTAATGCAAATTTAAGTACATTAGCACAGTAATGTAATGGGGCCTAGTCTTCTTCAAAATCGCTGGCAACCTGATGAAGAAAGCTCTCAAACAAAACGAGCCTGGTAGTCCCTAATAACAGTATATGTTTAAGTTTACATGCTCCTACACGGTTTGTTCCTTATGAAGTGCTGGATTGGGCAAAGTTGGCTTTAGAGAGAAGCAAGTTGGGGATCAGCTGTCCCAAGAATTTCTGGCATACATCAGGATGGTAAACAAATGGTTTTGTTACCCAAGCTAATGGATACGCACGTGTGGTTTCCTATACCCTCACAAGGGCAGGGAGGGCCCATAGGTACGAGGATTTTGTTGGGAAGAGTCTTAAGCTCCTCCATCCATTTCCATTTGCTGCTCCTGCTAAGAGACATTAAAGTTCCCAGTGCAATGCTGTGGCTCACTGAAGAACTGGGAAGAAGGCCATGTTGCACAGAGCTTATCAGTAATGTCAGCACCGTGACAGAGCAACAGAGGATGGGAATTAAAGGAAGGTGGCTGGGTCAAGATTTACAGTCTTCTGTATAATTCTTCACCTTAATCCTTGCTAGTTTCCTGCCTGCTTAATAGGATACTTCTGGGTGTGGGGACACAATCTTCAGAACTTACATAAACTGCAGTTTTGAGCTGTCCCAAATATGGCATAACTTTGGCAGAGATTATTCCTAAATCTTAAAATTACTAGAGCGCTAAAACAACAAAATAAAAAATGAAAAGATTTACAGCTGATGTATATCATATTCAAAGTGTATACTTGAAGCATGCCAGTAAAAAATATGGAAACACCAGCTACACAAAACTGATTTATCAGATCATTGCAGCTCAAAATTGAGAATCAAGTATGACAGACATAGGGACATATATTCTTTTTTGGGTTGTCAGGGTGAAGGAGTAATTTCTAGAATGGAGAAATAAAATATAAACCAGTCATATAATATGCCAAGGATGCATTATCTCCAGAAGCATATTTTTCTTATATGCCATTTTATCTGAGGTGCTAGTTGAGAGTAAAATCAGAGATTATCTTGGTTGGTTGGCTAGAATCAGAACAGGATTTAGTAATTTCAAATGCCGGAAATAAAAGAGCTGAGATATTTTTACATACACACTTTTGGGATAGTCAGGCACATCTAACACCAAATGAAATTAGCTCCAAGGTCATGCATGAGTTTGGAGATCAAGATGTTAGGGGTTTTCATGAATACAAGGTCACCTCTTAAGTGAACAGACATTCTAGTATGATTTTTTAAAGATAATTGTTAATTTTTATTTAATGACTACTTTCTTTCTAAAAAAGCTTACACCAATTTTTTTGGCTGGGAAGGATAGTATTACTTGGAAAACATTTATAGATAGAACTTTTTTTTAATAGGCAGCAAATTACTGCAGCATGTTATGCAAAAGTTCTCAAATTTAAATACAGGTGCACAGACAGAACACAGGAGGACTTACAAAAACAAATGAAATTGTACTGTAACACAATTTATCTTTTCTAGGCAGGATAGGCTGGATGTGTAAATCCCCTTATATTTATGGTTAGGTAATGGATTTGTTGAGGTTTTGTTCTAGATTCTCTGTCTTTCAAAGTTTTCTTTGCTCTTTTTCCTCCTTTTGGTAGACACCTCAAAACATTAGCATCAGTAGACGAAAACAGATCAGTAAATCAGCTTTACAGAGCAAACACAGAAATACTGGAGGAAATAAACTTAGGCGTAAATTCTACCCTCCTCCACTTTTCCAGTTATTACAAAAATGTGGGTTTGTGCCATTTATAGATAATCTTGTTACCATGTAAGCTGCTGGAAATGGCTGCAATCATTCTGCCATTGTATAAAGGCACGGAATATTTTTTTTATTTGACGAATGGAACAGAGCTAAAATCAGGGTTTTTTCCACAAGATATTACTAACAAAGCTGAGGAAACAACAAGTCTTAGCCCATGAAAACTAATATGTTTGGTTCAGAAGATGAATGACAAGACAAGGAATCCCAAAGCTCTTCACACAGATAGCAAGAATATTTCCTACTCTCAAAACATTCTTACTTGAAGGTTTCCATAATTTAAGTAATTATTAAAATGACCAGAATGCAATACTTCTAGGAAAACAGTGAGAAAATTCTAGACCTTTTATCAAAGCACTGAAAAAGGACAAAGAGCAAAAATAATTTGGATGCACTGCTTTATCCTAAGCAATATATTTATAGAAAAGATAATTTATTATGTCAAAATTAAATACAGTAATAATTTAAAAAATACAAATATATGCATAAAATATATTGGCAAACAAGGGAGTCTTGTAAATTAACTGAAGAAGTGTATCCCTTTCCTGTCACTGAGAAGAGCTCTCTACGTTTCCCTGATTTTCTAGTGTGATTGTTAGGAAATATATGATGCTACATGCTAGTAAGCTGAAAACCAAATAATATGAAATTATTTCAATAATGGAAACTGTATGTGCATCAAAGTACCAATATGTTTAAAGGTGCTTAAAAACATATTCTGAAGAGAAATTTGCATTTCTGACTATGAAAACCTGTGCAAAAGCACGCAGAGCAAAAACTAAGGCACTATGGAAGTGTCAGCTTTCAGTTGGTTTTCCCCCATTTATCTTAAGAAAGAGGCTGCCAGCTCAAGGTGTGAAGCAGGCCCTGCCTCTCCCTGCTTTGAGAGCAGCTGGGCTTTTTCTCTTTTGTGAAATTTTAACCTGACATTTCAATCTAAGTAAATCACACCAAGAACAGAGGTGAGACTTTCTCTCAAATGTCTCTGTTGTGCACAAATCCTTCAGTGTTTTTAAATGTCACCACATTCTGTAGTAGCACAGGGGGTGTTTGTGATTATTATGGGGTTTATTATATTTCTTTCATTATATATATTATGTTTTGATTATATATATTTTATTACATTTTATTTTTAATATTGTATCATCTACTACTATATTTTGCTAATACAGTATTACGTTCAAGAGATGTGTGAGCAAATCCTGACATTTCCTTAATTGTAGAAGTTCTAGCAAGGGTAAGTTATTGATAAATAATGTATCAATAGTGGGGGGAAAAAGTTATTTATGGTAGGGAATGTTTCTTTAATTTTATCCTCAACAAAAAATTTACACATGCCTCTCCCTGCTTTGGGCAGAATTAGTCTGGTGCTGCTGTNATTTTAATGTTTTGTCCCCTGGAACCTGAGCACTTTTATGGAATCTTGATCTTTGTTATGGTGAAAAAGAATCCGTACTTCCTATGTAATATTTGAGTTAATTTTTAACTGACTATGACAAGAAAAAATGATGTAGCTTTACATTCCGTGATCGTGTTGCAACTGGAGTGTCTCCATCCAGTGAACTGCACAATTCCAGCATGACTGGGAACAGAATCTGGCACTTGTGCTTCTGTAAATATTAATGTAATGAAGTATTTCAATGCACACAAGAATTAAAAAATATTAATAGGAGTACTTAATGCTATTAAGATTCAATATATAGGCTTGACTTATATACGTAACTAGAAAATAATACTATAAAATGTAACTTATTAACTAAAATGCTCAAATATTCTACAAGGCTAAGGCTGATATCCAGAAATATTCCGTAGGATCCCATTCTGAAATTCTTCACCCAAAAATAATATTGCATTACTATTCCTTAATATTCCTGATTTTTCCTGGTTCTTTTACCCTTCTAGTTATCTAGATATTAATCTTTTTTTTTTTCTGACTACCACTTGCTTTTTGGATCCAAAAAGCAGAATTAGTCTGGTGCTGCTGTTTCTAAGTTAAGCTATTTGACCACCAGATTTAGTGTTATCTTTGTTCTTTTTTCAAAGCAAGTGTATAATAGACTGTGCAATCCTTGGACAAGTATCCCCGTGGTATGGATGATTTAATGTCAACATTCCAAGAGAGCTAAGAAAACATCCTATCTTTGAAATGCTTATATTAGAAGTAGTATAAGCCAACAGATACAAACGATACCAAATATGCTGCGTCTTTCAAAGTTTCCATTGCCAAGAGTACATTTTGAACTGGCCAAGTTCAAATGGGTTTCTTTTTATTTCTGAAAGCAGAGTGTTGGAAAAGTTGTGTCCAACTTGTTTTGAAAGCATACAGCTGAAAACCATAAAATGCTTTATTTATGATTATTTGGTTATACTAATGCACTCCATATTGTCATCACTTTCAAGTCCTATGGACAATTTGGGCTCTAGCAAGGATTACTTCTCGTTTGGAAGAAAATGAGTAGATACAGTCATTGGGTATTTTATTCTCCTTACAAACAGACTATCTAATATCAAAAGCAATGCACAGTGAACTGCTCACAGGGCTGGCATGACATCCCAAGAACCCCGGAAACCAATTCTTTTCAACCTCCAGCAGCTCTTTTCCCCTCCCACTGTTTCAAGAACTTGGCCAAACTCCTTCCTCCATGTAGTTTTGCTGAAACAATTTATTACTGTAAGCTAAGATGACCTTAGTACTATGTCACTTCCCCTTCTCCCACATATTAAATCTTCTGGGACAGATTTTCCCCTATATTATGCTGGTTTTTCTCTGTTCACCGTAGTAAGGGTTGCTGAAGACTTTTTTAAGTTAAAAAAAAAAGGATCTTCACTATATTGTCTCAAAAAAGGTTTCTTTGATTACTGTAATGCAAATGCCTTTTTTCTATGCAAGTCCAGTGTTTCTTGACACCTTCCTGATTCAACTTTGAGACACCTGAACTTGTGAAAGAGGGAGCCCTGATCTCTAGCTCAGTCAATAGGGTTTTTCCCTCCCATCCCCCAGGCCTACTGCCTGATTGACACAATTCCATGCCTGCTTTACTGCAAGATATATATGGGCAGCTGCTGGTAAGTGTGATTGCACTTTCTTTTCCCAGATTTGCATGGCAGTGCAGTGAGTCTGTCTGAGCCAACTGATTTTCTGCTTTTTTTTGCTTTTTTTGATAGTTTAGGTTTTTTAGCCACGTTAGTCCATGAGGCAATCCATCGTCTGGCTGTACAAACGGTAGTGTGGTGATGTAGGGCTGGCCATGAATAAAGGGAGCAGTGGGAACCACACCTCCAGTGAGGGGCTGCGCTCAAAACAGGTAAAAGTGACTGTTCAGCTACAGCTGAAGTACAGCATCATCTCTTGACAGAGAAAAGGAAGAAGGGAGAATGAGATGATCTGAGGTTAACTCACCACAAAATTAATCCCATATTTTCCCCAAAAACTTGAGAGTGCACAAGGAATTCAAATATTTACTGGCCTGGGTAGAACTGTAAGACACTGTCTGTCCTATTTCTGATGTGACAGCAACTGAATGCATTTGTATCGTGTTTCTTCCTTTTGCCCAAATGTATGAAGTTCGATTAATGACTCGTATTAAATAAAGGAGGTAGAACAATAATGGATCAGAGAAGCAGAATTACAATGACAGAAATGCTCACATTCAGAGGGAGGCATAAAGCAATACTAATCTTGAGAGAGAGAGAAAGGGATAGAAAATGGAAACAGCACAGCGCATCTATAAATAACTTCCAAATGAGTATGCAGTATATGGATCATACAAAAACATCTTTACTCATGCAGTGCTCCTAACATATCCTCTAGGCAGAACAAGCACTCAGCTAACAGATACTCAATATTTCAAGTCAGGGTTTCTAGTAAACCGCAGGTGAATGAGTTCTTATAATCTGCATCTCTATAAACTTTTCAAGTGGACAAAAAAAGCATCAAAAAGGAATACAGAAATCTGAAGAGATGGTCGAAAAGAACAACGAACTAAGGAAAAAAAGAATACAATCAGGCACGGACAGAAGAGCATTAAGGGAATCATAAGGGGAATAGTCCCAAAGTAAATCCATAATATGTATGTTGTAGGTTAATCTCTATTGTGAATTATTAATGTAAGCTATAAAGTATAATGCAAATACTAGAAGCTAAAGAAAAAATAGAGCACATTAAAAATACTACTTTTGCAGACATTGGGACACAGACATTAATGTTTGTCAACAATTTTTAGAAAAAAAACTAGTGATTTAGTACATTCTGCAAGCATCTATATTTTAAATCCACCAGAGGACAGTTTCATCAAGTTCTGTTACCCAGTAATGATTCAAAAGGCCATATAAATATTCAGAACATTTTAAAAATGCTAGAGTAAATTACATTTTTTAAGGAAATAATTTTTTTAATTTTTGTTTTCAAAGTAAAAATTATTTTTATTTTTAAATAAATAATATATCACCAACCAGCCAAAGGAGGTGATTTTCCTGCTCTGCACTGGTGCAGCCTCACCTTGAATATTACATGCCGTTTTGGGCACCACAATATTAAAGGACATTAAGCTATTGGAGAGCATCCAAAGGAGGGCAACAAAGATGGTGAAAGGCCTAGAAGGGAAGGCATAGGAGGAGAGGCTGAGGTCGCTTGGTCTTTCAGCCTGGAGGAGACTGAGGGGAGACCTCCCTGCAGTTACAACTTCCTTGTGAGGGGAAGAGGAGGGGCAGCACTGATCTCTTCTCTGTGGTGACAGTGACAGGACCCGAGGGAATGGCCTGAAGTTGTGTCAGGGGAAGTTGAAGCTGGATATCAGGAGAAGGTTCTTCACCCAAAGGGTGGTCAGGCACTGGAACAGGCTCCCCATGGCAGTGGTCACTGCACTAAGCCTGACAGAGCTTAAGTATTTGGACAATGTTCTCAGGCACACGGTGTGACTCTTGGGATTAGTCCTGTGCAGGGCCAGGAGCTGGACAAGATGATCCTCATGGTCCCTTCCAACTCAGCTTATTCTATGATTCAATAAATATTACTGTTTTGTAATACAGGTGTTTTAATGTAATTAATATTGATTTCATATGTACAGCATATATCCAACACAATTTGCAGAAGTGCTGAGCATTTGTCATTCTTTTAGTAACGTTCATCTTTTGTACGGTACAGGCCCTTGTGAGCACAGCCTGTGTAACTTGAGGGAGTACTCCAGTGAAGATAAGCAAAAGCGAGACATTAATAAGCCCCTAGGGTTTGTTCCTTTTTTAGCCAATTCCTAACCTGGAGTTGCTGCTCTTATTCGAACTGTGCTCCAATATGCCTTTGCAGAATTCATTGCTAGTGGCCCTTCCCCACATGACAGATAAATACTAGGGTGATGTTTCTTAACTCCTCAACAAATGGAGAATAACTTTATAACACCACAACAACAAAAAAGGAGCGTAATGCTATTAACATTTAGAAAAGTTGCAAATCTTGGCTGTGACACACAAACTTCCAGTTTTCCCATAGCCTGAACACTCAGAGATGAGAGACATGATCAGAAGCAGTAGCAGAATCCTGCTATTTATGGGAGACTGTTTTCTCTTTGTGCAGAGCTTATGTCTAATAACACTACAATTTCAGTTCAACTTCCTTAAAAGCTTGAGTCCATCTTTTATTAGGATGCTGCGGCAGCAAGAACAGGGTAGAAAATACACTCTGAATTCCAACATTACTGAAATAAGAATTTTCTCAATAAATAATGTATCAAAACCTGGAGGACTGGATGAAAGAGAAAACTTGAAAACATGCTCTGCAGTGTTAAAAATACCATAAGCCCATACTTGGAACACAATTATTACCACTTTTTTATGATTATGTGATGGGAGGCTGTAGAAGGTGCAGCCATTCGTGGAAACATGGGTCCTTGCTTGCCAATTAGTCCAATATGAAAATACTTCCTATTTTTTTAAAGGAAGAGTAAATTCTAAAAAGTGGCTTATTCTGCCTTCATTTCAAAGCAGTTCCAAGACACTAATCACAGCAGTGTGCTGTGATGGTTTGATTCCAACTAGATTCAAACTATCACTATAAGGACAGAAAATGTCTAGGCAGATGCAGGCATCTCTCTACTGGCATCATTACAGTTGTGTAGAGACTTCCTGCTACACTATGGATGAGCTGTTTTTCCCTTTAGCCAAACTAAGCTCTGTTGAAGGAAATGTCACGTTTTGAAGAGGTAGCTGAGAATACAGTTCACTTCTTCATTGCCTTGGTGATGCCATGACACAGCATTGTAAAGACATATATGTGCTCAACTCTTACAGAGTTTACAATATTGCTAAGTAAATAAGAACACCAGAATATTTAGAGTATGGTGAGGTTTCTTGCTATGGTAAAGTTTCCTAGAAAGCGCAAGCCCAGGGGTGAAACACAACTCTTCTGCCAATTCAGTACTTGAAATAAGCATTGAAAGTATACACAACCCTTACAGGATTTAACACTTGCTCCAAAAGTACCCAACAACTTTAATTTATTCAGTCATGATAAAGTAAGGTCTTGTTATTTGCAGTATAAAACTGAAAAATATAATTGTACAATAATATATTAAAAATATATATTTGTATGTAATTCAGCAGCCTCCATTAAAAAAGAAAATATCATTAATTAGGGAAAAAAATCTTGTTCTGATTTTTTGTTTCCTGGAGGCAACATAAGAAAAACAGCGTCTACCAGCCTGGTGTGAGCAGCCGTAAAGATGACCTGGTTAGAAGGTTGGGACACAGCCTGTCATCTCTTTGACAGTGTAACTCCAAAAAATACTTATGATGTTTCTTATTGGCACAGTTACTTGCAGAGCCTAAATGCTGGAGAAAAATAAAAGTAAATGCTAGAGAAATTGTCCTTGTCTCAGTGAGGATGTTTTCTGTCCTCTTGGTGTGGACTACGAGGCTGTGAATGCTGGTTTACTTTAGTGGTTTGTTAAGCATCATCTTAATCATTTGGGTTCTCCACAGAGCTGATTGACAGCTTTCTGTTAAAATGTTTTCTCAGGAAGAAAATATACGTTCATCACAATCTGTAAAACAATAAATACTTGCAAGATATGGTTTATAAAAACAAACTGATGCCTCTTGAAATTAGAGTTTATGAGTTAACTATTTCAGCTAGGAATATGCCCTAATTTGACATTTTTAAAAAAAGGCCAAACAAAATGCCATGCATTCTTTGTTTTGAAACAGCTTTTTTTTAAAAGAAATTTGTAACTAAAATAAGTAATTTAAAGGGTCAAAATCCTTTTTGGATTTATTGATAGAAAATGCTTTGATTAAACCCAACTGATTTTGGAAGGGATAAGGATTCACTCCATGGCAAATTTCAGAATACTTTGTTTTCTATATTGGATCTCAAAAACTCTTCATTTAAAATTTATCTTAGTGTTAAATGTACTTAAGTTGCAGTTCAAACTAGAATTAATTACTGGCTTTAACAACTAAATATAATGCATTTGTATTGATTCTTTAGACAAGAAGATAGCTGAATACATATGAAACCCACTGTTTCTGCAATTTGGGAATGAATCAGTAGGAGGACTGAACAAAGAAATATCGTACAGTCAGTCTTCACATGACAGAACAAATGGAAATTCCTATCTCTACCAGAATGCTGTGCAACATGAATCATAAGAGAGAAATAAGAAAGACTAACGAAAAGAGAGGCAGTAACACTGCGAGCTACATGTACAACTGAAGAAATGAAAGAGAGAGCCAAGTATCACACCAGTGTAATGGCAGAAAACAAATTTTTCCTGGAATCTGTAGAAGGATTCAAAATCTACCAACAGCTTTTACTTCACTACAGAAGTAAAACCTCAGTCTTTGTTCATACTGTGTAAAGTTTCCACCACTCTATAACATGTCTCCCACAGCCATTTGCAGAACATGGAAATTACTGTATTTTTTAATTTTAAAAGTCCCCCAAATCTATGGGAATTATCAGCTGTGTGTCTGTGGAAACACATCAATGTTTTCTTTTTCTCCCTAGTGAATTTTGTGCTCTTTAGAAGGCACTAATCTGGGAGCAGTGTGTTGTTTATACACTGAAAGACCCAGCACACTCTACCAGCATGCCTAAAATCTGGAGCTGGAGGAATAAATTCTAATGCAAATGAGGGTAGGGTTTCCCTGCAAGAGAAGTCCTTGTTGAATCTCCTGAGACTGTCAACCTGGTTTCCATATGTCCAGCTAGGAATGTGGCAGAGATAAGCAAGAGTCAAAAAACCCCCCAAACCTGTTAGCTGGCTAGAGCTGTTCTTCTCAATGCACTAAGAGTCTTTTTATCAGGATGTGAAATGCTCTTCAGTTCAGCCAGCACAGTCATCTTTAGAAGTCTGCAATGTCGCCTGCATTTCACTTCAGATATCAGAATGAGTATGAGGAAATTTTTTTCAGGTGAGCTTCCCAAAACATTCAATATCAGATACCTGCTGCTGCAAATGAAAGCAGTAAGAGGCTGACCCCATAGGGAAATGGTGCTGAGCCAATAATGCATGTGAAACTCCTGCTCCAAGCGTGCAGTGAGGTATAATCCCTACTTGGGAATTTTGTGACCTTACAGAGGATTTCAATTTTCAGCTTCCTTCAGTGCACTGAATTTCAGCACTGGCTCTCACAACAGAATGGGTATCTGTTAGTTTTCGCTTCATACTGGATGCAGGCATTCAATCCCATGAATCAGAAGTGCTGTGACTCTGCCTTGTCACACGAGAAAGAAGGGCTGGCATCATTAGGATTCTGCTTCTTAGCAAGGCGATGTTTGGAGGAGTATCTGTGGCTGCAAAGTTGCACTGGCCTCTTTTCAGCCTGGAAGTTGATGTGGTTGACAGATCACAAATAAAACTGCTGACTCAGGCATGTGGGGTCCTGGTGCAGGACTGGAGCTCTGCTACAAATACATAGTCTCAGTACCTCTCTGCAGAAGGTGTGATACAGGAATGAAAGGGGAGAGGATCATGCTCAGTCTATGAGATTTCATATAAAAGTCTCAAGAAAAGAGCAGTAATCTCTGTTTTCCTGTAGTTTTTCTTTAGTCTTTCTCTCCTTTTATAGTTTTTTTAGTTTTTTTTCCCCCTACAACCTTTTCTGTTTTTTCCTGTAATATTTCTCCTCTTCTCTGCTATTGGACTTGCCCACAATCTTCAAAAACAATAGGGATTATGAATCAAAAGAGAAGGATGCAATTAACAACTAGTTATTCTTGCTGTCCAAGAAAAATAGAATACTACACAGTTGGAACTCAGAATAATAAAAGGCCTCTTAGCTAAAACGTTTTTATTTCAAATCTAGTTGCTCAAGCAATGGGTTCTTTCCCAATAGAAAAACACAGAGATGCAAGAAATCTTGGAAAACAGAACTACTTCACCAAAAATACATTCTGAATAAAATACAATGGTTATTCACTCACTATTGCAGTCAAACATGAAAAAGGGAAAACTATGTGAAAAAAGCAGGCAAGAGAGCTACACCAAATACTTAGGACTGAAGAGTAAGGAATTAAGTGCCTGGATAACAAAATTACAGTGACCTTTAAATTTTTAATATGATTCGATATAAAGTTGCATTTCAGAGTTCAAATTTGATTTTTAGTTGCAAGCATTTTGTCTATATGAGAATAGAGGGGGAAAAAAAAGGAAGACTGCAAAGGACAGCCTGGATTTCATCTCATACTGGATCAAGCTCCTAATTTTTTTCTGCATTTATCAGCATGAGATAGGGAATAAAAATATTGTCTATGTGTGTTCAGTGGAATTTAGGCTACTAAATGTGTTCAGGGAAAAACAGTTCATTCTCTTCCTTGCTCCATTGCTTATTAGTTTTGTGGCTTTGCAGGCTCCTGTAGCAGCACCCTTATCAGATTAACTGCATACTGTACTGTGGACTCTCAAGAGAGAATACTGAAGTAAGGCTTTGAAAAGGTGTTAAACTACGCTACCACAGGAAAGAAGAAAGCCAGTGAGGCGACTGAGGTACCTGCAAAGACTACCATGGACTCAAGTCTGTGCCCAGTCTCACGATAACCTCTCTGTAGAAACTGTCAGTTCTCAGTTTGCCCTTTTTTCCTATAGGGACAGCAATTATTATGGCCCCTCACAGCTGCATTTTCACATTTGGTTTTCATTTGCATTAAAGGAAATTTCTTATTCCCCTCATTGACCAATGATACAAGGATAGCTTCTTATAGTTAATCTTCCTTTACTTTCAAATACGAGTTTTGTGAGTTTTTAGCAAATAAGAACTCTGAATTCAAACATCGTAGTTATCCTTATAGGAAATATTTGATGGTACTGGTAATTCTGTGCTGTAAATTACCATATTTTTAAATTAAAGTATGTAGATCTGTTATGAATTATCTGTGACAAAGCAATTCCCTTTGCAGACAGTGGTTTCAGGGTAAGAGGCAAAGTGTCAAACACCATCCCCAATGGATTGAAGGATACTTAGTACTAACAAGCTTGAAAAAGAAAGGTTGTGCTGTGTAATCTCTGAGACAAATGGCATATTTGACAGAACAAGTTTAAATTGCTATGTCTTACTGGCAGTGTAAAATCACAAAGAGCAGTGCTTTCAAATGGATTCTTTGGCACGTGCATATAGTATTTCAAAATGTATTATCCTTAGAACTCCTTATTTAAAAGTATGCATAAAAAAAGGCTATCTGACTGTTCAGAACAAAAAGTAATACCACCATATTGTTTTCACAGAATTATTGTTTACTCACTAGAAGGCATAAAATATTTTTTAAATCCTAAAAGGTACTATGTGGATAATCATTATTTATCTATGAATAGTTATTGCATCAGGGTCATTTCAATTTACAATCTTATCTGAAATACTTTCCGCTACTACTTTCTACATTTTGAAGTGACGGCCTTTCCAATCCTTTGAATTTGTCAAAATAGTTGTAGCATCTGCTTTTAGTTCACACAAAAACTTCATTACTGGTTAAAATTGAGTCTTTGTTTTCAGTGTATCATAGAAACAAAATGAATACTTCTGATAAAAATATACTGATTCAAATGTTAAGGTAGGGAGAAATAAATATGATTTACAAAAGAGTACTTCAAGTCTCTTTGCCTTTGATACCATGAATATAAAATAGATTTTAGTACTGTCTAGCAGTAAATAAGAGAACAGAATGGGTATTCCTCCCATTCCTATTTAGATATGTATATAGATAGTACAATTTTGGTTAACTGAATTTAGAGAGAGCTGGAACTTTGTAGTGTCCCCAGGAATCAACCAAAGCCTTTTTTTAGTACTTGCTTATATCAGAATAATTTTATAAATCACCAAGGCATCAGTTTGAAAATATTTCAGAAGTGTCTCATATTTTTAATTTTAGAAAGTACCCCAGGAATCAGCTACAGATATTACACAAAGAAGAAACAGCCTTTGGCCGGATGACTTAAAGTCTAAACTCTAGATAATCTGTGACTTGAACATAAAATTGAATTTTCAAAACTGAAGATCTACAGCTTGTATTGTTTGTGCAGCTGTTAATGGCATTAAATCGTGAATTTATTACAAATTTATGATAAATTTTCTGATATATTGTAGATTGAAAAAACAGTGAAACATCATAAATAAAACTACTTTCAACATCACAGCATGAATGGTCAATGAAGGATCTTAAATAATATGACTTTCCTTCACAACTTGTGAGTAATTCGTTCCTTAATCACCTTCAGTGGGCAGGACAATGTCATTCTTATAAAAAACAGAGAGGCAAAGCAGCAACTTGGGAAATACTCTGATTCTGTTTGCTTCTAGATTTTGAAGTAGTAGTCTGATTTTATTAGTTGCAATGGAGGTATCCATGTTTTGGTTACCTTATTTATTACTGCACACTGTGCTGATGTGACCACACTGAATCCCACAATTTAGTGCTTCACCCTTCCCAAACAGACACAACAGATTTGTGCTTTGTAAAAGAAGGAAATACCTGGCTGTTAGAGTAAAGCAAGCTGCCACCACAACTATTCTCTGTCTCTTTCTTGGCATAAAACCATTGTCATAGAAGGAAATTTCCTTGCAGGTCACAACACTGTGGATTCAGGGAGCAAAGACACAGGCAGGGGGCACAATGGGGATGACATACAGCATGTTCCCCTTGCTGGTACTGGATTTTTCCTGAGCCGTAGAAATCTTGTTCAGACTTACAGGCAGAACAAAAAGAGAAGTGCAATTATGCAGGACAAAAGGCATAGTTGAGATTATCTGCAAGAATGTCCTTGATTTTTTTTCCTGATTCTCTGAAATTTACAATCTCTGTGTGCTGGCAGAGAAAGATGGCACCACATGGTTTATTGATACGTGTGAAATCTCAGAAAGGGCTCTTCTCTTTGTAAAATCTTCCCTTAATAAGAAAGGACTAGATCCTTGTTTTGATCTCCAAGTATTTGTGTTTGTATTTCTCCAAGTAATTATGGTTATATTGTTTTAGGATTCTGAATTACCTGAAGGTGTCCTCCAAATGTTAATTTCCTTTTACTGGTATGATAGGATACATTTTGAAACAATATGATCAAAGATACAGGGTTTCTTAAGATAAAATAGCCTTGAATATCATAAACAGACCCCTGGAAGGTAAATCTACATGGAAATTATTAGGTCAGATTAAGATGCAGGATTTAAGATGGCTCTAATTATTTCTGGTAGGAGGATGACAAATACAAGGGCAGAGATGAGTAAAGGTTCAGAGCTCTATATTCTGCATGGCTCTCAGTTTGGGTTTTGGGGTTTTTTTCACTCAAAAGTGAGTATGTTCAGGAAGCTTTATCTGGAGTCTGATATCAAGGTATACCAAGTACTCTTTCACTTGGGAAAATCAGTTACACACTGTTAAGGAATCTGTAGTCTAGCTCTAATGTCTTTTTTTTATTATTATTTTCGCAGGATTTTGCTTGCATTTGTCATGTTTAAACACTTTATGTATAAATATTTAAAGAATCATTTGGAGGTGACAAAACTAAGGTAGATAATGAGTGTAGAGCTTAGACTGTGACCAAACTATTAGATCCATGCTAGGAGAAACACCAGGAAGCCTCTTACTTCTCTCACCAGGAACTGCTGGTAACCTCTGGCAGATACAGAGTCATAGACATCTATTTTAGGCACACTCCAGTGCAGTTCTTTATGCAAGTCTTAGTCTCATGAAAGAAATCCTTTTGTCATTATTTCACCTGCATCTTGTCATGATAATTAAAAAAAAATATTTTCATGGGAATTTCTTAATTCTCTACAATTCAACACTAAACAGTAGTTCCTTAATCTTTTAAGGGGGTTCTTAGATGAATACTACTGCTACACAGAAGAGACAGGAGCTAACCCAAGTGGATGAAATCCTAGTTATTAAGAAACGAAAATTTCAAAAATACTGAGGAAGAATGTGTTATCATATACAACATTAAGACCGAGTTACTGGTTTACAGATCATTTTGACCATTTTTTTTCATCTAGACAGTCCATGTTTAGAAGAATTCACTTCACATTATGGAAAACAAATTATGCCTTTGCAGTTAATGGTTTTAAACATTTTAAACATTCCATTGAGGCTTAGGAGGCAAGAAAAAGTACACAGAGGAGAAATAGTTTGGGGAAAACAGTTGGAACAAACCAGCAATGGATAGAGAGATGAAATTGAGAATCTGATACGTGATGATAAGCAGCTTTTTAAAGATGCTCTGTGCTTGGGCTTTGTAGCTAAAGATAGAGGCCTGGTCATCTTCCCTGCCACCCCCTTACAACGATGCGCGTTGTTCCCCTGCAGTTCACACCTGACTGTTGTCATCCACCTGTTGCCCCTCAGGACTGAAGGGCTTTTGCTGCTGGTCTATAATATGCTTAAATCTCCATAGAAACCTAAGCATTATCATTAAACATCCTAGATAGTTATGAAGCACATGCATTAAATGAGATATAAATACTCAGAATCTGCATGTGAAAGATTCTTGGAGAATTTTAAAACTAAAATTTCAACAGATTTTTTTCAGCACAGATTTGGAACACTGTCACAAAGTTTGGGCTTTCCTAGCTTCCCAGACAACAAAGTTGTCTTATCATAGCAACTACAAGATTGTGGGAATGTTGGTTCACACCAAAACCTATTATAATTTTCTCCAAATTACATCACATTAGAAATTGGAAACCACCTTTATTGCATCTTGTGACAGTATTTTAAAAATACCTACACACCCTCTACCAACAAATAAGAAAGAGACTTATATCTGAACAGGTACATTATTAAAAGTAGAAAAGCAACCCAATTTCTGCTTTACTGTCCAAAATCCCACTTGGTTTCCTCTAGGAGCAACACATCATGCACTATTACCCAAGTGATGTCTCTCCAGATTAATACAGGGAGCTATTCACTCTGCTAAAGGAAGAATGCTTTAGGCCACAGAAGAAACACAAATCATTTAAAGCGCCCTCTGCACAGGCAAAGGGAAAGAAACTGGAGAAGGGCTAGGAGAATCTAATTTGGTGCTGCATTTCTGTTCTTAGTAGGGAGTTATATCTTCCAGTTTTCAAGAAGTAGCAAAACCTGCTGGAGAAGAGGTTTCTAGAGGTAGTGGATTTACTGCACTGGGCAAGCTGCAGCCCTTTTTGTTGTGGTTGCAGTCACAGACATGTTCTGGTTTCCCTTTTACCAAGATTTGTTTTGGTCATTCCACAGCAGTCTATTGCAAAACCAGTGGTTGGTGGTGCACTGGTGCCAAGATTTGATAACTTATTTCAAAACTCTGGCTTACTTGGCCACATAGAAGCAGCAGGATCTGATAACTCATTTCGAAGTAGCATGAAATAGTTCCACCTGGCCCTTAGCATTTCCAAGGCAAGCACAGTGCATTAAGCCCAGGAAAGGCTGTAGGTCACCAATCTGCTCTACTTTTGACAAATCTTCATGGGCTGTTTTTCTGAGATTGAATTTGTACTTTTATTTCCTCCCAGAGAAGCCTACTTATTTTTCATTGATTTACATTAAAGTAAGGAAAGCACTGATCCAGAAACAGTTCATGAATTGCATTATCCAGTTTAATTAGAGGGAACAGAAAGTTTCTCCACAGACAGAATAGTCTGCATTCAGCCTAAAATGCAACTTTGGACAGTAATGGCTGAGGCTAGCAATGGACTGAAGTCACAGCCAGGGCCAATTACCCCTTCCACCCATTATGCAGTACATTAGGAATGATGCTATAGCATGTTCTCTGTCTTAATATTTAGTACTATATAGCAAATATGTATGTTTAAATTTCTTTCCCAAATCTAAACTGTGTCAGAAACAGTCCAATAGTGAGTTCATTTGAATTATGTATTAAATTAAATTCTTGTTTTGCTTTTTCTAGCTATCTATAAATATTTTGCTATCAAGCCAATTAAATATTTGTAGTAACAAAAAGTCAATAATCTGTATACACTGTCGTTACCTTGCTGCTGCAATAATTTTATGAACAGGATGTGAAATCGTAAAAGTTCACCAATAAACCTGTACTTGGGAGAACATAAAGATATGCATCAGCTGAGATCTGTGCCAGGGAAATTAGGGGAAAAGAGTACACAGCAGCTTTCCCAGGTCATGTAAGCTTAAATTCTGTGTTGTAACATGATGATACTCAAATACTTGTATAAGATTACATGGTGTTGGGTAGAGGCATATGCAGTTCTCACATTCTGGCAATAAATACCTTGTGTCTTATTCCCAATACAGACACATGTTCAGAGAGGGCAAGGTTTAATACAGTCAGGGCATTCCAGGAAATGTCATAGTTCAGTTTCACCATTTTGATATTACATTGCCGTAGAATTACAAAGAAAAATATTAAGAGATTGAAAATACCCTATAAAATTTGTATTTTGGCTTGAAATGGTGGAAAAACTACTTTATAATTAGAGCATGAGGTCATGGCCAAGCCAACAGTTAGGTCTTCAGAGCTATCCAAAATACCTTATTAACTTTTTTTACCTCTTTGGCTTGAAAGACAACTTAGCCTCAACAGACTCCATCTAGAGTATTGGGTCACATTCCATAGCAACGGTTGAATTACAAATAGCACTTACCAACCTTTGTTTTTTTACATTTCATACCTACAGAACCCCTAAAACATAGTCTGCTAGTATAGTTACATATACTAGTCTATATAGTTACATGTACATAGTCTATAGTATAGCTTTTTGTCTGGATTCACTGCTGGAGTTTCAGTTTCTTACCTTTGCAATGGAAACTTTGTTTCACAGAAAGGAATGAAATGTCAAAAAAGTCAACACGTACTTTCCCCTGCATCCGACCAATAGACTGGCAGTGGGATACAGAAACTAAATTGTGCTCAACAGAAGGGAGAATTTCTGTTTGCTCATCAACAAGGACTAAAATAGACATAGCTGTAATTGTGGTACACCATCTTATCTAGCTAAAATAGAGGTTTGTACTGAGGCCGCTCCTGCTTTTAGAGTATGCTTGTTTGGGTTGTCACTTCCACCTGAGAACTGAGCTGGAAAATTTTCTAGTAGTTAATCACCTTTGATAAACACATCAAAACTACTGAGAGAGCTACATCACACACTACAAACACAAAAAAATACACAGGATTATGTGGATTCTTCAAACAGGAATTACTATAGCATTTTAGAGCTGAAAACTACTAGTGAAGGTATTTTCTATGCCTGTGTAATGGTAGCATCTGGAGCACAAAAGAAATATGACCATGTAGATTTTCAGATTTTGAGTTTTGTTGTGAAAGGTCTACTAGTTACAAGTAGGCTGCAGCTTGCATCAATTCACCAAGGCAAAGGCAGTAGTTCAGGCAAGTTCATTGTGAGCTGACCACCTGCATTATGGGCTCCCACACAGATTCTTACATAAAGTTCTTTTCTGCAGCAGAGGCACAGTCAGTGAGTTGTCAAAAATAAAGTTACTTAGCTGCCATTCAGAGTACACAGATGGACACGAGAGGTCATGGGCAGGATAAAATGAAATAGCTCGTGCGTAGATAGCCTTACATTATCCTAATTGTTATATAGTAAGCATGTAATTTTAAAACAATATTGGCATGGCTTAGAAGGCTATACTCAAATCCAGCACAGCGACCTCCTTTGTTTTACAAATCTGACCAGAGGGGTTGGTGGCACCAGGGAAATAACATCTCCCTGCATGGAGAGAATTCCTGGCTGAAAGGATGGTGGCACAAACAAACAGCCAGCAAAAAATTTCCCATTAAATGCAATGCTGGTGCCTCTGTTCTGCTCCAGGACAATATAGGCAAAACTGCTTGTCCCAGCTACTGATCCACTACCTCCAGCTTGTGTGGTCCAAGATCAGGGGACGAGCTGCCCAGCAAGTACATGACATGCTACCACCATGGCCAAGGAACATGCAACTGGGTGGGAAGCATAAGACTTGAGTCTTGAGTACTAAATGAATGAGACTCAGCAGGCAATCTAATCAAAGTAAAATGAAGTAGAATGGATGGATTAAAAAGGAAGTTTTTCTTAGTACAATAGTCTGTGTAGAAAGAGTAAAAAAAAAAAAAATCACAGGATCATAAGGTATTTATTATGGCACATTAGAAAATCGTTTTTGTTCAAGAATTTATAGCTCCTCACAGTTTCTTTCTAAAACCCTCTAGCTTTGAACCTTTTCAAATAAAAATTGCTTACATGCAGAATATATGGTATGTGCTTAGTATTCATGTAGGATTTTTGCTGGTGAAAATTTTTTATTTTACTTTGATAACACTTTCTTAATTTGGATATAAATCTAGCTTTATATCTTTTCAAACAGAAAAAAAATAGTTCATTTATGTGATTATTCTACCTCTAAATCATATAATATACACTGAAAATGTGCTGGGGGGGAAACCATTCTCTCTTTTCCTTTGTGCACTATAATATATCAGTTTCTGCAGCAATAATTTAAACTCCTAAACGTTGTTAATGAAATGCTCTATTATTACAGTTCTGGGAAAGAGATATTTAAATATGTAGCTTCTGAAACAAATGGGCTTGGGAAATGTTAAAAACATGGCACTGAATTCCCTGAAGAAGCTGTATTATAAAAGAGTATTATGCATGAATTTTGCATGTGGAATTCTTTTTCTTTTTAATAAATGCTCCAAGTATGTAGTTCTTTTCTTAAGTGTGGTGGGATTCTCATAGATAAAAGGTCTCCAAAATTTGCCAGTCTTTGCCATCACAAAAATACCCTTGTCTTAGTTATTCAGTTGGCGCTTGTACTTCTAGCACTGGCCATCTAGAAGCAGTGTAAATAAAGCAGATATCTAAGCACAGGCAGGTCTGACAGGCCCCTGTGCATGGCTCAGATTCACACACTGCTGCTGGGGACAGGCAGCTGAGCCCAGGGCAGTAATGCCTTGAGGTGTTAAGAGGCACCTTAGGTCTGCGACGAGAGCGCTGTGGGTACATGCTCAAGGTTACTCCATAATCAGAGTTAGGTGAAGAAGATGTTAACAAGAGAATCAGACAGGCTGTTGATTTTCATTTGCATCCTTCTGCAGCAGTGATACAAGTCTCTTTCTCAGTCACTTGAGCACTTTTACCAGCTAGCATTCCTTCTATTCCTTCTGTAGGACATGCTGATGTCACACAATGTCTTTTGCATTTTTCCAATGCCACATAAAAGTTTTCGAAGATTTGTGTGTTTTCAGTAAGTATAAAAGTTTTTGAATAACTAAGTATCTTTAGTGAGTATTTCTGTTTGATGGTGTACAGGGAAACTAAAAAGAAAAAAGACCATCTTTTCCTCGTGATTATTCGTGACGATGCCATTAGGTAATTTTCTACAGTCCAGAGAGAATTATTTTCTTTAGCCTGACAGTCCCGTGAACTACAAGAATTAGGTATTCTTGTGGAATTCAGCATATAGTTGAATGAAAATCAGATCCACTATCCAATCTTGAAATGTACATATATCAAAACCTAGTCTTTTTCCTAGTTATTGCCTTTTCTGTACTCCATTATAATTGGTTCCTAAATTTGAGGCCGTAAAGGCTGACTCTGCCCCAATACCAGGCATAGATGAGTACCTTCTCTCAAAAGAAATTATATGTTCAGATATTATGATGGCATTCTTTGTGAGAAAATACAGAACTTCTTTGCAAATGTCTAGTTTATATATAATAATTTTATAAACTGCTTATATTTATTTTCATCCAAAAGATTTCCTCAGCCATGTCTAAATGTATTTCTACTTAATAATAAGCTGACTTAGTTTCCTACCAGAAAAATAAAAAGGGATGATGAGGCACACTGATAAGCACAGCTGTATGTTCCTTTCTTACATATGGCCTTCTTGCAAATGTGTTAAAGAATACACTTTGGAATTCTCGTTAATTTAGCATATTGAGAAAAGTTAAAAATACCACTTGTGACATTATGGTTCAAGCATGCAGTGTTGTAAGAACCAGCTAGTATATTTTTCTTCTAAAAATACTAGAAGCTTTATAGGAGAATGTGAGGATACAGAAAGAAAATTTTCTAGTGATCCAATAAAAGTCCCTTTGTCATATTCCTCTGTGAATTGCAAATATATTGTATGTAGAGCAGACCTGGCCATTGCAAAATCCCATGTAGTTTGAAAAAATCACTGTAAAAAATCACGCCAGTAATTGACAATATTCTGAAACACCATCTTGAAAAGCTGAAGACAAAAATTTAAATCCCTGAAATAGAGGAATGGAAAAATAGATAGATTATACATTTCTAGTTGTGTTGTGGCTGCAGGGTTGCAGCTGGTAGGCCTGGAAATGAACCTAAAAAACTCTTTTTCGCCCCTATTATAAATTCACCCACCTATAGAAGGCCCATGTATAATAACTGATAAGCCAATGGCCCTCCTACTTTAGCACAGTTGTTCTCTGAGTGGAAGCACACCATCTAACCATCACACGTGCTCAGAACTGTATCACAAAGCTACCGAAACAACAGACTGTCTTCATGTTACCCGACTTCTCAATCAGTTGTCTAATGCTTCGGGAAAAAAACAAAACAGCTGATGAAGCAGATTCTGAGTGAGAAAGTGCCTGACAATTTTAAAATTTGTTCACTGCCAGTTAGAAACTCATAGTGTCTTATTCAACAGTAATGGATACTGGGCCTGGAGGTACAGTAAAGAATTAACTCATCTGAATCTAGTCAAAGATAGAGACTGGAGATTTTGTCTTATGTTAATTCTGCTATACATGTCCCATCATATGCCAAGCATGATGGAAAATAAAGGAAAAATAAGATTAGTTTGTGTAAGGTTTTCTAAATATAGAATAGAAATAAATGGTGTTTTATCTAATTGTTGAAGACACTGCTAAAGATAATGATTAACCAATGCAGGGTGGTGAGAGCAATTTAAAGTAGGTTAATCATCTAGAGCTCATGCAAACCCTGTTAGCCTCTAGTCAGACTTTTCCCTAAGGTATCAATATAATTTGAATTTCAAAAAAGTGCTTAACAGAATATAGTTCTTTCTTTTTTTGTTAAACAGGGACTTGGACCATAAAAAATCAACTTTACCTTTTCTAAATTTCTGTATAATCATCTGATCTGAGCTAGTAGCTTAAAACTGAGTAATGTGAATATTTCTCATTAGCTCCAGAGAAGGCAGAAGTAAAGCTCCCACCAAGATTTTTAGCCTTTAGTCCAAGATACTAAGTACTTGGAAATTCTCATGAAGCTAGATAATCTCTGCTAAATGAGAAAGACTTTGTGCTACGCTGTGTTACACGTCTATGCTCTCCATTCCATGGGGAAACAAATCCATACTCCATCAGTGAAGTCAATGTAGCTAATTTATACAACATGGGAATCTGACGCATGCACAAAAAAAATAGCTAAAAGATGATTTCCCAATGCAATATTCATGGAAATGAGAAGCAAACCTAAGAGGAAAAACTCCATAATTCAACTATGACCGTGTCTCTAGAAAAGCAGCATTTGTTTTTATTATCTTTCTTTTTCATTCTAGATTTAAAAAATTCCAAAACTCAGTTTTGCCTCCCACATTGTTAATAAAATGTCTTACTTTAGTACTGAGGAGCAGAAATTTAGTGACACTATATTAAATCTACTTGATTTTAGGCAGCCTCCAGGGATATTCATAACAAGGAGAAATGACCTTAAAAATACTCAACTTTTGCATTGTATTTGTAGGATGCATCATTGTTCTCTCTCAACTCCCACTCCCCAGATTTAAAAATCTAAATTTTGCATTGCTGAGAACATTACAGCCGTCACTTAGAAATGAAAAAAAGCCTATGTATTAAAAAAAAAATAGTTATTTTTAAGTCTAGCATGGTTGATTTTACTTAATTTTCGTGGCTTCAAAAATGTCTGGGTTTGTAAATTTTACAATAGCGAAGAAAGTAACACATTCTCATGAGTGACTAAGCTTCTTGAGCCAAAAACACCCATCTTGTAACTTCTGTTTTTCAAAATCAAACAAACAAAAAAAAGGACAAAAAAACCCCTTAATTACAATTGAACAAGCCCCACTGTTATACTACTATAGAAAGAAAATTGCTAAATAAAAAGCTTGCCTATTAAGTTCCTCCATCAAAACAATTAAGTTTGGGTAGTAATTCAGAGGGCTTTTAATCTACTAAGCACTAACTACAGTGTCTTCCTAATGCAAGTCATACATAAACAACTTACTTCACTGTTGAAAGTTCTGAATATGAACTATAAAGGACTGGGCATTTTAACAGTATGAAAGAAATGCTAGGTAGGTGATCTTGTATGTATTAAAGGCAGTGTTAGAGATTTATCCTCCTTTTAGGAGGGTAGAGGGAAGGTAAGGAAAAACAATTCTGACAGGAAAACACCCGAACAGCACAAAGATAAGAACATCACATATACAAATGAGCGTTACTTGCTTTAGATAATTTTTTTAAAATGTTTTTACTAGACTCAGATCAGTATTCAGCTCCTCAGCACGTTTTGAATTCTGCTTATCTGGAGAATCTTACCCTAATTTTTTCACAGGAATTTATTTGGTTTTTTTTTCTCCCTTTTAAAGCCAAGCTTCTTTAAATGTTACAGGCTACACTGTCTTAAATAAGTCTTGATTTTATACTTGTGGTTTTGGAGATGATGTGGGGAAATACATATTTACACATTGGCAGATTTGCAAAACTCTTTCCGTTTCATCCTAATACTGTTTCCTAGGATATTCTCTGACTGACTAAACTGACATCTTTGCAAAAATTATCAAACCCATTTCCCTTTGAGATTTACTCCCAGTTTGAAAACTCAGTCATCTATAAGGCACTTTGGACTTCAAAGATGGTGAGTCAGACACTTAGCTATGGCATGTGTAACCCTGGAATTCATAATATTCTGTATATTAGATTGATATTTGCCCCATTTTCTAGAACAATGCAAGACTCAGACTGATAATGTTCTTCTGTTGATTGACCCTGCTTTTTTTGTTGCAGCTTAAGACATATACCTCCATACTTCACTCTTTTCACACCTGTAATTTAGAAAAGATTCATTATTTTCCCTTTGTAAAAGGAAATGTAATTGCCATATATTCTCAAGAGCACAAAACGGCTTCTTCAATCTGATTTTGTGCTTCCTTCAAATTACACTTTTTTATAGAAGGAAAGGAAGAGAGAAAATCAAACAAGCTAATTTGGATTTTATGAATAAACCTGTAAACCCCAGATTCTCAGTACACAGATGAAAATTAATTGCTTATACAGTATTTCTAAAAGTAATATGGGAAGCATGCTTTTCTTTCTAGAAATGGAATCATCTGGGACCTGATATAAATTTTGGAAGAATGACACATTACACTACATTTATTCACGTCATGTCATTGAAATGTTTCATGTTGGAAATTCAAACCGTGAAGTCAATCAAGACAAAATTATGACAGTTGACCAGAAAATAGTAATTATTTATTTCCTTTTGACTGTTTAGGTATTTACATACACTGCAGCTCTCTCATTCTTCCTCATAAGAGCTAGGAATCATAGAGTCTGGAATGTATTTCTTACCATTGCACAAATTTTGGAAGTTTCATGGTCTCCATTTTATTAAAGAGAGAAAAAAGCCCAGAAGCCATGAAAGGAATCTGAATTTCCCTGAGTCCTACTCACTAGCCTAACTCTGTTATATTACAGACCTAATGGTTAGCCATGTCTTTATCACCTTGAGACAGCAAACTCAGTTTGAAACTATATAGATCTTCTTATACAGTGCTATTAGGGGATATGAAAACATTATGTTTGTGATAACCAGTTTTCTTCCAAATAAGGTGGAACTTTTTTAATTTTAGTGTGACCTGAATGGGTGTGGTTTTTAAAACAGTTGTGCTGAAAGACAAATAATTGACCCAATTAGTCCCATGTGTCAATAGTCATCATAAAGAGCTTCTAGAGACAAGAATCTCTCAATTAAGTCAAATTAAACTAAGTTAAATTAAATTAAACTTCTTGAAAACATTTTTTGGTCTTCCAAAGACCAAAGAGCCCAGAACAGGGTTTGGTGGTCTCTGAACTGTGCCTGAAGGTTCGGTCTGAGCTTTTAACTCTTCTGCGCATTGCAACCATTTGCTCTGTCCTATCCCACACCAAAATAATTACAGTTTACTACTCATGACAATTAAGATCAGTAGTATTTATGCCAGTGCCTCTGTCAGGAGGAGGACTGGAGGTAAGAGAACAGCAGAAGGAAAGAGTCTGACACTATTCATATGCTGCAGTCCTGACTCAAACAAACCACATATACCACAGGGAAAGTGTCTGATTCAGTTTTATGGGCCCTTCTACTTTGATAACTCCGCAGCAAGCAACTTAGTGATCTCAAAAAATTTGCTTTCAAACTCCTGTCTTGGCTGTGCTCCTCACAGAAGGAGCAAGCAGAGAGAAGAAACAAAGCACTGCTATTCCCTGTCTTCACACTCTCCAAACTCTGCACCTCCAGTTCCTCTTGGGTAACATTCACAATGGTATTCCTCTGCTAGTCTCTTCCTGTGTAATGCCCTTCAAAACATGATTTCTCACATGCAACCAGGGAGAGGAGATACTTTTCATAAGGAGAATGAAATCAGAGAGAGAGGTATCTTGAAAGTAAGTTTAGGACATAATGTGGAAGTTTGGATGGTGCATCACGTAGGACATAAGAGGACCAAAGGAAGCAGGAAAGAGTGAAACTGAAGCTCATATGACCATTGCAAAGTTCATCCAGCTCAAAAGCATATACCAGCAGCAACTGGAAATACAGGCACAGTTAATTTCTTACCCTACTAATTCTCATTTTACATACTTGTTTATACATAGCACATCCAGCCTTCAGCTGCCAAACTGTCTGAGATTTGTAATGTGAAGGTTCATGAATGCATGAATATTTGAGCTTTAATTATTTTATCCAAACAGGTTTGTTCTACTTTAATCACAATACAACTAGATTTCAAAATATACATCTTTAGAAAGCACTGAGGAGGAAAATAGGTACCAAATAAGATCTTTTTAATTGTATGCAAAATAGAAAAAAACCCCTATATAGAGCAGTATATGAGGCTAGGGAAAAAAGGGGGAAAAATCATATAATTATTTAAGGCACAGAGATTAACTATTTAGAATTCCTACCAGCAGACTAATTAATAATAGATACTAGTAGTCTCAAATACTTGGTAATAATTATTATAAAATAATAAAAGACATTGAAAAATAAAAATTAATCAAGAAAAGTATTTTTTTAAAAAGTAAGTCAGCATAATAAGCTAAAAATTAATGAATAAGACCCTCTAAATTTAACAGTAATTTTTAATCAAAGTCTGAAATACCAAATAATATAACTGAGATGGTTTTGCAGTAAGCAATTGATCTGATGGATATATGAAAGAAATTCAGGGCAAAAGAAAGTATAGACTGTTGCATTACACTGTAATGAGCAGATTAATTAAATGGAGTAAGAACTGTATTAAAGCCCATGTATAACACAGAATTTCCCATCTCAGGCAGCCAGCTAGTACGATCAGTTTTCATATCAAGGTACAGTATTTCTGGAGCACTGATTTTCCATCACGATGGAATCCATAACGTTACAAGAGTGAAGAGGCACAGAATCAGCTCTGTATTTTATATGAAGGATTATAAAAGGAATTAAAAAACCATGGAAATTTTAATCAGATTTAATTGTTCAGTTTAGATAAAGAATGTTAAAAGTACTAAAAAAAAACAAAAACACCTACTCTTTTATCAACTGACAAAGCATCAGATGTTATTTATTCTTTCACCCGCCAAACGGACACCAGTTGTTTGGATGTCAGCTATAGAAAAAATCATTGTATGAAAGTTAAAATGCTCACTGGAAAAGCACAGTTCAATTAAGCATAGTCTGAACAGATCAGTCAGAGAAGGTCATGCTTTACTGACACACAGGAGTACTGTGAAGACGTTACTGCTGTGACTGATGAAAGGAATTCAGAAGATTTATGATACCCTGATTTGACAATGCCCTTCCCTCAGAAATTAATGGCTACAGAACAGTGCTAGGACATTGGCAGTAAATGAAACTGTTAGTTAAAAATAAGAGCTGGAAAAAAAATACATTTGAAAGCTTGTTTTTTTCAATGTTTTGGGGAGGAATTATGTAGGTCTAAATCAAACTTCTAGTACACCCATATTATTTGGTTTGGGACAAGGATACTGATTCCTTTTAAAGGGCAACTAAATTGCAGGGAGATTACATTACCTAGAAGAATCAGTAGAGGACCAAGCTGACTCTAAACAAAAGCTAACCCATGTAAGAAATAGCAGGCACACGCCTTGTGCAGTAATGCTGTTCAGAAACGAGGAGCTGTGAAACATCCCTGAGCAGTGCCCTTCTGTGTATTGCTAAGAATGAGGCATCAGGATGTCCCATCATCCAAGCTATAAAATGCATGGACCTGTTTCTGTTATTTAAGATGCTTAATATGGACCAGCTGGACAGTCACTTAGGATGGGAAAGTAATGTGTTGTCTCATGCTGAAACACGAGATCTTTACCATGTCTTTGGACAAACGCAAATATAAATTAACTGGTGTATACCTACATTCTGCAGCTTTTTTAATGCCTGCCTGGAAGATAAGATGTGTAAATTTTTTTTCATAAATTCTATCAGTGCCTCTAATGGAACAAAAAACTTCTTATATAAATATTAAGCTACCCAATACAACAAGAGCAGATCTAGTACAGAAATTTAAGAATTTCTGATAGCACAGGGAAGGTTTCATCTTCTATGAAATGCAGCAAGTTTTCAGAGTAATTGCTGAAAAGCTCTATCAGATACACATTCAAAGTTCTTTTAAGATTTCTCTGTAATTGAAATTTGTATTATCAAGTTACTTTTAAAAAATGTTGATTTTTCTCCTAAATGAGAATGGAGATGGTACAAAGTAATCAGAATTACAAACAAGACTGTCAAAGACAAAGTCAAACCTGGCCAGAGACTCAGAAATTACAAGTGCAAGAGATGAGCTTCAAACTAGGATAAGGGATAACTAAAGGCTGGATAAAACATACATATCCACAACAACGGGGCATTATCACAATATTCTCAGAATCAACTAAAACTTTGTTTCTTTTTCCTGAGCTTTTTTTCCCCTTCCTCTGGTCTGAAAGGAATTTCTTTTTCATACCTGTGAGAAAGTGTTTTTTACAAGGGAGACAGTCTGCCTTTTCTGATTCGTGTGTTAAAAGATGCCATGGTCCTTGGAGCTTTCAGCCCCACTGTTGGTACTGTACATGCACAGGGATCCTTCCCCAGTGGACCCAACACTCCAGAGTCCGACATGATTTACTCTGCTTCACAGCATGGCATGGGCAAACGCTAGCCAGTAGTCTGAACCCCCTGCATCTCTGAAAACTGAGATTTCCAGATGGCAAGCTGATCTGATTTGGTTACTGAAACAGTGTTGTAGATACCAAAGGAACTAGAGCAGATGGAGTGACACCCCTATCTGATTATTTCTGAGCAATGAGAAAGGTAGTTCAGGTATAAATAAGCACTGCAGCTCATTATCATTTAACCAAGCCATTTTTATGTAAAGGTTTTAAAACAGAACCCAGTTACCATGGAAACTGATTGAAGCAAAGACTTACTGTAAATTCTTTTCTAGACAATGATAACAGGACTGACAGGTGGGCCGTAAAAGGAAAATGAGTGCAATACAGAGTAAGGCATGTTGATATGTTTCCCCTTCCTATAAGTGTTGTCATTTATAGCTCTGCTTTATCTCTACATTTTCTACAGTGGTATATTGAAAATATTTTATAAGAAGCTCCCACCTAAATGAACCTTTTATTTTGTCATAATCATATTTGCAAGGGGATGTACATGCTCTAAAGAAAAGAGCTAAAGGGCAGGGCACTTCACTTATTTTCCCAAATTATTCTGTCTTACCACAACCATCAGGGAGGGAGAGCCATCACTCAGGAAACGCATTTGCATGAAGTGCCCTTTCCCGCCAGTGCCCTTTCCCCCTTTCCCTTCCAAAAGGAATACAATTCCTTTTGTATTTTGGTCTTGAAATATGCTCTAGGCACGTTTACATCCTAGCTCAGTGCTACCCTTGTACAGTATGAAAGAAGGTAAGAGGAATTAAGTGGTTTTACTGAAGAAATACCCCTTTTCCCTTTCCCATAAATTTAAAAGTATACTTATTTTCTGCAATCCTATTTAAAAAAAAAAAAAAAGATTTTTCTCTGTAAATATCTTCCTTAGTCTGACAAATGATGGTGAGAATAACAGAGATTAGAGTACACAGCCCCCAAAACACAGTGCCAGAGTTTTAAGAAGGGAAATTAGCAGAATGAACAGCAGAGCTTGTACCTTTTCCACTTGGAATAGTTAGCTGTCAGCACTGGAAAAGATTTCAGCATATGCATATGCATTTTTTTTAAAATTCTGTGCTGGGTGTTTCTACCTGCTGTGCTTAATTTCAGAATCTCATGTTATCATTAGAGAAAAATAATCTCTTTTGCAATATAATGTTCTACCAAAAGGAAGGTGGGAGAAGGGGGAGATTCTTCAATTTGTCCTGATACTTTTCTAGCCCAAGGTTTCTTCTTGGTTCTACCTCCTAGATGGAGCTGGGTTTGTACATGCCCTCCTGACACAATCCATAAAGCAATTTTCTTCCAAATTTTAAGAGTTTTGCTGTCATCAACAGACATGTTTGGTCCCAGTACACTAGAACCACAACAGATAGTCACCTTTTCCAGCATGTTTGCCTTACAGCTAAAAGTAACAGCAGCAGCTGCTTTTGTTGTCAGAAGTAAATATACTTCTCACCTTCAGTCTCTGCCTTCCTCAGCACTGTGGGGGTGGGGACATGACAGATGGTTCCTGCTAAGTAATCACAGATAAAATGGTATTTGGTACATGGCATAAATTTCCAGGCAAATAAGAATGCTTTTCATTTAAATGAAAATTCATCCCTGTGAAAAGCTGGATACTTAATAAAATGTGGCATGCTCTAAGGAAACACATCTTACACGTTAAAGCATATGAAGATGAGACTTGTGGCAGAACTCTCTGATAAATGATGCACAAGCCAGCTTTTACTTGTCATAAGTGAATTTTGACGACTGTGTTTATTATATGTAAAGCTTTTTGGCAACAAGACAAAGGGAAACGTGAATCCTAATTCTACTCTTTTTAAGCTAATTACATCTTTTTTTTTCTGTCCACTGTACAATATTTGGGTGTCTCCAAGCCACAGAAAGTTCCCAGTCCAGACTCAGTTTTCAGGCAAGCTTGTGCAGAGGTCTGTGTAATCCTTGAGACTGGACACTCAAGGACTCCTTGCATTAAAGGTAGAACCATTTAAAGGAAGCCATTTTAAGTATTTCTATGCTTTTTGTCTTCATTCTAACACAAACCCTACTGGAAAAGGGTCAGAAAATACAGCTGTTGTCCTTCTCAAGCAAATAAATACCCCATGAATGTAAAAATTATTTCAAAGTATATTTTTAATTCTAGGAATAATGTCCCAATAGTCAACAGTTTAATACAATTAAAATTCCTTGGCGCTATTGTACATTCCCAAATTCTAATTATTTTTCATATATGGTTTTATGACAAAAATGTGTTGTTTCAAATAATCGTCATCAGACTCCACATACAAGTGTTTATCTTGGACTTAATTAAGGAAGTCAGAGGCTTAGAAATAAGAATGTTGGTAATAGTTAAGTTCATAACACAGGACAGTACAATTTTAATTTACAAATTCTCACCGAAAGGCATGATTATTCAAAAGAAAAGTTGGGGGAAAGATGCCTAAGAGATGGAGAAGAGATTGTTAGCAAATGGAAAAAGGCAAGATATAAATTCTGTGGGAATAAAAAAGAACAACCACAACAAAAAGAAACAAAAAAATCCACCAAACATACAAACAAAAACCCCAACCCCCCCAAAAACAAAACAAAACAAAATGAATCTCATATCAAAAAAACACCAAATAGTGATAAACCAGAAAAGGGAACAGACAAACCTAAAAACCACAACTTACAAAATTGCCATTTACAATCTAAGGATAAGTCTTCCAAGCCTGATCAGAGTTCTGGGAAAATCACTCATCTTTGCAGAGGTGTCTCAGATAGGCACTTTGTTGTAAACTTCAAGACCAGGCCTAAAAGAAAAGAGATCAGTGCTGCAAGTAAACTAGTCTGTGACACCTCTAAGCATGAGTGGGCACTCTCAAGGTGTTGTCTGGGCTCCCAAAGGATTACTTGCCAAACACCAGTATTTTCTGTTTCTCGTAAACGTGCATTTTGTGTTGTAAGACACATTATTTCTACATGTTTGTGTTGACACATTTTGTGCAGAAAAAAAATGTAAATAAATCGCTTCTGTGCACGGATTTAAGTGGTTAGCAATATAAAATTATGTCAGTATTCACATCTGCAAACTTATTACTTCAGCACTTGACCCCAAGTCTCTAATTGTTCTATCTCTGTTTTCATGGAAGACAGAAAGAAAAGTCATGAAACAAGCAGTCTGTCATTTACCCATGTATAACTCATGGATTTTTGTCAATGCAGGTTTTTCAATACAGAATCCACACTGGTTTCTTACGTGATGAGGAGATAAGCACACAGTGGAGAATGGCAGTAGATACGACACAGATAAGCAAGAAAGAAAAATTAAGGACAGAAAGACAGAGCTGTTTCTAAAAAATCAGGTAAGGAATTCAGGTGACTCTGTATAAAATGTAAATTGTACAAAGAATTGTGCCAAATAGTTTATCTTGCCTTTCCTAGTATTTCTGAGAATTCCTTCTATATGTGTCAAGGACATATGTACACACAGAATAGATAACCCTACTATCCCCCACTCACACAATGAATTTACTTTTTGAGCAAAACTGCTGTTACTCTCAGTGCAAGTATTTATTATACTGGTATCCTACATTTCTTTTAATAAAATGTATTTCCTGTATTTCATTTTATTTCCTTTAAATAAAACATGGTACTAGTTGCTACAGGAAGCCAATCGAGTAGTGTTTTCACAGAGGAGTAAAAGAGAGTTGTGCTATGTGTGCTGCTATTCCCTCTCAACAGCCCTAAGTTCTCAAACCTTACGTTGTCCTGTACTCAAACTCATCTCTTGGGGCATTACAGGGGCACTGCAGAAAAGCACCATCTGTTATCACTCCCCCTCCCTTCCTACAGGTGACAGGTGGAAAGTTCATTTTGAGCTGGGGCACATTTACATTTCCTAAGCATGACCAGAGAGGAGCAGAAAGAGATTTACCAAAAACCATGTCTGGATGAATGGGGAAGAACAATTCATGCTTTCCTCTTCTGCTCTCCTGCTTTGGAGAAAAGTTGCTGTACCACTTGTAGTGTCACAGTGGGAGCACTAAATATGGTGGAGACTGTATAATCTCTATTCCCTAAAACAAGATGGGAAGCTAAGCTAGCTGCATGTTACCTGATGGAACTGTTCACAACAGAAACATCCTATTAACTTTTTGGAGACACTTACTTTTAGAATAGACTGAAATTATATTTTTGCCACAAACAGAAGATGGAAAGAAAATCATAGGTAAACATTACATATCTATCTACTTAATCCTTACCTCTCCCTTACACTCACAAAACTACAGCTAACTTAAGATGCTGGTATAGCAACACACATGAAGTATTAAGAAATAGTTACTTATAGGTTTTTGCATTCCTAAGTAACACCATCAGCTTATCACACTCAGTTAGTATATCCACAAAACAGAAATTCCGTTAGCATTTGTCCCCGTAGAAGTATTTTAACTCATCTACAAAATCCTTATTTATGCTTACATTTAGTTTTCATAGAACAGCATCGAATGCTTCCAGACAGCATCTATCAGAAGACTGACTCCAAACCTATGGAAATCCACTACTGAAAAAACACATTCTATGAATTCCCAAGAGCCCTAAAGACATTAAAACAAACAAAAATCCTCAGCCAAGCCTCACAAAGTATATAAAACTCCTTATTACTGTTAACATATTAATTATGTGTTGCACAATTCATGATAATGCAATACTGTGTTCATAATAACTTTCTGCAGTTTGGTGGGACTGCCACACATTGAGACATTCTTCCAGTTCCTGGTGTGTAGTTGATTGACAGCTGCTGGATGCTTGCAGAGTATCAGCAAGGATGCCTCCAATGGGAAAAGCAGCATCATACAGCTAGAGTTTCTCTAGGACATGCAATATTCATCAGTTACAAACCTGGGAATGTCATACTGTAAAAGCTGCATGATAAAAGACGCTGCATGGTGTTACAGCTGATTCCATTTGCCATATGGTATGTTATTATTTTGTATTACCTTGGGGAGGGCACTAGAAGTGAAAGAACGGAACACACTCAAGGCATATAGAAAAATGAGGGCAAATTGCATAGTTTTAATTATATCAGTAAGGTCTGTAACTGAAATGGAAACTAAATAAAGAGCTGAAAGTGTGATACACTACTTTTCAGCTACTGAAAAGTAATAAACTCTATCAGGAATATTTAAACAGGAAGAAATTGCCAACCACGATATGTAGAAGCCTAAAGACAACCTTAGGCTGACTCAAAGTCAGCAAACGCTATGTGCAATGCTACACATATTCCCAAAATATGATTTTACATCAAAGATGATTTTCCATGGGGTAGGCTGGAGAAAACATTTAATCAGTAATGTCTAAATGAGATTCCATAGGTACAGCTATAATAAAACCATTAAATGAATTATTAAAACAATAAAGTGGGAGGGTATTTGCTGAAAACAGTTAAACAGTAATAATTAATTGCGTTATTTGATATCAGGTAAATGAGCTGTCCCTACGGCCTAAGAAATTTCGAAACAAGCAACTCAAAATTTTAAAAGGGTTTCTCTTTACAACATGTCAGAATTCACAAGAAGAATTGTCTGACTGAAACAAAATCCAACCAAGGTCAGATCATTCTTTGGGAGCTATTACTCAGTCACCACTGAAATTCTGAATGAGAAATTTTGTGATACCAAATAACAGAAACATACAGGCCTGCTTGTTTTAGGAGCTGCTTGGCTCTAAACACCATAGTCCATTGGATGAGACATTTTAAGTTCTGTTACAAGAACAGAATATTTTCAAATTAGTCATGATAATTGTGCAATACTTCAGATGACATCTTCAAATCTATCATCTATTCAAGTGTTCAGTTTGAGCAGCCAAGAAGTAGATTGCTCACTTTAGCCAGACCTTTAGCAGGATTAAATCAGATAAATTCTAGTAACTCCAAATATTTCCTATTATGGGTTATGCACTGTGCTTTCCTTTTAGTTTTTCCAGCTATTAGGAAGATTTTTTTTGTTTGGTAAGTCATTGAAGTGTCTCAATGTCATTTTAAGATAACAGACGCTCACAGTAAAGTCAATAGGGGATCATGGCTGTATGGCCCTTGCTAGCTTGTACTCACTACCAAAACTCACTGGGTGCTCTTAACCAGTCTCAAGGTTTGCCACTGGACTGGTTTACATTTGTAAATACTTGCTGCCCAGTGATGGTAGGAGGGGCCAAGCTGCAATTGTGCAAATGACAGCATCCGTTTTCATTTCTCTGCTAATGATAACACCAACTCGACACATTCTCCACTGTCTCATCAAAATCTATGGAGTTTTCATGCATTTCAGTGTGTGTGCCATTCATTCTGTTCCAGCCATGAAAAAGGCTGATGGCAAAAATGACTGATGACACTAAATGAGGGTTATTATTCAGTGAGAGATAAGAAAGGAAGGGAGGGAGGAAGAGAGGGAAAAAGCTAGTTCTTACTAGTATACTCAAGGGTGTTCTTCCTTTTCAAGCAAGCAGGAATCTTGAATATGAGTTAACTGACAGCTCAAGTTTAAAGACACAGTGCTGTAAACATACTTGCTAAATTACCAAACATTTATCTATTATTATCTTCTTTAAAGTAAAGCTACCTATTACTACAAGACAGAGTAATATTTGTATATTTTTCTTATAAGAATGAATTCAGTTCCATACTAATGAAAGATAACCAGTGTTTGACAGAATTAGTGTTTACCTTACCCTAATACATTGAGAATTTACAACTACATTTAAAATACTTTGATTTCTGCTATTCTGATAAACTCTGTCACCTTGACAACAAGCATAAGTGAATGCATTAGTTAGGATAAATTTTCAGTGCAGCAGTTTTAAATTGGTAATGGAAAATAACTTTTTTAAATACTTAGTAATTTCTTCTGAAAAGATAGAAATGTCTAATTAAATATGAGAAATGGAATGTCAGTATGAATTCTTCAGACTAAAATCTTACCATAGCATGGTAACTATTTCTACTACTATTTTTTACTAAATTTACAACATTGAACAACTCAGAAAAAATCAAGGAAATGGCAAATGGGAGAGGCTGGGAGTTGAAGTCAAGGAAAGAATCATGTTCCAACGTTTTCTCAGTACGAAGTTTTTTCTGCTACTTCAATTCATTTAGGCACTTAATTTTTTTGATTAATTGATCATGAAAGTACTATAGTATAATATTGATTATCTTAGATGTGTTCACTTTCAATGTCTTCAGTTAGTTTAAGAAAATGTTGATAGGCCAAAAATTTGCAATGTTTCAGAGGAAGAACATTCAGTTACTTTCGGCAGGAAAATAAGACAGAAAGTTTTTTTATCCAACCACAGTTTTTAAGTAAGCAAGGTTGACGAGTGACAATATCTTAGGAGATTTTCAGAGAGGACAGAATCTGAAAGATGTGACCTATTCAAGAGTACATGGAACACTATAAAACCATACCGTCAATTACACACACCTTGGTTTTAGTGAAAATGCAGTCTTTAAAAATTTGGAAAACTGGTTATGTAAATAATAAACCAGCTATATAAATAATAACTGGAATCATAAAACTGTTAGTATGGCCAACCTCTGACTTTTACTTCCAGAGGCACTACTATACCCAATTTTATAAATACACTTCTACTCGAAAACTTGAAAAATAAACAGCTGCTCCATGCCTTAGAGGTGCTTCAGACCCAGCTAACTACAATCTGTGTATATTTTAAGGCTTCTTTCGAGATATAGTTCAATCATCAATTCTCATATGTTTCTTCTAAAAAGATACTCTGCTGGATATTTGCAGTACATTATAAACAGATGTTATATCTGCTCTGCCGATTTGTCTTAGAGTACTTGGATCTTCAGTGGATTATAAAGTGTTGAAACCATGCGTGAACAACACAGTATAGTAAACAAAATATAGGATTTCAGTGCTTTTACTAAATGAAGTTATTCACAGCATATTCTGCATTGGTGCTTCCAAATTCTTCCTTATTCTTCTTCCTTTTTTTCCTTCCTTATTCTGCTTCCAAAACGCTTCCTCATTCTAAATCTAAGTCTTTTTATGCCAGCAAAAGCTGACAGACTCTCAAGGTAAACAACTGGCAAAGTCTCAAATCCTGATCATTCAGCACGATTTTCTGTAGTTCAGAAGAAACCTCAATATAATTTGAGAGTAAGGACTACAATATGCCCTTAATGGTCCAACAATGTTATTTGTTATTTTTAGGGGAAATTTTTGGTAAACAGATCCCATTTTGCAAGCGAGGCCTTTTAACTGCCATGTCTACATTGCCTGATTGGCCAATCTACTCACTGGTACTGAACAGCTTCCTGTCGTCTTATTCCCAGAGATGTACTTCTATGTTTTTGATATACTGTGTAGGTTCAAAGGAAAACAATTATTGGAAGTAAATGACAGAATCTGAAAAATGAACACGATGAAAAGTATAGAACAATGTTTTCTGAGCAAGACTCTGCCACCCTTTTTTACGCCCCCATCTCCAAGAACACTACACCTGATCAAGCTGCACCCTGAAAGCAACATTAATTGCTTTCCTGGAACAGACTAGTGAACTGCATGCTCAGATGATCTCTATAATTTCTTATTTTAAAGCCAGTGACTGCAATGACATCATGCTAGCAACAATTATGTTATAAATTGTACATAACTGCATAGAAATAAACCTGCATGGCATCTAAGTCTCCATCAAAATGCAATAAAGCGGGAGGGTTTTCTTAAACTGGAAAATACAAGATTGAGTAGGACTGAAAATACCCTTTTGTAATTCCTTGCTTATCCAAGCAAAAGACCATCTGATTTCTAGAAAGTGAGTTAAAACATAAGAGATGTTTTAGCTGTTTAGAATATTATTTTTTTGACATCACAGATGACAGTAAATGTGATTAATGGTTGCTGATAATTGGAGTTTCATTCCAGTGGTTATTGCTTGTCAGTAACAATTAATAGCTCCAGAAACCCCCCGTTCATTCCACAATATTAAAGAATGATCGCTTGTGGGAATTATGCTAAACTAGCACATTCAATTAGATTTTGAATTTTATAGTATATTGAATAACAGTTTATGGTTTTATAATAGCAGTGATGGTTTATTGTGGCACGGTAATCACTCTCATTACATGTATGTATATCTGGAGAATTACAACTTCTGTAGTCATTAAAATTATTCAATTACATGTTAACATTTCTTTAAAAGTACAGAGTACTTTGGTCTTTATCAGTAAATGTCAGTTTTATTGGTTTTTAATGTCAGTTACCTTGGTTTTGTCCCAGTATTTGATAGGCAAGATGCAATATTTAAGGGATGCAAAACCATTTCATGCTCCTTGGTATCAAGCACCAGCTGGAATGACACCTGGCACAGCCACCCAGCAGCAAGTGTCCTGCTCCAGCTGGCTGGGCTGCACATACCAGGCAGTAACTGCCTCATCTGATCATTTCCCAGAGTGGTAGGAAGAGAGGAGGGGAAAATTTTCAGTAATGGGAAAGAAATGCATTTTTGGAGAATCACCTCCAAACCTGAGGAGTATCCTCACCTTTGGCCTTTTCTCCAGTATAAAAAACTTCCTGCAGTCTGAAGGGGAAAAATAAACCCAAAAAACAACAGGAAGGGAGAAGAAATCATGACTGGCAGAGAGGAGCCCATGACAGAGAGAAAGAGCTATGTAAGATAAAGTTGACTGAAAATCTTGTCTGCATCAGGACAAAATGGTGCATAGAGTTTGATGTGAGAGACTGGAAAGGGTATAATGTTTTATGGGACAACATTAAACTTAATAGAAAAAAATTTTAAAGTTTCTTAACTGAGAAAGCAGCAGGCTGTGAAGCTTAACATACTCGTAAGATAAATCTTGAAAATATAGATATACTAATAAAAATTCTGCCACTCAGGAAGCCAGTACATTTCTAACACAGACATCTAGATCGTCAGGATCTGAGTCACAGATCATTCAATAAAGTTTAACAAAGTGGAAAAAGGAACAAAGTGGAGAAGAAGCTTTATAAAGTTAACTTAATTAGGAAGGCACATACTGATTTCACTTGCAAAAGTGCTTTTGCCTAGGACCCTCCTTGACTTTGGTTTTTTTGATGCAGAGAATACCAATTGTATGAGAATACTATAAATAAGTGTTTCTTCTGCTTTGTCTTTTATTTCAACATACTCTTAAAATCTACTGATAATTTTACTTTTCTAGTTTAATCTTAGACACATTATCTAACGAATCTCCCAAATAAAGAATATTCTACTAATTCAGTCTTGTTATTTTCTTCCAAACAAGGCAGTTATCCTAATGTAATACAAGGTAAGATGAGAGCCTATCTCACAAAGCACTGAATTATATTTAGCAAACTAGGTTAAGAAGAGAGTCAACAGTAAAAATCACTATGATAATTCTAGCAAAATTCCAAGTCAAAACTGCCACCTGTTACACTTTCTATTTTATATAATAATTCTTCATCCAGTAGTGATCATTTCCAAGTCAATGCTAAACTCTGAATGAAGTCAATGAGAACAGGATCAAGACCTTTCTTATTGCTATTTGATTAGTTTGTGCAGGTTTGCAAAAGCAGAAAATTAGTGCTGGTGGTAGGGGAACCTCCAAAGATGTACTTGTTTGTTTCATTGGAAAAATCGTCATGTGAAAGTTTGGTTGATTATACAGATATATGTCAAACCTCTGACTTACTTTACTTGTGGCCTTCGGCCCATCTGTTCAGAAATATTTTTTCTTATGCTTCCATGATACTACTGTTAGTTATTTGTTGTATATTAGCACTTCACAGCTCTAATTAGCTTTGTTCTACTGTGGCAGGGACTGTATAGACCAGGTGAAACAAAGTGCAGAATAACTTGGGACTAAAATAAAAAACTAACCAGCTTTGCAATTCCCAAAGTAAATTTTGGCTAAGTGTAGATTAGGTGGCTTTTTAGACCAAATGTTTTTCTTATAATTTCTTTTCAAATCCCAATGTTATTTGGAAAATGGAATTTGAAAAAAAAAAAATCCATTAAATTAAATTCACAATTATGACGCAAAACGTCATGACTAAGAAGAACAAAGTACACAGCATGTATATCAGTAATCCGATGGAAAAGGACAAGGGAGTTCAAAAAAGCAATTCAGTTCTATTCTTTGATCCAATTTAATGAAACTTTAATCTTTCTATTGTAAAACACAAATTCAGGCATCACATGCCTGGAGATCCAATTCTCATGTCTTATTCAGACAAATTATTTTCACTGCTCAGTAACTCAAGTTTGATAATAGCAACAAAGAGAGTCCCATAACATGTGTCCCATACCCAACACTGAATTTATCAGGTGGGCATTCCTTATTTTATGACTTAAGAACTTCCGGTAACATTCTGTATAACATAATCCATATTGGTAATTCAATAACTGTTTTCAAAATATAGTATTTTATAAATATGTAAGGGAACTAGACATTTCCTTGAAGCAAACTCCAGGGCATAGATTCTACCTTCTGTGTGCCTTGCTCCTTCTCAAGTACCCAGCAGTTTTAGTATGCCTTGGGCCATAAAATAATTCAAATATGTGTATATTCAACAGTATAAAACTCATCAAAACATGTATGCAAAAACTTAGAAGCTGAAACCTACGTTTTCTGCTTTGAAGAATCGTTTGGTTTGTTTGGTTCTTTTTACTATGAATAGCACCTGTAAGTATTGAGCACAGCAAAGCCAAGCAGAACATAAGCTGGAAGCAGAAAAGAGGAATAGGCCACACAAATACTCTTTTGTTCAAATGAAATTGAGGTTGTCTGAGCAGGTTTTATAAACCCAGACAAAACATCTGCTAGAAAAGCACTTGCTAAAGCATCAGCTACTCCGTCTTTTCAGAGGATGTTGTATATTCTAGTGGCTCTGTCCAGAAAACTGATTATATTACTATGAAATGAAGTGGGAATAAATTCCCCCACATGTACTATGCTCTGGAGGACTATAACATCAGAAATGAAGATCATCTTTAACCTTTACTTTAAAACCTATGGTTTTTTAGAATTTGTGGGTTTTCTACTTTCTAATGGTAAGTATAGTAATGAATGTAGTCCTGGAGAATTTGATCTAATCGAAGAAATTAAAAACTTAACATTTTACTGCTGCTATGTTTATGCTTACAGTTTGTAGCTTCATTCCTGAATTTCAGAAGAAGCAAGATTCTTTTAGCCTACACTGTCCAACTAAAAATTCTCTCTCTTCTACTCTTTACACATGAAAAAACCCCAAAAACCTTAAAAATAGTTTGGCTACAATTTTCAATAGAAGGCTCATCAGTATTTGCTATTATTTCACAGCAGGAAAGACTACACAATTATACTAAGAAGTTTTCAACAGATGTCTGTATCACATCTTCTATATTCACATCATTGCTATGCTTATCAGGTGCATGGGTTTCATGCATATGCCTTCTATGATTCGTCCTTCTTACTTTCTATAACTTACATTTAATAAGCAGACAAAAGCTTCTCTGAGCTTTCCTAGCAGGAGGTAATTGTTCTATACTCTCTGCATTCCTCTCCAGCACTATAACATGCATCAGTTGCTAATAGTTAATTAATTAGTGCACTTGCAGTTTAGTCTCTTAAAGAGTGAAGTTACATTTTGTGGCTTTAGCCTAGAAAAACATGGACTCTAAACGCACAAATATTTAACCTGGTCAAAGCAGTTCCTTGGCACATGGGAGAGGGAGCTGCAGACGTGACTTTTATTCCAGGTGACACTTGACTGATTGTTCACTGATTGTTTCAATAGCCAGAACAATTTCTTTGCACCAAACACTGGCAAGTATGCCCTTTCCTCTCATGGAAAATCTATTTATCCACTCCGACAAGAGGCTGTACATACCACTATAACTAAATGAGTCAGTAATTAATATATCACTCATCTTAATTTTGCTTAAATTTGCCTGACACTAACAGTCTTGGTGAAAGACAACTAACCATTCTTGGAGCACTGTCTGTGCTAGGAATGTAACACTTGAATTCATTCATCCTAGAAAGTTAAGGACTGCATTGTCATCATTTGCCCTGACTTAATTCAATAACTTGTATTTACACACATACACTGAAGGGAACAATTGTGGTTTCACCATTTTTACTAGAAATGTTGCTGATAGCTATGTGCATTGAGTAAATTATGCCCAGATATCCTGGAAAGCATGATAAACAGAACTGTTTGGAAGTACTCCAGTGAACAGGTTTTTTCAAGATCTGTTTTCATAAACCAGGAGTATTTTCCTAAAGCATTTTGGATTTTATGAGTTTTCACTGAACGGAAATCACTTTGATAGGATCACTGTCTGGACTCCCGACAGGTTGCCCCAAGAGATCCAGAAATGTTTCAGATTTTTTTAGTTCTGAGCAAATACGTTTTGAGAAAAACTGGGATCAGTTCATGCAAAATTAAAATCTTCTTTTAATAAGCTTTTCAAGGCATACTATTCATACTTTTCATATCTGGTTCCCACAGTAATTTTGAGAATGACCTCTAAGAGGTACTTCAAATTTTGGAAACTGCTGATGGCCACTTAAAGCCTTTATAATACTGCAGGCGACTGCAGCTATGTCATCATACAAAAAACAACAAAAAAACCCATCCCAAACAAAAGAAGTTACAGATGCTTTTTCAGATACAGAACTAACACAACTTTCATGAAATAATTTTTGCCAGAATTTTTTGTCAGCTTTGTTAAGTTTACCTGATATGCCTATGTTATATGTCAGCTTTGTTAAGTTTACCTGATATGCCTATGTTATATGCCTGATATGCCTTACAAATTGTTTCTACAGGAGCAGATTTGATCTTATGATTTGTGTGACTATCAGTAGAGATAAGAACCCAGGAGAATAAAATGCTTTTTTTTCTCATGCTGGATAAGGAGCCTAATTAGCAGTATTTTAATTCTGAGAACAGCTCTCACTTCGTCTCCCTTATTTCACTGAAGAGCTACTACTGAGATACTTTGCCATATTTTTCCTTCCTATAGGAAAAATGTAGCTTGAGCTCCTCCTCCTGTCTTTCTTAGTACAAAGAATTTGTATTAAGTATTTATATTGTTCCAAGATTAAAACAAAACAAAACAGAAAAAAAACCCCAAACAAAACCACTAGAACCTTGTCTATAATTCATTGTGATTTGACTTTGATGAGGGTTCTTCCTGTTGAATTCACAAAGACACAAGCTGGCCCAAAACTCATTTCCCGTATAAAAGAAGCAATCAAACAGCAACCCTCAAACCTGAAGAGAAAATAAAATCGAAGGACTTTGGGTTTTTTATTTAATTTAAGAAGAAAAGTATGTTTGAGGAAATAGAAAAATTTTAAGGAATTTTTTAGCCAGCTGGAATAAAATAGCAGATTTTTAACATTTTTCCATTTCTTTGAAGCAAAGTTCTTCATCTTCTCTAATGCTAAGCTGCAAATACCAGGAGGAGACCTGCACAGTAATTTATGAGTACCTGGAAACAATTGAGTTTGCCATATGGTTCTTCTGTAGGGAGTTACACTTCTGAGTTTCAACTATGCAATATTTCAGAGTGAACTCTACATCAGTTTCCATTACAGTAGAAGTCCTACAGAGGAGACTTCCCCTCAGCTACTTCTTGCAGAAATAGGCATCCTAGGCAAAGTATGTGTAACCTTGGGCTACTGTCTGGCAGTTCAACAAGAAAGACAGAATACCTGTTAAATGTGCATTACTCAGAATCACCACTTTTAAATTAGTCATTTAAGGTTGGCTGTATTCAGTTTTTTCAGCCTGTAAAAAACTGACAGATGGGGAAGCTGCACTACAGTTCAACAGAATAACACATTAGCTTCTAGAATTCTTCTACCTACGTGCTCTGCCTGGCATCCCACTTCCTTGGAGGCCTGAATACATTTTAATTGATACTATATTAGCAAAGCATAGAGTTAAGTAAGCAGCTATCAAACTGCTCTGATTACTTCCTCTTGGAAGCAAGAATTAGAAAAGAAGTCCTTTAATACAAACATTTACTTTCTAAGAAAGATTTCCTCATGATAAACCTCTCCTATAAAAACTATCAGATGGGCCTATTTTTTTCATATTTTTCTGCTGCAGCTATTTTAGAAAAGGCAGTACTCAGAAGTTCTCCGCAATTTATTTCAGCCATTCTGCATGACTAAGACATTTTGTAAATTCAGAGGGTGAATATAGATTAAGGTAATGTGATAAATTATGCAGAACATAATTGATGGAGAAATGGTTAAATGGGCAAAAAGAACTGGAAACTGAGTGAATTTGCATCAAATACTGTCTGTTATTATTTTGATTAATCAGTATAGGCACCCTTTGTTTATTTTGTTTCTTTGAAGGGAAGAAGACAGAGAATATATTGCTTAGATAACTTTCTTTTCTTTTTCATTTAAAATTAGAGTCTCTACTCTTAAAATGTAAGACTTGCTTTTCTAGAACATTTATAAAGATTTAGTTTCCTAGATCTTTAGTACTTCAAGTTATTGGCTATAAAAAACTTCATCTATTCCCACCAATAAAGAAAACGCATACAGACTTTGTATCCCTCTGAATCACAGCAAAGTGGCACTCAAATTTTCAGCGGAAGTAGTCTTTTTGTTTTGTTTAAAGAGTATAATTTCATTGCAAAATATTTCTGGTTAGAAACATTTCTGACTTTTAGTGCAGAAATGTAGCATTTGTGTTGCAAAGCCGTTCTTCAGCGAGAATGTTTTATGAGAGAAAATAAAATAAATGCCTGCTTCTCAATATTTTTTTCAAAAGAGAAATAGTAACAAAGGGCTATGGGAATTTTGGGGTTTTTTCAGCCTTCTTTCACAATGATTTTTAGTGGCAGAAGTTGTATGATGTAAAACAGTGCTTCCCTAGAAGATGTCAAGGTAGAGCTGAACATTTCCAATATATTTTGTGTGTGTGTATATTATAGTCTCCTTTACTTATTTTATATCTTCCAGCTGGAAAAACAGTTAAAAATATTTAGAAAAAAACCCCAGCTAATGAAAAATGTAACATAAAAATAGATACATTTGGAAACTAATTCACACTTTTAGTCACCTTTCTCATATGAACTGTTTTCTTACCAAAAATTACATAAATATGGCAACAACACCAAGCTGGGCAGGATTGTTGATCTGCTGGAGGGCAGGATGGCTCTACAGAGCTGGATAGGCTGGATTGAGAACAATTTTCTGAAGTTCAACAAGGCCACATACTAGGTCCTGCTGTTGTGTCACAACAGCCCCATACAGTGCTACAGGCTGGGGCAGAGTGGCTGGAAAGTGGCCCAGTGGGAAATGACCTGGCAGTGCTGGTCAACAGCAGCTGAACATGAGCCAAGGTGTGCCCAGATGGCCAAGAAGGCCAGTGGCATCCTGGCCTGTATCAGGAATAATGTGGCCAGCAGGACCAGGACAATGACTGTCCCCCTGTACTCAGTACTGGTGAGGTCACTCCCTGAGTGCTGTGTCCAGTTCTGGGCCCCTCAGTTCAGGAAGGACATTGAGGTGCTGGAGTGTGCCCAGAGAAGGGCAGTGAAGCTGGTGAAGGGTGTGGAGCACAGCTCCTATGAGCAGCTGAGGGAGCTCTCGAGTAAACAAACAAGAGGAACCAGCCTCAAGTTGTGCCAGGGAAGGTTTAGATTGGATATTGGGAAAAAAAATGTCATGGAAAGGGTTGTCAGGCATTGGAACAAGCTGTCCAGAGAAGTGGCTGAGTCATCATCCCTGGAGGTATTTAAATGATGTGTAGATGTGTCTCACAGGGACACAGTTTCTTGGTAGACTTGGCAGTTCTGGGTTAACAGCTGGAGTTGATGATCTTAGAGGTCTTTTCCAACCTAAATCCATGATTCCATGTATAAATTTGCCATTAAAAGTTTTTATATATCAAAAAGTAACCGTCAGAAATGTAATGATGTCTACAAAAGGCTTCTCTGTTGTTTTTGTATTTTACTTGAAAGGCAATGGAAAAATCTAAAATTTCAAGACACAACAGTGTCTTTAATGTTCTGCACTGATTTTTGCTCAGACAGAAAAGCCTTCATCAGCAAATTGCTTAGTTTTATTTAACTAATAACTCTGTAGGAATTCATTATATCAATAAATTATTTGTTAAATCAGGTTAAATTACTGAAAGAAAATTCTCAAATGAGGGTTAAATGCTGAGACTTTTAAAGGAAATCAGTTTTCAGTTGTTACCTGTTTTATGGTTTTTGGGTGCTGAATATATTTAGTATTTAGGTTTTTGCTTGTTTAAAAAAAAATCTTTGAGGCTATGTGTTTCATAAATTCCTTATTGTGCCCCATTCTGCTGTATACTTCACTCACAAATTAATATTCTCTGTGAAGGAAGTCCATAATTGTTGTTCATGAGCTCTGCAATAAAATAGATTGGGTTTTTGTGCCTATAAGCCAACAATTTTCAATAGAATAGGGCCCTTCAAAACCATATTTTAACACTCCTGCAGATTAATAATGTTTTAGCAGAAAAAGACATGTTGAGCCTCGCTCAGTTATCCCTCCATCCCAATTATACTGTGACATTAAGTCTTGGGACATTTAATAAGAAAGGCCATTTCACCCATGACTGCCTCAACTGCTGACAATTTATGCAACAGCATCCCCTCCTAAGAAACTGTTCCAAAAGAAGGTGGCTTTCTCACATGCTGATATGTCTAACTGCCCACGTAAATTAAGTAAGATGTAGCAAAGCATGTAAAATTGTTCATCTGACACTTACCTGATGCCTTTGACTACAGAAAGAGGAGTTAAAGGGCTGACATAATTTTTTTTTTGCAACTGCAATGGTGTTAATGGACCAGAATAAGAAAGAACCAGGGTACAAAATAAAGTATTTGCATGTACATATCTCTTATTTCTTTACAGTCTTTCATATTTGTGAATATGAATTTACACATTTAAATATCTTCAATTTTTTTCAAAAACCTGCCACTAAACAAAAGTTTAGTGACACTACTAAATAAGTCTCTGGAGTAAACTTAGTGTTGTCTTCCTCAAGGCAGAATGGAATGACAAGAGTTAGGACCAGCTGAAGATTCTTTCCAGGACAAGCAGCACACACACTCCTTATCATAGACTATAGGCAAAGAAATCTCAGCTACCTGCTCATCTGGCCCCAAAACTCAAAGATGCATAGCTTGGTCTGAAATAATTAGCCTTGCTGAAAAGCAGCTGGCTTCAGAGTTTGAACTAGAATCTCCATGGAGTACCAAGCAAAAATATACGAATGCATCAGCTGACTTGAGGATTGTCTTGAGGATTTTTGCAGCAAGTTCCACTGCATGGTGGTGTTAAAGAATGCTCAAATTATTTCAACTACCTTCTGCCTCTAAAATAACAAGTATATGAAGTCAAGTGCATATAAGACTATCATTTTCATATTTTCCTGTAACTATGGAATCACACATTTCTTGAAATGGCTTGGCTTTCAGAAAAAAAAAAATTCTGAATTCTTAGTGCCATTAATTTTACTCCATTATGAAACAGAATTTTAAGATAACATGGCATATCTGGTTCAGTGTTTAAGTAGGACAGATGTTTCAAATCAAGTATTCAAGCATTGAAGAGCGGGCTGTTTGCTGCAGGCAAAACCTCTGTGAAGGTCACAAGAACTAAAGGATTGCGTCCTACCTTATTAAAACTGGGTAAACTAATTCAGTTCCGTGCTCATGGTACAAATGGGGTTTTTTTCCTATGGGTCTATTCTGCCCACCAATAGCTATTTTGCAGTTTTTCACTGATGTTACAACACAAAGTATAGGAAAACAACAAGCAAAATTTAATGCTTAATCTTGTCAATCTTTTCAAAGGAAAAGAAAAAAGCAGCTAAGTTTTAACTATTGCATTCTATGAAAATCACGCATTTTTACAAACTTTGGGTGGAGAGAACAGCGCATGCCTTCATATATATTGGCAAAAGTTAATCCAGCTGCTCCAACTTCAGGGAATGTCACGAACTCCTGGGTAGGATGGATAAATGAATGAACCACTGAGCTATGGGCTTCAATCCTTCTTTGAAAATCACAGTTATTTTTGGTACCGATTTATAAATTATTGGTTTTTGGTAGAAAATGCCTGTGCAGAAATAAGCACTCTACAAAATCATCTGAAAAGATGCATTATAGAAAACAGTGCTTTCACTGGAGATGGCCATGCCAGTATTGGATTTCATGTACCTTTTTGTGCAGAATCTCTATAAAGTATCCGTGCTTAATACAGATGATGGTACAGTGTTTACATCTGTGGCAGGAATAGATAAAACCATAACCAGGAAAACACACTCATATAAATAATGAAAATTTAGGGGAAACACCAAATTTCAACTAAGGTCTGCCTACTTATTGTGGTAATTCCAGGACAGGAGAGAAGGAAGAGAAATATTCCAAAGCCTGTTTTGGCATTCTATATTTTAATCTCTACCAGATAACAGCAGCTTTTTCTGAGAAATATCAGTGCTCACATCAAGGGGCTTCAGTTGGTGGGCTGTTGTTACTATGGCTTTTGAACAAGAGTCAGAAAAATATTTTGATTTTTGAATGCACATTGAGGAAGTATTGAACTAAAATGAGAATTCAAGATTTCATTCTACCTCTGTATAAGGCTTTGGGAAATTTCCCTGAAATATTTTATGTTTTGCAATTATAACTCTGATTTCTATTTGGGCTCCTACATGTCCAAAACCAGTTCATTAATTATATTCCAGAACTATAACAGAACTCTCCAGCTGCAATGTTTTTTAAAAAAATTCTGCTTTCTTTTCAAAACTTATTCTTCCACTGTTATCATAAATGCTTTCTATGCCAGGATCCTAGAATAATTTGCAAAGTTTGAAAATACAATCTGTCATTTTTCCTGTTCTGCAAGAAAATCAATGTAACAGATTGTTTAATTTGAAAGAGCGCATAAGCACAGTGTTGATGAATTGCCTTAACTATCCACATCACTGGGAGATAGCAATAAAACTTCCTTGGTGTGTACCCATCAACAATGCAATTTTTAAGGGATGATGATTACCTGTGGATAGAAAAGAAAATCCATCTCTACCTTGCACTGACCTGCAAATGCAAAATTTACTGTAATTTGTGCTGTAGCAAAAGAATGGCACCTTTGAGGTAGGTGCCATAAAACCTAAAGAAACCCCTATAGTTCTGGCATGCACAGTGTAAAACAAAATTATAGGTCTGAATAAGAAAACAATTGTAATTACTTGGAGTAGCCTCACAAGACTCTTCACTGAAACCTAATTACTGATAAAAAACTTGAAGTAAGTCCATATTCTCGTCATTATGGTTGAATTACATCAACAGACATTATGGGTCTTGTTTTGCTTCTTACAAAGTCTATGGCAGCTTGTCAGTTTCCATTTTAATTCTAATCTCTAGGAAACTTCTCTCTCGATATCTAGCACAGCACCTTTTAATATATCCCTAATATTATCAATTTAATAACATGATACAGGGCATGCTCAGAGTCAAAACACCGCCCTTAGCTATAAATTAACAAACACCACTGGGACTTCCCTTACCAAACACGGAGTTGTGAATGATGTAACTGTTACATGTGAGGCAAAGTTTTAAGGCAGAGAGAACAGATTTATTGGACCAACTGACATAGCTGGGGGAAAAAAAATTCAACAAACTAGAAGACATTATTATCCCCAAAAGCTCATGTATTTTACACAGCCATATCAGTTACTTTTGACAAAATACACCCTCTCTTCCTGAAACCTCACCTTCCGGATTGCCACAGATAAAACACAGCCACTACAAACATTTTCAAGTAGTGATGATGCCATGGTAACACACATAAATACTGAGGTTTGCATGTATTGAGGCAACATACATTTACTGAGAGAGTTCAGAGAGAATATTATGCAAAAAAAGCATTTTCGGCAAATACTAGTCCCCCTGCAAAATGTTACAATTTTCTACCACCATACATCATACAGAAAAACTGGGATATAAGATACACTTAGTGCTGTTGAGTGCTTTCAGAAAACAAACTCACTTTGACCCCACTCAACTATTCTAGTCCTAGATGATGAACATAATATGAGATATCCCTGTGTGAAGGTGACATGAACAATACAAGGAAGCAGACTGGAAAAGGTTAGACTAGTATACAGCAAGGGTACACATTTCAAGCTTTAATTTTAATTGGTATTTTCATTTAAGAACCTTTATTTCCTAGATAGTGAAACAGACTCGTGAAAGTATTGCAGTGCAAGTTTCTATAGCCCTTTCCCATAGGTTTACTGTTTCCCTTCCTACAGCAGGAGGACTTGCCATAGGCTTACTGTTTCCATAAACATTGATAAGTGTTTTTTCACCTACAGAGGAAGGTGCAACTGACTCCTTTCCAACAGCCTTCAGCTGTGCAAAACAGTTATTTATCACATGCAGGAGGGCCTGCTTGTGTGGAAGTGGCAGGCAGCTACAAGTGTTGGATGTCACACTGACTTTATCCTTTGAAAACACGTTCCTTAAAGCTTCAGACGAGGCAATAGTAATGATAATTATCACATGCTTCAAGATAATGCGAAACTGAGTTCTGAGGCTATGATGATACAGAAATAATTCACTATAAACATACATCCCTGATCTCAATGCCTGAAGTAGGAAAATATTTATGACGAAGTACAGCTAAGGTCTGATTCCACTGCCGTTAAAGCTGATGAGAGTTCTACCCTTAGCTTCCATGGTAGCAGTTCATAAAAATGTATTTACTGGGGAAGGCAAAAGTAATTCATATGTATGACTGCATGAATGCTTATACACTCAGATATAGCTCAATACATTTCTTTTTCCAAAGTCAATGCATTTGAAAAAAAAGGCAACAATTTTGTCCTTTGTCTAATTTCTTGTTCTTACCTTCTTATGATGTATTTTAATATCATGTCTTCATGTTTCCCATAAGCTTTCTTTTATGTCTAAAAATGTCTTCAAGCTCTTCTATTTCCACCATGAGTTAAATTTATATGTACATTATGGCCAAGTTTCTGTTAAAAAAACCCCTTATCTTTGAAATAGGAATTGAATTTCCTTACTCAAATGCCAGCAGTAATTACAACGCACGACTTTGTCTCAAGCAATTTCTTTGGCTTTTTTAAACCAAGAATTAGAAGTTTGATAGCAAATTCAAATGAACATACTATTTGGTTTATCTGAAAATGCAGAGTCAGATCCAATTAAACACAACTAACCTCAAAAACTGCCACCACTTCTGAGGGTGAATCACATCCCTCCCAGCAGTCGAACCTTTCCTGCAATGGGAGAGTCTCTCAAGAGTCTCTCACCAGCCACACGCATCCTTCAGCCCAGAGGGACCAACTCTGCTGAGCTCCTAAATGCCAACATTGTCCAGTTAATATTGCTGCAGGTAAATTTGTGCAAATGAAGCACAAGGACTGTTCATCTGTATGAGTTTCTTGTGCTTAATGGGCAGAGGAATCGAAGGACCAGTGAACTGTAACTTGTATGGGACTGATTAACTCTGAGAAGCAGGGAGCCAAGAGATGCCAACTAACTACTTCAGTACAACAATGATGATCATAGAGCAGTTCTATACCTTAGAACAGCATTAATTTTTTGTCTCCACAACGACAGAATTAACAAATCCAACTCCTAAAAATCCAACAGTACAACCAACTGGAAGATCCTGATAGAATTTGCTGAGAACTAAATAGGAATTTACATAAATGTAGCAATTCATTAATAGAAGCTACCTGTAGATCATAAGTAAGTCAGTAATTAATGACATCTCGGCCTCCCTACAAGTTCCAGCAGTGTAAGACAGACCTTGTACTGAAGGAAAGTAGCTATTTTGGAATTCCTTTGCATTCAGGGTCCTCCACAGAAAAGACTGAATAGGATGGCCCAGCAGAATATCTCATGAAGAAACCTTTTCCAGGATGCAACTGTAGTGATATCTTGGCTTTTCTAATGAGACACTTATGACTTGAGAGCTGAAGAAATAATTTGTCTCTATAGATCATCTCCATTTGCTCATTGCCTGGAATTAAGTTCAAGATGTACAACTTTTTATATGTCATTCTAAATCAGCCTGCAGCAGGTACATATTTATTTGAAGTTATATACCAAGCATTCAATTTAACAGAGCCACACGGTCACAGAAAACCCATTCTGTCGCTTAGGCTGTCTATCCATTGAATAATTGGCCTAACCTACCTCTCTGAGAGCTATGCTGAATTTTCCAACTTTTATAATAAAGTACATTTCTTCAGAAGCATAAAAGAGCCCCTTGTTCTTCTCGAAAATCTGTTTGCTTTTATCCGAGAGCCAAATAAAATATTTGGAAGTGGATGTAGTGAACAGAATGAGGAGAAGTGAATTTTGGCTATTTCTATGCTGAGGGAAAGAGATGAAGTAAAGAAGACTTCAACAACCCCAAAACCATAAAGAACCTTGCTTTTGAGATGAAAGATGGAAAATTTAAAATTTCAGAGTAACATTTATGGACAGGAAGATTTATGGACAGGAAGCCTGAAAGCTGATGATCCTTCAACACGAAGTACTGTCTCCATGAAAGCTGCAGTTCCATGACTATAATTAATCAATAGCACAACAAATGCTGTTAGGCCAGCTAGGATTTCTGAAAAGATGTAACACATTGAAAACACCATCCAATTTCACTAATCCCTATTTTTACATTATGCTCTAATAAGATTTAATGTTAGTAGTCTTTCAAGAAACAGACTTAACTAGGGAGTCAAGGCTAAAATATATTATTAACATGGGTAAAGAGTATTTACATTCAGAAAGAAAAAACATGGCATGTATCTGATTATTTGATAAAAGAATGTCAAAAAATCACATCAAGGTGAAGAGGAAGGTTTTGAAAGGATCTATACTGACAAACTATGAAAAACACCGATGTGTTGCTTAGTGGCTTTCAGCAAAGCTAAGTTTCAGACAAATTAGAAACTTCATTCTAACTCTGTGTCCACACCTGGACTTGAACATAAAAATAATCTAATTTTTTGTGCCAATAAATCAGAACTACTGATACATCAGCTTCATGACTGTCAACCCCCTTGCCCAAAGCTCCCCCAGAACAAACACCTGCATATCTTTGAACAGGGCAACTCACTAGCTGGATGTCAGACAAACTGTTGGAAAAAGATGTTCAGTTCTCTCTACTACCTTTATTTGATCTCACCTCTTTCCCTCTCAGACACCACCTTAGCCACCATGGTAATGACTATTTTAAATCAGCATCTCTTTTAATCTTTTTTTCAGCTTTTTAATCAGCATCTTTTGTCTGTTAATACTCATTTCACTTGGAAGGGGTAACTTTATGCCGGCTCCATATTCCAGTTCCCAGATCTGAGTCATTGTCCACCTTCTGCCCTCTGTGACTCTGCAATTATTTGAAAGTAAAATGCTAAAAGAAGGATTGAAATTATCTCTCCTGTCCCCTCCTTCTAAAATCTTAATGCAAGTAGTTTTAAAATCCAGTCTCTTATGCCTACAATTATCTAATAAATACCAGTCCTATATCAAAAGTTGTAAGTTTCTATTTTATTTGGGAATAAAAGCATTTAATCTAAACACATTCTGTCCTTCAGATGTCCACTTACAGCTGTGAAAATTTTTTTTTCATATAGCTTTAGTTTTCAGCTATTTCACTGGGTTTAGCTCACAGCAAGAAAACCCCAGTGTATTCATTTCTCATCTACATTTCAAATACGCTGCATAAGTTTATCAGATAAAAAAATCTGACCAATTCTTTGATTTACATCACTTCTTAAGAGCTGATTTTTCAATTAAGCAATTGCCAGAGCAAGCTATATCCAAGTATTCCACAAACTTGCACCAAGAGACTGGGACTTAGACACATTTCCACCCACAGTAAACATTAGCATTTACATTTCTCCCTTCAAAGGGTGTCAAGAATGTCACCCAAGAATTGTCACAGAACCACTTTTTCCATTACCCCCTGGGAAAAAAAAATAAAATTATCAGAAGAGTGCTTCTGTGAGGTAGCTGATGTAAAAAGTGACTTGTATTACAATGACATAGAAAATGTTCATAAATTGGCATTTGAGGAAGGGCAGTGACACTGATTATTCTATCACAGACCAATCTGCACCATGACAGGAAATTATGTTCCAGTGTGATAACCCGTGACCCCTAACAAGGATTAGACAGATGTGTCACAGCTGGTTACTACCTGAAGCCAGTAGGTACATAGTGCACCAAGCAACTGTGGGATGCAGGGGTGTCTGCAGAGCACAGCGCTGCTGCAGAGCGATGCAAAGCAATTGCAGCTGCCTGGGAGAACAGAGGCACTGCAGTCATATCAGTGTGGCCATGCTTCCAAAACACTGATTCAAAAACTTTTTCCCTTTTCTCCTTCCTGCCTAGGCCCATCTGATGCAAGGTATAGTCATGAGTTGAGCATATTACTGAGTGTGGGTAATGCACAGAAACAGAAGGATGGGTCTCTCCCAGCACCTGGGCTCATTCTGCCTGTGGTCCAAGGGAGCTGGATGAGAGTCTGCCTTGCTTACACAATACTCTGCTCTGGCCATGCCTTGCTGCATCAGCTTGAGCACATGACCTTCAGGTGAGCTGCCACCCGCTCCATTCTCTCCATGATCCAGGAATGTCTATTTTAAGAGACTGAAAATAGAAAAATCAAAGTAGAAGGAAGGAGAGAGGACTGATAAGCAGTGAATAAGGCAGGAGAGGAAAACTAAGGGAAATACAACTGTTGTAGACAGGTATGACATGGGGAGGGGAGGGAATTAGAAAAGAGCTTCGTCTTCAAGAAGTCAGAGAGGACACAAGTGAGAACAAGAAGAAAAAGAAGCTTCAGTAACAGGGGAGAAAGGAAAATGTTATGGAAACTGTCCTGTCATGACAGGTCAGGAAAAAGGACAGGACAGCCAGCAGCAGACCTGAAAAAAAAAATGGTAGTGAAACATAAGGAAGGGCAAATGAAGTTTGCTTTGCAATGTGCTGGATTTGTGATGATGATAGGACATAGAGGAAATGCAAGGAAAACAGCTGGATAATGAACCTGAGTAAGGGATGAACGATGAAGTGTTGGGAAGCTGGATGTCATTGCTCTTCATTACGACGTTGTAACTGATTAAGATGTCAATCTCATGTGGGTAAGGCAGTGTTTCCTAAAGCTGAGTCGGGCATGCTATCCTGCCAGGATTGTGTGGATGCTTTGAACTGTACACCATAGATAGAACCCCCTTGCAGCCCGTGCAATCACAGCCTTTCATGTATAGAAGCAACTCTTCTTTTAATCCTAATCACCTTTAAAAGCACCCACTCTCAATTCTCATTTCTCAGTCGGTGTCCTTCAACAAGTCTTCTCTTGTCCTGCTGCCATAACTGCACTTCACAGAACACTGGATATTGCTACAGTTAGCCATGTCTGTTTGGACATGCATTTTAATGGATAGTCTGAATATAACACTGGGTTAAATTCAGGGACACACTAACTGAATGTGAAGCACAACACAGAAAAGACAGCATTCAAATGAGATTTTGCTTGCTAACACTGCAAGCATATGAAATTCAAGGATCATCTATCTTACACTTTGTTCCTGTCCAGGGTAAACAGGCCTGACTCAATATTTGCTGATTGGACACCACCAGCACCATCTCATGGGAATGAACCTGGTAAGCTACAGATACTTAGATGAAAGAGACCCCACCCATCTAGGAAGACCAACACATCCCAAGTCAAGAGGCTCTCCACAAATTTCCTGTTCCACGGTGCTTATACAGACTTTTCACTTATTCATTGGTTTAGCAGCAAAAAATACTTTTTCTCTTTGCTGAGGCTTCTATGCCTCCACATGCTGCATTCATGCTTATACCCCAGCTAAACTCAAATTCCTAAAATCATAGCTGGATATGCACAGAAGGTCATCAGAAACACAGAAAAACACATATCATTCTCAGCTTCCCAGTGGTCTGTAGCATCATTCATTATCAGGCCAGGGAAGGGGCCAAATGAGATCAGGGCGCACCTAACGCAGCAGATTTATACAGGCTGCACTCACTGCCTTCTCCTGCCATGCAGTGTGGATAGAGCATTCATCCAAGGAATAAGAACCATCTTTCAGTAAGTGCCTTAAGAATATATAAGTGTAACATTTTCCAGGAAGAAGTGTTCCAATTTTGGGTCTCTAGTGACACGTGAGGCAGAGATAATATCAGCTAGGAAAAAGAGGAGCAAAAGCAAAGATATTCTTAATGATACACAAGATTCTAATTAAAATGTCTCAAGCATTGAAATTTATTTGCCACTGATATTGTGACATGCATACTGAATTTAATGTGTAATCAGTGCTAATCCATTCCAACCCTTGCAATATCAGCAACATTAATGCAGACCACAAGTAGAATTACACAAATAATGAGGACAGCTCAGAAAGATAATTTAGAAAGGTCCTTAAATATCATCCAAGACAACAGCAAGATTACGAGAAATTCTGTGACCTCAGAAAACTGTCTTGTTCTCCTTCAGGCCTAATTGAAATCTGCAGCTGGGTGCAGTACTTGTTCCCTTTAACAAGATATCCCTGGTAAGGAAAAGTGTCAACACAACTGCTGTAATTATTTCTATCTTAACAATAAAGATTCTTCATGCCTGCCTACAGTCCAGACCAGGACTTGGGTGTCTGTAGAAGCCTAATTCATTAGTTCTGCTGGAAAGGAGAACATTTATATTTGAAAAGGCTTACTTTTCTCAGTCCTGCTGCTTCATTTGTTCTTTATAAACAGATACATCTGTACACTTCTAAGATGTCTTAGAATGAATATATTGTTTAATATGATAATTTGCTTATAATTTAATTGATACCAAAAGAGAAGCACCTACAAATGTTTTTAATGATCCAGCTTGAGATTACCTATCCATGTGGCTTTACTTTTAAAAATGTATCTCAATAGCTTCTCTAAGGATTGGGAGCACCGGTTGAGGAATCAGTTAATGATTTTTATCATAATTACAAGATTTAGCATCTGTCAGACCAAAACCTGTTTCCTAAAGAACAGAAGGCCTGACCTTGAGTGGAAAATAAATCTCAAGTCACAATTATGAAAATTATAATTTCTCCCTTTTCCATGAAAAGCTTGCCAAGAAAGTTAAATGAAATTCAGAAATATGTAGGGACACTGCTGTTAAATTACATGGAAATCTGAATATACAAATTCCTTCATGATCTTCTTCCAAAGTATTCTAAAATTCAAGTCAAGCATATTTTAATCTTGCACTGGTACAGACCTGCTTGCTTCTCTGAAAGGCCACCAAAATGCCACTGAAGTTAAAATGGATGAGTTAACCTTTTGAAAAGTACTCACTGCACCACAATTATTCTGACCTTTGACTGTAAAATCCTTTAACTTTGCTAGCTATTCATTTAATGCCCATTTGTAATTTTTAAAATTATTACTACACGATTGAAAACATTTGTTTGGCAATCCATCACCATGACATGTAGCAGTTTGCAACAATGAAGTATTTTGGTACAGGCAGTTTTAATTATTTAACCAATAATAAATAAGGCAAGGGGAGGCAAGAACTACAGGAGGGGTGGAAGCCCACAGAGAATTGCTGTGAAATGTTTTTACAACCATCTTAATGTATAAAGCTTTTTTGATGGATAGATAGGTGTTGATATTAAAAAAAAAAAAAAAAAGAAAAGGAAAAACACAAAACCAACCGCTTCCAGCCTCCCCACAAAAAACTGATGTGGTTGTGCCTCATCCTTCAGCAAGTAGAGAAGAAAGGCTCATCTCCACAGCCTTGGGAACTTCACTTCAGCTGTAAGAGGAGAGAAATGGTCTGGATTCCACTAAATCCTGTATAGCTAAGGTAGAACAGGAATTCTTACCTTGATTCTGTTCATAATGAAATGGAACTTGCACTGACTAGCACTAAAATGTTATCAACAGTCATGAAACAGCAGTCTGTTCCCCCACTCCTTCCAAGTTTGGTCACTGATGAAGATTACCAGGAAGCTGTCTCCTCCACTGACAGCAATTTACCTGTTATCTTTATCAGCAGCCTACTGGTTGAAGCACCGCTGACAGTCCATTTTGGTCAGCAATGCAACTTCACAGCCCAAGTGATCTCTTGGGCACTTGGGCATCTCCACAATACCGTTTCTACATGTCCCCCTCTCTTATATGTAGAGAATCTAAGTTTGCAAGGCCATTTCAGAGAGACAACGCCCAGTGCAAAAGGTTAACAAAGTCAGAACACACATCTGCCTAAAATCCCATGTTGAAACATATTCATAAAGGGAGAGGAAACAGACTCTGATGCTGAAAAGAAATGCATAAATCAGATGTGGAATTATAACATCCATCTAGCAGAAGAGCATAACAGCAGCACCAAAACAAAACTAGTATTTATTACTAAGTTCCACTGGCTATGGCAGTACCTTTTAATTTAATTCTCAGTAAGAACTAGTGAGTAATCAGCACTAGGTCTTAAAAGTCACTCGTGCTCTGATAAATATAAAGGCCAGAAGGCAAAAGCATCCAGAAATCAGCAGTTCTGTCACCTACACTTCTGTCAGCACTTCCTTATCAACTGGAAATATTTGAAACTGTAAAATAGAAAAATGTCAGTTTTAAAAGAATGCAAATTAGACAACTTAAGCAAAGTAAGACAAAAAATGTATCATGAGCCAACTGCTAGATACTGAATAATTCTCAGAAATTGCAATGCACCAACCCTGAAGACAACAAAACCCATTTTAAATCACAACCAGTGTATGTAGCTCTGTTTAAGAAAGTATTCAGACACCTTTTGATTAACAACACTATTATTTAACTGTTTCATAGGAATCTTAAAATAGCTCACCCTCTCTTAGAGCAAGCTGAAAGGATAATACTGTAGCCTAACCTTCCTACACAAAAGAAGCCTATACTTCATTTTAGGTTATTTTACTACTACTGTATTATCTACTGCAACTCTGATGTCTCTCATTTATTTAACATTCTCCAGATATGCATTAAAAAGGAAATCTGGGAGTTTACAGTGAATATCATTTCAGCATTGACTAATCTCTCAGCATACAACAACTGTGACAAGTCAGTCCTACTTTCAAACTTTGAAGAGATTTTTAATGACTGAAGAAGCAATGAAACTTCCAAGAAGTTCAGTAGAAACATGACAACTTATACAAGAGAAAAAAAATTAAAACCCTAGAAACAAGACATTGTAGTGGAAGGGAAAAAGCAATAATTGAATTTTCTAAAGAGGTGAGAAAATTGACATGTAGGCAGGTTTAAATCACAGAGGAAATAAAGTAAATATCAAATGAGGAAAGCTGACTCCTGCATCCCAGTGGAAATGCCTTAAATTAAAGCACAGAGATGCAAGAGTGAAACACTTACAACAGTAACCTTTTGAGATCAGGTCTGCATAGCAAAACTATTTGCAAAGGATAACTAAACCCTCATCCTGTTTCGTCCTGTGTACGTGGTTCAGAATTAAAGGCTGGTATTGAGACAATTCCTTCTCCGGATGTTCTCGTAGTCTGAACAGCAGGAATCTAATGCAGTCATTCATGAACATGAAGAGCTAGACTGAAAATTGATTATCTTAGCATGAAAAATGTTCCCAAAAACTTCCATTAGATATGTTATTAAATTATCAGATCAAATATGTAAGGACATAACCATAACAGTAAATATAATATACTATGAAGTCTAGCATTTTTCCTTTTAATGGGACCTTGGAAACATGTCAAATATATCCCATATATTATTCATCAAATTGACACCTTGTCTGGCTGGCAGTTTTATACTTTTCAGTGTATATTAAGAGTATGTATTTCTAACAACTGTTTAAAAAGAAAAAGTCTTGTCAGGTGTGCATTGATGAAAACAACTACCACCTAAATATTTACTCCTGCTTACAGCAGAGGTAGTGGAAAACAGCATTACCTCTAGACCATGCTGTCCCATAACAGTGCATCAAAGACAGAAAAGACAAAGAGCACCAGAAGTTGAGGGATTTTAATGAGAATTTGCCAATTTGTCAAAACCAGACCATTATGTAGAGAACTGAATGACTTCAATAAAATTATAGCAGAATTCAAAAGCAGATCTTCAGTGGAAGCTAAGAACCAGCTTCTCACCACGAAGTTTCCCTGGTTTTCTGTCAGCACATTTACCCACTTAGCCAGCAACCTGCTGAAGGCTAAAACATAGAAATTAGCCCAGCCTGAAACATTCAGGTCTTCCATTTACCATCTCTTCACACCGTGTATCAAGCATAAGACTGAATAACTTAAATGTCACGACTTTGCAATTAAAAATGCCTAATGTATAATACTTCCAAAATGAACGAAGTTCTTCATTGATTTCTCACATTATCCATCAGGCTAGATTTAAGTTGAATCAGTCCACTGGAAACCTTTTCCAAATTGAAAATCATCATACATTATTACAGTTTCATTGGCTAAAATGGCTAAAATAGCTGGTTTCATTGGCTAAAATGGCTGGGAGCAGCATCAGCATTTCACTTAGCAAATAACTGCTATTAGGGTCTTATGTACAGAGACATCATAATAGAAACATAGGCAATAGGTAATAAAACACTATCCAAAATTAAGAGATCATACAGTTTTTCTATAACTTTACAATCCAATATAACTTGGTATTTTGGTCTTCTGTATTGGAAGACCAATATTGTGTTACTCCTGGTCTTAAGTAATGCTTACTTTTATCTGCAAAGGTGGGTAAACTCTTCCATTTATTCGGAAGCAAGGATGACTGTCTCAAGGCATAAATTGAAACAGTTCTCTAACTGCCAAGATCAGTGCCGGAAATTTAAGATGTTATCTTAAGATTTTCTGAAAAACCACCAACAGATATATTTGGGAGACTGAGGCAAAAAAGATGTAAAGTTCATCCACCTTCTTTCTGATCAGTGTAGGAACGTTACAGTTCAACAGTGAAAAGATCACCATTTGGGAATTAGCAGATAAGAAGAGAAAAATTGCCAGGCACTCTAGACATCAGTTTCTGTTACCCGCAATTGAAAAGCTTTTATCTCATTCTTTGTTGCAGTCGAAAGAGGTGATTGCTTCTCATGCTCACTAACAGCAGAGTGGGTCCAGGAACACATTAAATTGAAGCCTTTATTTTTTTCCTGGTCATAGATGTTTAAAAGCAAAGAGTTTACAGTTGCCTGTTCACGCATTCTATGTGTATTTCAGAACCTAGTCTTGTAATGAACATTACATGTACTAGGTTTTCACGCACAAGATTTTCCATTAGAAGAAAGGAATTTTGATCACAGTCCACTGCAAGAGATGAAAAATAATGGAACAGTTTTTTCAGCGATAGAATTTTAGTTCACAAATAACAACATGCATCCTTTCTATTAAACACTGAATTCATCCAGCCCTACCATGACATTCACAGGCATAACAGCAGTAAGAATGCACAGTAAGATCTCAAATAATACTGCTATTTCCTTCTTAAACACTGTACAGACACGAAACCCAAAGCTTAGACATGGAACACATTAATCTAGAAATCTAAACAATCTTAAAAATAGGAAGATATTAAAAGCATAAGAAAGTAACCCCTTCAAAAAATCTTTTCAGGGACTAGAATGGAATAAGTGCTTCTGGAAGTTGAAAAAAAAAGTAGTTCTCAAGGACGTGTGGTAAACTATCATTTATCATTCTCTCTAAATGTGTGATATAGATGTATGGTTAATAACACATTTTACTCTCAATGGTATACAAACTAGGATCTGAAAGCAATACAGTCATTTATAAAACCAGCATATGTCCTTGTACCATGTGGGAAGAAACATCCTCTCAAAACTTCATTTTGGCTTTATTTCATATAAAAATGTGAGAAAAGCACAAAAATCCACCAGTTATTGATAATCACAGATGAATTCATGGATTCGCAAACTATAAGTCCCGTGAATTTCCCAAGGAATGTTATTTTACTATTTATTAATTTTTTAAGAACTCCAATTCCTGGATAGTTTATTCCAGTAAGATATTTCAGAAATTCTACTGATAAATATTGTCATGGAAAAAAACGTAATTTTTATTTATGTGCTGTGTGTGACTCAAGTAATGGAACAATTCTACTGTTTGCTTAAAAGTGCATTTCAGTGTAATAAATATTAATATATATATAGAGAGTCCTAATTTTCAGAATTATTTCTCCCAAAAACTTTATAAACAATGAGAAATCATTGCACCACAGGTGTGTACTCATTGCATTTACAGGTAACTAATTAAAAGCCAAGGAAGCCTAAAGAAGCGTGCTGTAACGCTAAAGTTCCATTTTCGCTGCAATGATCTTCAACCAATAAATATCACCATATTGACTCTGTAGCATGTAAGTAGGATATAACAAATTATGATGGTTAGGGATCCACCAAGGGCTGTAATCCAGCAGCAGCATTTACCCCTTTGGCATGAAAGCCCAACTGCACCGGAAGCAGGACTTCCATCCTTGGAGATGGCCAAAACCAGTCTGGACATGGTCAGGGGCAAACAGCTCTTGGTGGCCCTGAGCTTGGAACAGTTGCTCTTCAGAGATCCCTTCCAACCTCAACTATTGTGAGATTCTGTTAAAATGGGAGCTGTAAACCCTTCTTGTTAAAGCATGGTGAAACATGCAGCTGTTACTACCAGAAATTGGTACCTCACTTTATGTGGCACTTCAAAAATGAGAACTTGGGCCACGCTCTTCTCATTCATTACCTGTGACTACCCAGTGTGCCCCAGCTGCCTGTGTGCAATCCAACCCAGGATCCAGCAAACACTTGGGGATATGCTTACCTTCAGGTACATAAATAGTCCAGCACATTCAACCAGCACTTTCATATGCCTGAAGGCAAATACACCCTTTCATTTATTTTAGATAAATGCCTTTAGAGCAGTATGGTGCTTAGGATTTATGATTTACTAGAGTTTATTACTCTTGTGAGCAGTATCTGCATTTTGAATTTAGAACCTGTCATGTTAAAATAACACAAAACCAGTGAGAAGAAATCACACACCTACTATGAGTGATTCCAAACTCAGCACATGATGTCAAGAGTAAATTTGTGGAAATGATTAGTGATTTACTTGCCATTTATAATTTACTTGAGATTTTTTCTCCTTTTTTACTTACTAATGAAATGTCTATGAGTAGATCACAATTTTCTCATATTTATTATTCATTACAACTATTTGCTGAATAATTTCTGCAAACAGTTCCTCTTTTGTAGCTCAATCCCAATGTGAATGTTTATTATTCAAAATTTAGTCTGTGAAACTAATTAAGCCATGTATTAGACTTTGTTCAGTGTTTGCCTGAACATTATTCTTATAACCAGTGTGAGTTCTCCAAATAGCCTCCTCTCCAGTATGAACTTAAATTGTATCATTCTGTGAACACTCCTGTAAAGCTTCTTTGCTAAAACATTCATAAAAAGCAAACAGCATGAAACAACTGAATTTTAAAATCTTTTCAAATATTCGAGGTTATTTTTTGTCAAGACCAACTAAGCCTACCAATAAAAGACAGTACAATGTCAGTTGCTGACCTGCTCAAATGACCGAAAAAGATCTCTTTCTTTTCCTCATAGTCAAAATAAGGAACACTGTAGTAGCAAAAGTAGATGCCTTTTTTTTTTTTGCAAGTTCCTTGTACCCAGTTTCCAAGTATTCCAAGCACTGCTTGAAGCAATATGCCAATCATTTGTTTAATTGCTACATCATTTCAGGGTGAGTTGAAAACTGCTAGGGTTTTAGTGGGAAGAAGATGATGGAAAAAGGAAATACGCAAAAGGAAAGTGTACAATGTACACATCACACACCTCTTCCAGAGCCCTAGAGTTTTCACATAACTGACCTCCAAGTGTTTGTAGAGATTCCCATCACTTAAAGCCAAGAACTTAAAGCCTTTCACTTTGTTTTTCCGGATTTATTACAGATTTTTGAGACTTGGCATAATTTGCTCATATCTTCAGACTTCTTGCAGTCTGAAGAACCCAACAATTTTTGGAAAATCTTCATTTAGCAGCTGGGACTTTAGGGTAAACACCAGGTATTGAGAGATACGCAGTGAATACAAGAGACCTGCCATTGTTAAAAGGCAGTAGTATTGCAGAGCTCCTTCACAAATTTGAGAGGGGTAAAAGATTTGCCCAACTGCACACAGCCACCCAGCAACACAGATCACAGGATGCTCAGCATTGTAGATTAAAGAATTAGAACTGAAATCAGATCAAAATGATACTCACAATAACCTCTCTGCAGAGAGGTGAATTTTACACTGACTCACCCCTCAATGGTTAACTTAATCCGAACTCAAAGGCAGTAATACTGTTAATACTAGGGATGATCTGTTTCAAAATTCAGTGATTGCTAGAATTAGTAGTTCCACTGGATTCTAAAGAAATCATTCAGAATTTTTGTCTTTGGGAAATTCTTAAAAAATGTACAAATGAAAAACAATTTTTAAGAATTTTGCTCCATTTCCAGTAGCGGATACTGAAACAACTTAGCCGTATCTTCCTTTCCAGGACAGATCTCACATTTTCTCGTGGAATTGCTACTCACATTCTCTAACCAGTGTGCTTTGATCTTTGTGTTAGTGCCACTCTTGTTTACAAAATGGGAATGGTGCAGTGGGAAAAGTAGTTTAGAATGAAAAGCACCTGAAGCACAATACTGATTCAGAATAGTGGAAAAATACAGTAATTAGAATGCATTTTAACCAGAAAAAAAGGAATGGGAGGGAAAAGCTGGAATTTTTAGCCAAAAACTATTTCGAGATATTTTTGTGTTAATTTTACACATTTTACATATTCTGAAGCCATTACCTCTCCCCCAATAATACGAATAATTTTCCTAGGATCATTACTCTTCACATCTCCTAACACTTAATGCTTTTTTTCCAGCTGGAAATCTATGCACTGGTTACATTTCTTATAATCTCATCAGGGGTATACTGCATGTAGACAATTTTTGAGTCTTTTTCCTTCCAAGGTCTTTTTCCTTTCCTTCCTTCTCAGCTTAGGAGCTGAGATTTTCCATTTCTTATGTGTTATCTTGGTGTGGATGAAGCCACAGGCAATAGCACACACAGCATTCTCACAGGGAACTGTAATATGTTTCATGTCATTGGGCTAGCCACAGTTAGGAAACTACAGGCTTCTAGTGAAAGCTACATTATAAACTATTCCATGCACTTTGCTGCAATTTCTGAAAATTCAAAATTTTTACAGCCTCATTAAGGAAGCTTCTTGTCTAACATAGGTGTCTTCAACTCAATTTTGATGTCAGCTCCTGAGCCATAGCAAGGTACCACCACAGCAACTTCACTTTAGATTGTGCTGTCATTGGGTTTAATAATCCTAACACATTTTTTAAGACACTGTGAATGCCAGTGAATCTTGCAAGGAATTTCTGAGATGCTATGAAGAGACACATCACTTTCACTACTTAAGCAAAAAAAACTTCAGTGAGTGCCTGTGTAAGATCAAGAAAAATGTTTAAAGTACTTTAATATGGTTGCCCTTTAAACTAAAAGGAAAATAACCACAATAGATTTCTAGTACAAACACAGATATTTGGTCACAAGATGTCAGACCTTACATCTCCTTTCCAAATACATTATACAGTATGGGTACCTGATGGCCTATTAGCTTAAACTTCTTCAGGTGTATTTGCTGACCACTTCACGTCATTAAGCAGTGGAGATGAAGTACTAAAAGCGAAATACATATCCTATGATTCTTCCCTTTGTTCCTATTTATGGTTCCCTTTAGAAATATAGGAGTTAGCTGTCAAAACTGCTACTTCTGAAAGAATTCCAGTGGTCCAGTGATTTGAACCTCTTTGAGGTATGTTTTTAGCTGTGTTGCCAGGATAGGTTCATCAGGACAATCTGTATCTGTCAGCAGTTCTTCAAACACCTTTTAGTAAGCTTGCAATAGCACTGCCATAGAGATGTACAGAAGTGACACTGATTATAGAAAGAAAATTCTACCAAGCTTACTTCCAATTGCTGGTGAAAAATACACACAGAATTCATGTGCATGCTTCACTGGAAGAAAGAAGAATAATATTTTATTTATCAGGAATCCCAGACATTTGGAACTTTCATCTTCCAGGACAGAGTTCTTTTTCCTTGGGCTATAAAAAAACTTTTGCAACCAGTTATATGTTTTAAATTTTTCCGTCTTCTTTCCTGAACATTAAAGCAAGCTCCATGAAGTTAACAAATATTAATAATATCTAACTGGCTAACACCGCTGCATGACTATAATTGTGTGTCGCCTTGCAACACTACGTTGTCTAAATGATTTCTTTTTCCTTTTGGCAATCTACTTAATAATTCCAAACACTGCTGATGAAGGATTACTTCCAGAGAAATACTTCTTATTACAATATTGTGCAGATAATAAAAATTCTTATTCAGATGTACTCAATATTTTGCTGAAAGACATTTAATATTAGTTCAGAACCTTTGTAGTGACAGCTGCTCAGCAGGACAAAATCTCTCCATTTGATTAGAGTCTTCGGGCAGTCTCATGGAAGTTGTTACTGAGAAAGAGTAATTAGGGTTCTCCCTCTCCTTCACCTTCAGTAATGGGTTTATCTAAATGTGCAGGAAGGCTTACTTTTAATGGTTTTAATCTACATATATACAGAGGGAGGTTAAAACTAGAGGTCCCTTTTAACCTGAACTATTCTATGATTTATGAAGGGTATGGTTATATTAATACAAAAACTGAGGAAAGATAAATACAAAACAAAACCATGAAGTTTTATAAAACTAAGTAGTTGCATAGAATTGAAAAATAGCAGAAATTCTGAATGATAGTTTCAAAGACACTGCTAGTAAAACAGTTGCTTCAGGGTGAAGTTCAGTTTGATTTGCTGACTTATTTTTCCTACCACCACCTCTATTTAGCTGTAATAAACTACAGATTATAGCACTGTGTCACGTGAAAAGGGGAGACTTCCTTTACCTTAGTGTGGGGAGATTTACTCGACTCAATTCAGAGGATGAAAGCCAGCTGTGTAGAGAATGACCTTCATGTTTGTAATCCCACTTTCCTTTGCTACAGAAATGGAAGGTCAAGGTCTTATGCTAAAGAAAGTAGAGCTGAGAACTGAATCTGCTTAAGTTCTACCACTGCTTGCTGGTAGAACCCAAGCACATGGGTGCAGTCAAAACTGCTGTGTATTCTGAGCATACAGTCTGGAACACAAAGGCTCAGGTTTGCAGAAGTTTTAAGAATTCATAGGTACAAGTTAAGTGCCTTGACATGCTAGTATTAAAAACCTCAGCTCCGGAAAAATACTAAAAATTGTGTTCTTTGAGAAATAAGGCAGTGATAATTCTGCATTAGTCACCCAAGCTGATCTTTGCTTTGAGGATATATTATTGTGCCATAGTACCACACTGTAAAACAGAAATAATAATAAACATTCCTTTCACAAGAGTATTATAAAAGGGAGACACTAACATTTTTAGTTTTGATGGAGCCCATCAGTCTTATGAGGAAATCAATAGTGTCATATTTAGAGAAAGACTGGAATGCTGCAGTGAGCCAGGGAGCCACAAACTGAATGAAGCACATCTTTAAATGACGTATTTGCAAACTGTCTGTTAGATGAGTACTATCCATCTTGTGACCTGAATGAGGCAGGCAGGCAGGGAAAGAGCTGGAGAAGAATAGTGTGCTCTCACATAATTAAAGTCAGTATCATAATACAACACATTTCAGCCCAAATACTTTAAAAGTTTGGCTAAGCTCCTAGCAACTGAATGAAAACTGTTCCAATGAGAAGTTCTGGGAACTGTAAATATAGCCTTGTTTCCTGTCTTAGATCTAACATACTGTTATTACAAAAATCCTCAGGAAACTAATGAAACACTTTGCAAACTAACACAAGAACAATTTGGAATAGCATTCCAATGGTGGAAGATCTAATCCTTCAAAAGGCTTTGTTTATGTTGTAAGAATTTTGAGACAGGCATTCCCTTTCGAATGAGAGCTACTTAGTTATTTTCTATGCAGGAAAAAAAACAGGAATGAAAAAAGTCTTATATTGACAAGATCTGTTCATGATTTGAGTCTAGTACAATCACTCAGATTATGACCTCAGAGTCAGTGTGGTTTAATTAGTATTTAAGTGTATGTACTATAGCTGCATTTAATTACAATCCCAGATTCCTATCTATTATCTGACAGATGATTGCTACTATTTGGCATTCAAACAGCTTCCAAAACATAGGAAACCCATTAAGAATAACAATTAGTGATACAGCATGCTGTTACACAAAACAAGCCTACAGTATGTGCTAGATCTCATAAACACACACACACAAAGACTTAGTCATCAAAGTATCGAAATATTAAAGCAAAAGAAGGCCCCAAACTAAGGTGAGTTATGTTTTGTGTTTCCTCTTTGTTTAGATTATGATCTCACATTTCAGTTCCACGGATTAGAAGCTTGTGTGGTAGTGCCCATGAGACCCTAATATCACAGAAAAATCTAAAGAATCAGAACCTTCAGATATATGTTTCTAAGGATAAACCTGAGCACTGCATCCATACTGATATTGTACAATACACTGTATGCTGCCAGGCTTTGAAATACTGCAAAGTTATTGCAAAGTGTTATTGCCTCCATTGCTAATATTGAAGAATGTCATTAGCTCAATTGATATCCAAAACAGCCACGGTGATGTTTGCAATTAAAAAGTGATTCTGCAGTTGAGCTCTTCTTGTCTCCAACTTAATAGGATTTTGCCTTACATCCGAAAAAGGAAATAAAAAAGGACAAATACACAAGAAGCAATCTAGTGCCCCTAAAGATCTGATAGTTACCACTTCAGGGCATGTTGATTTACCTCACCACTGAGAATTAGTTTGTTGTCTTTTTCTCCATCCGCTCATATTATATAATCTATTTTTAATGTTGACACATTTACATTTAAAAACAACCCAGAGACACATCTTTACTTATGTATCTTGCTAAATGAGAATAAAATTCAAACTGAAATGCATCAGCTATTTCTGCTGACACCCAAAGTATGTACTCCTTTCCCTTACTTCTCTATAACTCTTTACTTGGATTTATAAATCCTGTTACTTTTTTGGAGTAGCAGACCATATTGTCACCATAATTTGTGATTCTTAAAAAATCTCACACTATTTTGTCTTAGGTTTACAGATCCTTCAATTTATTTATTTGTCTTAGGTTTACAGATCCTTCAATTAAACATGTTTACAAGCAAGCCTTAATCTCTTTTGGTCATAAATTAAAAGTGCAGTTTTAGGTGTTACGAGGCTTAGAGATTACTTTTTTAAGGCCAAAATACCTAAAGTTATAAAAAACCCAGAATGATTAAACATCATTAACAGGAATTGACAGGAGAGTTTACAACAATAATGTGAAGAAAGTGTTAAATTACTTATACAGAAATTTCATCAGTCTCTGCTCAACTTCCTGTTTTGTCTAATAGATGAGAGATCTAGTTAAGATGATCCTAAGTCAAGAACTGGACAAATCCTGGAATGCCAGAGCATGAGAAATAGGAGTATTGTCAGTAAGGAAGCTAAGTGAGCAAAGCCCAGAGTGGGACTGCACTGCAAGTGGGAACTCCAGGAGTAAGTTCCAGTGCCAGGGGCTAAAGATCAGGGATAATAAGCAAGCCACAAGGACAAGGTACAGTAATGTGCAGTGTGAGTAAAACAAAAGCAACCTGCTGAGTGTCCCAGAGCAATGAGTGCAATTTGCTCCTATGTCTGATGAGTAGGCAGCTATCAGTCAGCCTGACACCAGTCTTCAGTCCTGGGAGACCAGCTACATGCTGGTGACATCTGTAGCTGAGTATTGAAAAAAGACTACATGAATGTGCATCTGAATTTTACAAACACAGGACAATTTCCATGCACAAGTATAACATGAACACTTAAAATATCTTAGATAATGCTATGTGGTAAGTGGCCTGATTAGGTCATTGAGAGCTTTGAGTTGACAGTGATCTCAGCCCATCATTGTTTTCTGTGTTTTCAGCCTTGTCTTCATTTCAGAGACAGATTTTAGCGAGATCCTCAACTTTCTCCCTCTATAGAGACATATTGCTTGAAAGAAGCAGTACTTTATATGTGTGAAAGCAAATACATGGCTGTAGACAGTTTATTTTATATACCATAGCAGAAAAATTGTCTGCAATGCCTGTGTGAACCCCTCAGCACAGAGCTAGATGAGGTATTACACTTCATCTGCAACTGAAAATTCTATCAATTGACAGAAAAGGGGCAGAGGGACACAGAAATACAGACAGGCAATAGATATAAAGAGACAGAAGTTTAATAGCAAGTATACCAAAAAAAAAGGATATGAAATACATTTGATGCAGGTGAAAGATGTCAGCTTATTGCTTTTTATTTATAGACCTGCACAGAAGTGTACAGTGCTTTGTCATACAAAAATTAAATTGATGCAGATAGCTCAAGGAGTAGACATGTGAAATCAGAACTTGCATGAAGAAAGCAGTAGAATGAGTTAAATTACTGTGGAATAGGAACTGCTTTATCCTCTGGTCATCACAATAAAAATGCAATGAATTATTCTGAAGAAATATCCAGTGTCTTGCTAATGAGATTTAAAGTGTCATTACACAATGTAAGGCATTCAGACAGGAATTAGTGATAAGCAGATAACTCTTGGGGGGAAAAAAAAGTGCAAGACTAGAAAACACACAATAGCAAAAGCCACACATAGACCTATTTGAAAAAGAGGTCTAATACCCTAAGCAAAAATTGTTTCCTGAAAAGATGTCGTCTCAAAGACCAACCTTTTCTATAAACTACAGAAAAGATAAAACACAAACAGAACGTCTTGTGAAGTGCATAAGAAGCACCAGCTAATTTCTGCCCTCAAAATACACCCTAAGGGTATCAGAATCCAGAAACATTATCTCAGAAAACATCTTTCATGTTTGTACACACTTAATTGTTCTGGATGGTGCAAGACTATTTTATTTACTTCATTAATACTTGAGTTCTGCTAAGGAATTGAATGTTGTAAGGATTTAAAGATTCAAGAGCAGTTGAAGGGACTGATTGAGATCTAAATCTAGAGTAATGCTCAGCTAGCACAGTATCTCACATTCAGACCCAAAAATTATGATTACCCAACATGCAAGTGCTCTTTGGGTTGCCACCACCTATGATTTTTGTAGAAAGGAAGTAAGTTCTGTGAGACTGAAGTAAGAGAATGAACGTGGTAATTTCCTGTGAAGTTAATTATAGCAAAATTACTTGTTTATTTTATTTTTCTGTAAAATAAGCACAAGGCTTGTATAAGCATAATGGATACATGCATTGTGCCTATAAATTCTCATTCGTATGGGATAAACCACTGTGGCAATGCTTTGAAATTAACAAGCCTTCTCAGTTCATTACAGATAAAAATACTGAGTTTCCACCGTCAGTATGAAATGAATAACTGTTAGCTGTGTAAACAAGTTTTGAATTTAATTTCTGGTACCACAGAAGCAGCAACAGCAATTTCTTTTCATACATTTGAGCTATATAAAGATAGGCAGCAAACACTAACTCTTCAAAAACTTCCCAAAATGGTTTTAATTACTTTTCTAATTTTTTTTAAATGAAGACATATGACAGTAACACATAGCAGAGATTATTTGTACTTCCAGCACTGTGAAGCAGTAATGGTTTATTCTTTTTGTACTTGATAGGGTGAGCATTATTTTCAACTCTAAATTATTCTGAATTTTGAAAGTCTCTGACTATTTCACAAAGTAGCAAAATTATGTTTTAGATGAGATGCATAAGAGAATAAGTACTTTTGGAAAACAGACAATTTGAGAATATTTCTAATGGGAACACTTTCACCTGACAGAAAGAATAAAACTTATTTTCCCAAAGGACAGGGACTTATTTTTACCTGTTTTTCCTCTTAGAGAATCATAAAAAAAACCAAAAAAAACCCAACAACAACTTTAAGATCATCAAGTCTAAACATCAACCTATCACTGCCAAGTCCACCACTAAACTTCATCCTTAAGTGCCACATCTACATATTTTATATGCTTCCATGGGTGGTGGCTCTACCACTTCAGTGGACAGCCTGTTCCAGTGCTTGACAACCCTTTTGGTGAAAAAATTTTTCATAATAGCCAATCTAAACCTCCTCTGGCACAACTTGAGACCATTTTCTTTTTCAATCAGCACTGATTAAACGCAAATTCTGATACTCTGCACAACACACCTTCCATGTAACTAAAAAAGTGTCAAACACTTCACATTTGCTGCTGTCATTTAACAAAAAAATTTATGAAGTGTCTGAGAATAGCTCACTAGATCACATTTACATGGATACCTCGGTCTGCATGGGCTAAGTAGGACTGAATTAATGAATGTACTGTTGCTTCACATACTGAAAGTGTGTCACTAAAGGGATAATCTGCAAATGCAGAAGCAGGGACTGGGAGAAGCACTGGCTGCAGTCGCTGATGACTCCCTCCTCTGCGGTCTCAAGAAGCTTCCTCAGATCAGAGTGCTTGATCCATACTCCTGGGAATGACTCAGGACACGAGCAAAAAGACAGGATGTGTCCACACTTAGGGTTTTCTTTCTCCTCTGTCCCAATTTCATTCCCAGAAGTGCTGTGCTTAAGAAAGGCACAGTGTGACACCATAAGAGACTTACATCTTCTCAGCACAAACAAACACAGTCTGGGTGGCAGCAATGAAGCAAAATCTTCCCTAGGGCATACACTAGGATTATCAACAAGGGAAGACTACTTCTGGATTAAAGCTTTGGCCCACTGTCATCTATGGCAAAACTCCCACTGAAGTCAGCGTAGCCAGGATTTCACGTCTGTTGCAGCAATTTTGACTCCCTTCCTGTTCTGCCTTGGGACTTCCAGCCAGCACAAAAAGGATTTTAACAGTGCCAGAAGCTTTTGTGTTACGAACTGCAGCAGAAGTCCTGAAACCCTTCACATAAACAACCAAATACTCATCAGCCATTTAAGAAATTTAAGACACTGCCAAGCTCCAGGGGATTCAAACCTGCATACACGAGTATGACGTTTCACACTGGCACACCATGCTGAAACACCCTTATCCGATTTAAGTGCCTGCTTTTTTTTTTTCTTTTTATGAAAGTGTTATGGCAGAAAATTCATGTTTTGCTTGAACACAGAGCAAGAAGCAAGCTAAATTATATACTCAATACAAATCTCATGCAATAATGATGAAAGAAGTGTAAAATGACTTTAACAAAAGCAGACACTTCACGAAGTAAAGTCTTCTCTAAATTCAGTATGTGTAGGCAATATAGAGAAAATGGAAATGCATTAAAAAAAGATGAAACTGTAGATCAGACTGGCCAAAAGTCTTAATGAGACTGTAAAATATTATGGTCAGTCTCTGTTTAAAATATACTCGGCCTTTGTCACTGCGTATAAAACAGATAGAAACTTAGCAAGATGGCAGGAACATAATTGTAAGTCAAGCTGCCATGGAATTACAGTGCTCAACAAACACAAAAAGCCAGTTCTGAGTTCCTGACCTGTGATAAATTTTTGCTGACTTCAGTGCAAAGCAAAAATAACTCAAATAATTGTAGGCTGCAGGACTAGACCTTGGTCATTATTTCATCTAAACACAGAAGAGCTTCAGTTTCGTGAGGATTACATGAACTTTGCAAGGAACACCTATTTAAAAAGCAGTCAAAGTTCTGCTGCTGCTGCTACTCAGTGAAAAAGCAACCATTTCATCTCAGGCAGCACACAGATGCCCTACTTACAATAGGTAACAGGCATTACAAAAGTCATTGCAAAAGAAGTGGCTATTTATAGTTGGATTTATTAGACTTACATTGCAATGTAAAGACAAACACACACACAATACTCTATTAGATTAGATTAATTTAAGATGTTGGGTTTTTTTCCTAACTCTGAGACCATATTTTAATAGAAGCTTTTAATAAAAAGGTTTAAAGTTTAGAATGGGGTATATTTTGAATGCCATTCAGTTTCACAAGGAAAATATTTGCTTATAAAGGCTGCAATTCACGATCTTCTAGGAATAAAATTTCTCCTGAAATACATGACATTTCCAAATGGAAATACCATCAGAACAAACCAACACTTGAGATTCAAATCTAGGTTTTCAGAAACATCTACGGAAAGTAGAAACAACAAAACATTTCATTCTAAAAGTTCTAAGCATAGCCACTGGTTTTAAGTTCTTCATCAACAGTTCATGAGTCCTTAGCTTTAAGTATAGCAATTAAGATAGTGGTCATAACTGTTGTATGCTTGCTTAAAAATATTACTGCTGAAGCTTACTGAACTACTCTGGCTTGACTAAATGCGTTTTCAAAAATCAAGTTTTGGAACACCCACTTTCCAATGCAAGGACATACAATGGCATACGATCTTCCACCTTTCCTTTTGGATAGAGTCAAGGGAATAAGGTCACACAAATATCTGTGAAAGACAGCTAGCAGAAAATGTATCATTCACTAGGCATCATCCTTTGCAGCGATAAATTCTTTAGCAAGCTACATGTATGGGGGGAAAAAAACGGGCTGGAGAAAATTAATGTGCCTTAAATATCATCTTCATTGTTCTGATGAGATATTTAGTTATACATCTCTCTCCTATTGCTGAGAAGGAGGATGCATCATGATAGCCATTCTGCAGAACATTCATCATCAGAAAATCAGGTTCCTTATAAAGCTTGTTTGCTTATCATTTTCTTATTTGTGTCTGTACCCAGTATTTTGTATTCGTAGGCAATTTTATATATATAAATTTTTTAAGTATCCAAGGAAAACCAACATGAGTTATTATTCTGCTAATATAGGTGTCTAAAGACAGAAGAAAGAATTGCCAGATATTCAGAACTGGATATTTAAAAAATTATCTCGTTCACAGGTAGTCCTTTACTAACCATATACAGACAACAAGGTACTTTGATTCCTGTTTCTACTGTTTCTATCACTCTAAATTATTAACACTTGACTGTTAGAGGTAAATATTCAGAAAAATATTTTCAGACTCTCCACTGTATTTCTTCTTCAGTGTTCTAGAAATCTTTCTGGATACTGCCCCTACATTCCCTCTCTTCACACAAAAAGCTTGCCATTCCATGTTTTCTGATTAATTGCTGCATTTTTTTCACGTGAATATTTAGTGAGAAATTTAAAAAAAGTGAGGGGGATCATGGAATCAGAGTCTGGAACAAAATAAGTCAGGTGTTATCTTCAGAAAATCCCTCAACTCTTTTCCACTTGAATTTTTTTTTCCTATGTGCTCCTTTGGTTTTTTGCCATGCTATCTATAATAATCATTGTTCTGTCTTCAGTCTAAGTTTCTTTATACCTTCATTTACACTTTTCTTCATCATATTGCTATTTTCCTAAGTTTATTTTTCATCATATGGACCTAACCACCTCCTCTCAGTTTGTCCCTATGTTCATTCAAGCCCATGCCCAGGGATTTAAAGTAGCTTTAGCCATAACTTAAAATCTTTTAAAACTTGCCTCAAGCCTTTATACGTCCGTGCTTCCCCTCATAAAGAAGTTGCAATCTCAATAATCTCAACAAGAACAGTCAGTGTCAGGAGAAAAAGTGCTTGCCTCAGGCATTTTTTTTTAAAATATTTTAGAATAAGTAACTAAGAATAGTAAGTGAGAATGCCAAAGATGTCCTAGAAATGATGTTAACATCAACAAATACATTGAACTAAGTTTCATTTTTATTGAAATAACAAAGTAGAACCAGACGAAAGGAACTTATTTGAAAGGTTTTTCATTATCTCAAAATGTGATACCTACAGCTTAAATATAAAATTCTAATTTCATATGCAGAATTGAATCTGCTGTTCAGTTAACTTACTAACTGGTCCTTAGACTAATTCATACATATTGCATATGCATGGTGAATAGAATGCATTTGTTTCAACTGTTGGATTACCTGATGAAGCTCAACTTGAAGAAACTCTTCAGGAAGAGTAATTCCTTATATGGGAATTTTGCAGGATACTCAGTTCTTGACAGACGCTCCTAAACCAGTGATTACTGGGCATTTATTCCCATTTGTACTTGTAAAGAAGATTGTGACCTTTCTTTTGCCACAAGTGCCCCACAGCTGTTTCACAGCCACCTTACATTACCTTAACAAGCTGAAGTGCATGAGCAGAACAGTGTAACCAAACCCACAGAGGTGGGAGCTCCAGGAAGCATTTAAACCAGCACACCATCTTTCATAGTGGGTAGAAACAAGACCAAGTAATTGAGTTTTGACCCCTTTAGAGAGTTTTCCTCTTTACTGCAACTTAGCTTAGCCTTAGTCCTTGGGTAACAGTCTTCTGCACATAGTAGCTGAGGTCTGCCAGGAGGTCTTTAACAAAGAGCCCTCTTTTCTGCAGTGCATAAACATTCTTACTGTCTATATGTCAGGGCAAGAAGCCCCAGATTTTGTCATCACCAAGAGCATTGTGCAAGATTGCTGTCTTTTCTAAAAGCATTCCCTCCAGGGAATTCAAAATTATCAGGCAGTTTGAGAAAAGGCAATCTCAGCCTGGGCTGAATACAAATCAAAAACATAAATGAAATTGCACATCACTTAAACTTACTGATGAGAAGTATTGACAGCAGCATGGCCTTTTCCCTCTCCTAGGATTCTTCGAGGCTAACTTATATGCACCAAAATAATTACACTACTCTTCCATACTGGTTATCAAGATGCTTCTGACACTACACACTGTCAGATTTCAACGGGCTGAAGGGTTCACTGTTAGAGCAGATTCATTAGTGGCCATTACATTTAACAGGGATTGAATAGTCACTACTCTGTGTGTTGCAAGGATGTTTGTTTTCAAAAGAATTATAGCAGCAAATCATAAATTCAAGTATGAGTTTAATTGTAAGCAATTCTATGCTTTTAGAATGAATAAGTTATAATTCCTTTCCATGTTTAAATTACAAAAATCAGAAATAGTTTCTCACTCTTTCGACCCTGATCAAGATTTTAAACTGTTTCTTTTGGATCAATAGGTTAAGAATGCTGTGTAGTTTATCTCCTACCTGCTTAAAGGAAATATTTCACATTTATTTTATTTGAAACTCAGACTGGAAAATGAGTGATTGGTGGGGAAGCAGAAGCAGCTCAGTTACTACGGAGAGACAGAATTCTGTAAGAAGCCTCACTGAAAAAAAATAATGACAACTGTGTTTATGTTTCTCAACTCAAAAAAATTTAATAAAAAACTAGTATATTTGAAACTGCATAAATAGAGCCATTCTGAAAATGGACTGAAATTGCTAATATTTCCTAATTGAAGGAAACCAACCAGTGATTTCTCTTCCACTTCAGTTATGAAACCAAGGCAAACCATCTTGCATCCTATTTATCCCACCACACTCCTTCTGAACTATTTGCCCGATTCGTAGGCTATCCCAATCCAACAGAGATTTGCTTAACAGGGGGAGAAGATGCATTTTGAACAGGATTTGCTGATGGCTGAAGAGCATAACCAAGCCTCAGCATGGATAACAGCTGGCCCTACAATGCTCACCTTGAATGAGGGGATATTGGGAAGGTAATCTACAAACAGGTAACAAAGGTAAAAACTTCAAGGTTTACCGCATAAACTCTAAATTGCATTAAATAGATTGAGGGACAAAGCCTGACCAATCTTTTTACATATGATCACAAACCACCATATTTCAGTTATGTTTTATTACAAAAAGTAGTGTTTCTAACCCCTAATTTTTTTTTAATTAGAAAATTAGGCAGAGTTTTTTTTAAAATGTGAATTTTTAATTCAAACTATTCACAGGAAAATTTAAAAGGATCTGTGATAAAAATCTCACAGAAAACCAATTCCAAGATACTCAATTTACAGACATTTTCACATTTCTGCCTTTTTTGCACCAAAATATAGTAGCAATTTCATGCAGTGCCTCTAGGCATAAAACTCCGTGATATAAATTCAACAAGAAAGAGCAATTACGCATTCTGACCTGCATTTCTCTATTTGTCATGTATTTCTAATACAAGGGTGATTTCTATTTGCATTTTACAATTTTCTGTGTCTGCTAATTGCAAGACATTCTAAAATAAATGTAAATTTTCTGGATGGACACCATCCAATTTCTAATGGACAGGTGTTCATATAAACATTCAACAGTATCAGCGACAAGCTAGCAGTAACTGGTGGGGTGAGGGGCAGAGAGAAATTATTTGGCTCTCAGCTGAACTTCCTGTTTAAACGCAGGGATGATCAAATTAGGTCAAGGTCAAGTATGTGACAGAGCAGCTGCAGCATGCAGCAAATAAGGACTACTGGTGTATTGATATATATAGTAATAATGTTTTGATTTTCTAAACCACCATTTCATGTCTTGCAATTTAAAGCTGCTGCCGGAGAAAGTGGCCTCCTGCACTCTCAGCCTTTATTTTGGGCTCAGTAGAGTGAGCTTCCCAGGCTGAAGTCATGTGGCAGAGCAGTTCCTTAGCACTCACTGCAGCACTTTAGTAGCCCACCTCTTGTCTACAAGGAAAACATTAAAGCTTTCCAACATAGCAACTAATAACCAACTAATCTTCCCCCCACAGGATGAGAGATGTTTAAATCTCCCTGGTAGAATGAAATGACTGGACCGGTGGTGATGTTCTTATCCACAGAAACTTATTCTCAGATGTCACTCATTTAGGACCCTTATTAACTACTACAAACAGATGTTTTCAACATACAGTGGTTCTGGGACCTCTAGTGCTTTGGCTTAATAATCTATGATTTTCCTTTTTCAGTAAATGAAAATAAATTGATGTGTGGCAGTTAATGCACAGGTACTGAAAATGGCAGCTGTAGTTTTTTTGATACCCATCTGTCCTCCTCTTACTCCATCTGTTTCCTTCACTCATTGCACTGGAATTCAGCTTCACAAAATGCAGTCCAAACTCTTTCATGTAGCACAGTGTAAGTTACCTAGTTACCCAGCTAAAAGACATTTTCAAAATAGATCACTCTCCTTGTACTCTGTAGAAGGCAACAGACATGGATTTTGTGGTTAATATGTCTGAGCAATGTTTTTTTCAACAAAATACACAACTCTCAGTAAATTTCTTGTGATTTCAGATGGTGCACTTGAAAATATTACCATAAAGGCTCATCATTTTAAACAATTATTGATTACATCGTGGGGATTTTTCACCAATTCCACTTGATGCTGCTTTTAAAATGGTAAGTACCTACATAACTCTATGATTTATAGACTGGTTAGATCCTTATAGATAATACAATAGTATAAATGCATACTAATATATAACTTCACTTGTTTACGTAGCTTTTATTAAACTGTGTTGACTGACTTTTTTTATTCTTCAACAGTTCTTTGGCCTGTTAATGATTAAAGATTTGGATTTCACTTTATACACTAACTGTAACTGTTTAACAGGAAAAGAAAACCTAAGAAAGCACTCCCTCCTTACACTCCAAAATGGAAGATACAACATAAAGGCTGAAATTAATTTATTGAGAAATTTTGAATAGCACAATTACAAAAGCTACTACTAAAACCCATTTTTTCTACAGGATACTATAAACAAAGGATATTTCCATTATTATCCCATCTTTAAGGCAATGTGGTACATGAGGTCAATCGAAGGTCGAGAAGGGAGGTTGCTGTTGCTCTATAAAAGGGCTCACACTTTAAATATCTCAGTGTTCATGGTATCTTTCATTTCTACACTAAAGTGGTACCTTGAATACCTACATGCCTTAAATACTTTGGTTTATGCATTTACCACTTCATTATTGGCATCACATTAAAAGGGCATAGTTACATTTTATTTGCACTACAAAGGTCTTTTAACTGATACTGAATTTATACAGAATAGAATATTCAGTACTACCATACAAAATACAGTGCACAGGAACATGCATTTAGACACATAACTTTGTGATTAGGGTGATGGTAACTCTATTTATCATTTCTTTTTGGTTTTTCTTAATTCCACACACTATTTTACTAAAAATTCAGTAGCATAACTGCCTGAAAGAATTTTATTGAGTCAAAAACAATAAATTACCTAACCTAAATACAAAGTGTTTATAATATAAGGAAACTTAAAAATATGTAATAAGAATTTAGGTTGGAAATAAAATGTTTTTCCAAGATGAAAAATAGAAACAAATCCTGGTAATAGCACTTTGTAAAATAGAACTTTCATGTCACAGATCTATTATCATGATGTAGGTGACTAAAAAATGATGATTGCAATTCTTTTAATCTTTATGTGTATTTAAATACATAAAAGCCTTTTTTTTCCTTTCTATGATGGAGTTTGAAGTCCTTACAAATGAAAGCAAAAAACCAAACTGCTGGTATTAATCATACAGAAAAAAACAATTAGGTCTGTATACCTCCTGTGGTCCTTTAAAAATTAATTAATAATTAAGCATTTGCATAAAGATAAAGCAAGAAAACTCTTACATGCAAAAGCATGTATCTTTTAGACATCTTCAAGCTACTTATCTTGATCTGTTCCATAAATAGAAACTAATTATGGAAATACTGAAATCAAGACAATGCCCTAGAAAATAAGAGGCAATCTTTTTAAAATATACTCAAAATGGTGTAAATCTGTATCAGAAAAATTCATATTTAACACATAGATCTTTTTTGATCTAATCTCCCTCCTTTTACAAGTAATGGTTAAACTTCTCCTAATTCCATTAAAAGCAGAATCGGCCTTGATGGATTCTTTTTCTAGTAATATCTCCTGCCCTGCAGAGTATCAATATTAACTGAGAATGGTAGAACTGTAAAGGCTCTACTGAAAAAAAGCATTCAGTCCTCTGAATTAATGAATGAGCTCTGACTTTTAAGTGAGGACAGAGATCAGCAAGTCAGCTGCTGCTCATATTGCTTCCTTATTCATAATTGAAAAACCAGATGCTTGGGGAGTCCTTAGCAACCTAATCCGTTCCTTCGCAGGAATTTTATATAAGTTTTCTTTTAATATAACTTTATTCTCCTGCTTTTGTTATAAATATAACTTCAGAAATAAGTTTGATCCAAGGCTAAATTTCAAACCCCAAAACTGACACAATATAGGGGTCAGCAGTGAAGTTGAAATTTCAAATATGATGAGTCAATCCTGCCAAGGTGGGCGTTAGGGCTTCTCAGTTTCAAAGGGTACCTCAGCTGCTGTATTCGGACAGTAATATTCCCCAAGGTCACTGCAGAAGTGCACATCAAGCTGTTTCTTGGAGCAAACAGCAACTCTTTATTGGCAAAAGGAGGCTGGCAAAGGACAAAATAGAAAGCCCTTCAGCTACTCGGAGCTGGAGAGCACCATTAGAAGGACTGCAACAGACCTGAGTCAGGAACATTATTTTCTTTGGGAGCTGGGAGGAAGAAGTGGTTTGATGGATCCACTGAAGTCAGCCAAGTTAGAAGTTGTATGCTGGATTTCACAAAATTAAGCACAACCATTGCCTTTATTTTTAGACATCTGTGCTAAAGGAAAGGAGATTAAGATGCCTGAAATGATTATTCTTCACAGGCAGGGTCACTCAGAAATCCGATCTGTATGATTGCAGACACTTGTAAACACTGATTCACCAGGATACAGCACTGAGCTGTAACTCCCATCGTTTTAGTGCTGTGCAGGAACCCAGCAGTCAAAAACCGTGTCCCACTAGAACAGTGTATAAAGTGACAATTTGCTGTGATGCTTTACAAAATCATCATGGGAAGAAATATCCCTAGGATTGCCTTAAACTACCATCTGTCCAAAAAAAGGCAAAATACATTAATTGACATAAGACATTTTGCCAGCCAGTAGCAGTAGTAAGCATTATGCCTTTCCCTTACCCTTCACCTTAAAAGGGACCATTCTAAATCCCTTCAGTTTTGGCATATGCATTTTCTGTGACAAAAATAAACTGAAGCAACTGAATATGTAACAGTGTGCAAAAAAGCACAGCCTAAGGTGGAATACACAACCCTGTGCACATTCTCTGTCTGCTATATACTGCTACCCTGAAGTGTAGAATATTTGCACAAATATGGAACCCTCAATGGCAGCAGGAGGCAGCACTTGCAGCCTAGATCAGTCCTACTCTGTGCCTTCAGAGACCTCTTTCACACCAGCTGGACATTAACCTCAACAGCGTTTACCTGAGTTTCAAATAAATTACACATTCTTAGTCCTAACTTCCTGATTCACAGTCCAACAGCACTATCACTTTGGTCTACCTTAAAGCAAGGGCAAAATGAATTGTATAAGTAAGAGTGGAGGCCCTAAGTAGAGGTACTGGGCATGGTAAAGGAGGAATGCAGAGGGATCATTTAAAGCTAAAGCTTTAAAATTACATCACAGAAAATGCATTTAAATAGTTACAGCAGCAGTTATTTAATTTCCAACTACTCAACACTACGAGACCACAACCTGAAAATTTATTCTATGATTTTTGGTTTGTAGACAGGGGCTAAACGACAGGATTTTAGCTTTTGTGGTTAGCTGATCAGAACATGCTTTTCATTTACTCTTGGTTTTTAGACTTTATTGTTAATGCAGAAAATCTGCATAATACTGAAAGCTGAGATTCAAGTAGATGGAACTTAATCTCAAAATAGCAGGGTTTGTTGCAGTTTTTGGTATTTTTCTAGTATTTAATTAATAAAAAAACTTTGCTTCAGAATTTTACTTCACAGACAAATAACTTCATTAACACAAAATTATGATTTTCTGTGGTGTCTCATGTTCTTCCAGAAGGCTGACTTCAAAAACATACAAACTTTGGAGGGGGAAAGTGGCAAGAAGGAAAGAAACTGAAACAACCTTAGCTTACACTACCAAAAGCAAAACTCCCTATCCGAGTTCAAACTAAATTGCACCTTGGAGGTGAGAATAGAACAGTAATCACATAAAGCAAGTTGTGTGAATGATAACTTGGAGAACCTGGCAAAGAAAACGAGGAGAATTGTCAAGGCAGGAGATGCAACAAACCAACTATTTGCATTAATTCAAAGAAAAAATGGAAAATGTTGATAATGCGCTCACATAGGCTTTTGAAAGACAGGAAAATAAACTGGAAGGATTAAATAGAATTTATCAGTCATCAGAGAGATATGTCATTTTCTTTTCTCCCTTTCCACCTTCTGCACCATCAAGTTCAACATTATCAGTAGGTCATTTTTTACCTTCTCAAAGTTATGAACAGCAGTCCAGGTGCCACGAGCATGGCAAAAGTTACTTGGCTATGCCTTGTCTCTCTGCTACTGAATAATCTATTTTATTCAATATATTAAAGAATAAACCAAATACAGTTTTCATTATGTCAGCTTGAGGAGCTATATTAAAATTGCAGTTATGTATGTATCTGGTGGGGTTAGCCCTTTGTAGAGGGCCACAGATCCAGCATGAAGCTCTTTGGCTTTCTAGGCAGACAAAAACAAATTGCACTGATCTTCAGTTCAATATAATGGTAATGCCTCCATTGCAGAGCAAAGAGGTGACATTTCACTTTACTCAAGCATTAAATCTCCTAGAAAGAAACAGCATTTCCTTGGTTTATTTATACACGTTCAGAGGACACTGATATCCATACATACAGAACGAGCACTGGCTGCTGTTATACGTTAAGGAGACCTGCAGAAATGTGCAAGACAGAACCATAGATAGGCCCAGTTCTCAGTAATGTCAAGGTTGTATATTCATCCATGACAACCACTGGTGGTACACTGAAATACACCATGCTAATGGCCAGTCTGTCACTTTCCTCATTGTGCCAAAGCACTTACAGGCAACACACAACTGCTTGGTAGCTCACATGGGAACTTCTGATCTCTTCTAGTCAGGCCAGTACAGACACCTATTTCTATCTGCTGGATTAATTCTTTGACTTTATCCCTTCCTTTCAGACACTGTACAGTTTTGGCTGGGACAGAGCTAGTTTTCTTCATAGCAGTTTGAATGGTGCTCTGTTTTGAACTTGTGGCCAGAGCAGTGCTGACAGCATAAGGCCATCTCTGTACATACGCCAGTATTTCATTGCATACATGTGGACGATTTTGACAATCAATTTACAAAAAAAAAGGAAGCTTAGGACCCAGAGAGTGTATTGTCAAAGCTTAAAACAAGAGGTACACTCAATTACACCTTTAATGAATAACAGGATAAGTATATACACCACTCACAAGTGGATTTCAAAAGGTTCCACATTTAGAGTGAACTTAGAAAACAGATTAAATTAAAACAAAAACAAAAACCAGAAAAAAAACACCTTAGCAACATGTCAAGCAGTGATTACTCATTTCTATCATTGACATACAGCATTTTGCCAGCCAGTAGCAGTCATTAAGCATTATCCCTTTCCTTCACCCTTCACCTTAAAAGAGACTAGTCTATATCCCTATCCACTCATGTATAAGCTGCTCAACAGCACTTTGATGTCTTTGTTGGAATTAATGCTGCTGGAAAGTGGTAATTCTAGGGCAGATTTTATTGTTTTGGCTACTAACATAGAAATGTTCCTGTCCTGCTGAATCTTCTATTTCTTCTTCCCGTGTTGTAAAAACCAGCACCCTGATATCTCTATAAAAGATACAACACAGCATAACTCTGTCCTCTGCATTAAAGACAGGGTAATGAAATGTAGGATCAGCATTTCTCTGACAGTGCCTGCACATCTTCTAGTTGCCAAGCTACAAAATACACTCAAATGTTTTGAGTTTTCATATACGAAAACATCTTTTTGGGAAAATGTCCAAACAAGCATCTGTGGATGAGAGGTTTTGTTTGTTTACAGAACAGACACTACATCATGAGGATCAAACTTATCCACTTCATCTCTCACTGGCAATCTAAAAAACTCTGAATGTTTAGTAGTTGCCTGAGGATTTGCATTTCTTATCTCTTTAATCTTGACAAAAGGACCATAAAATGCATCAGGTAAAGGCAGCTTTCACAATTACTAACTAGACCATCTTATTAGGAAACAAATCATAATCACAAGTTCATTCCACACAAGCTGTAAAAGAGATTCCATACAAAATTGATTTTGGCCCAAGTAAAGTGACACTAAAGAAAGATTATGCTAAAAAAAAGTCAACTATGCATCAGCTCAGATATAAACTAGTTGACATTCCTTCCAGGTGTATTGCGTACCCACCACACCCCGGTGACTATTTTCAGGCTAAGATATGTTGAACTATTAACTGTTTTCACTTAGAAGAATATGCATTGGCAAGATCTGATAAAGCATTTGAAGCAAAGTAATGGAAGCAAAAGTTGGACACATGACTAATTCACTTTTTACTTCATCTTGGGCCAAATACTATGGTGAAACTAATTGCACAGGACTACTGCTGCTGTTAATTTTCAGCAAATAATGAGCATTTCTGCCACCACCCACCAGTAAATATTTCAAAATCCAAGCGCAAGGAAAACCAGCTATTTCCTTACGTACATAATAGAAATCCTATTTATAGAAAAATTCTAGAAAAAACAAAAGTGGTAATTTAAACCAATTCAACACTGACCCTCAAAGACACATTTTAGATGAAGTAATAACTGTACGTCCTTCAGCTTTTTCAGTTTTGTGGATAAAAGTGCAATTGAATGTTTTTAATTGTATACAGATAGTTATTTTTATTCCAGTAAAGCTAGCACAAAAATGGTCTAACAGAACTTGTATCTTCTAATTTATTCCATAATTATCTATGCATTGCAAAGACACAAGACCATAACTTATGAATATTCATGACAGGTATGAAATGAACCTCAATCACAGTCTCCTCACAATGTCTCCTATTATGTAAGCTCAAAGCTGAAGTCCAAAGCCTAAGTATTTTGCACAGTGCAAGACAATGATCCTGAAACACAAAAATAAATTGCATTTGGATTATACCTATGCAATTACACAACAATCTTGATGAAATACCATCAAAAGATATATCCTCCCCTAGAGTATCAACAAATGCTCCAGGAAATTGAAAGTGTCTCATCAAAAAAAAAAAAAAAAAAAAAAAAAAAAGTTTGACAATTCCATTTTAATTCTTGGTGCGACTGGTGTAGTTCTGGGTGCACAGCATATCTGCAGCATCTCTGGATGAAATAACCAAAGGGCAGAACAACCACAAACTCACAGGTGGTTGCCCAAGCAGAACCCCCCTTCAAACTCCCACCCAGGCAGCAAACACTGTACAGTGGCCAAGGATGGGCATTACCTTTCACCAATTATACCCTCAGTTTCAAGCTCCCTTTAATTAATAATTAAGTAATATGCAGTGCACCAATTGCTTATTCCCAGTTTGCTGTCAGTTATGTTGTTTCAATCACTATTCAAAGCACTGAAGCTACCAAGTCAGGACTTCAGACCACACGAGCCCTTCTTGCCATTATTGGGAAATGGCTTAAGCTCATTATCCCAGGTCTAACATTTCTGAAGAAGAAAACAGAATCTGACATATTAGCTTTAAAGGGACTGGCTGTAACTATAGGATTAAAATTGCATCAGGGCATGACGGCCAAGGAAGGAAAACACTTCCCACCACAGTGAGTGAACATGCTGAAGGTCATGCTGAAACACCTGTGTGAGCAGGGAGATTAGGAATGGGAAGCGTTTAAAATCTTTCATCTGTTTTGACTTGCCTGATTACTTTGATATCAAATTTTTTGTTTGCTATTTCCTAATTTCAAACTTACAATGCTACTTCATGTCTCCATAGAGCCAAAATTCCTGGTTTGCACAGACAGATTATTAATTGTTCAGAAAGCTGTTGGAAATCTTAAGGTCTGCACAGGCTCCTTGACCCAAAAAGTTGAGTTAGCATCACACAAGTCACTAATGAAACAGTGACTCAGAACAAAAGTATTAACTAAAAATAGCTTGATAACATTGTGGTCAACCATAATTTATGTACATCCTACCTCAGGGTAGCTTCTGGCAGATGCGTGGTCATGTGTACTGGAAAGGTTTAATTTTTTTACATTTAGGTATATTTCTATTTTGCAAACAGACTAGGAAAAGAGATAAAGGGAATTTCTTTGCAAATCTAAAGGAGCATAAACCAACTAGAATAGCTGTACAACACATTCTGAGGAATGTAGTCTGGAAGTCATTTAAGTGCACACTAGTCAATACCTGCAATGATATAATCATCTTTTTATTTACTTCAGAGCTATGTCAACATTAGGTTTCATTTTACTGCACATGTATGCAGTTAAAAATATCAGGTTTTGTACACATTATTGGAGAAAAAGTCTTTCTTTTCGTTCCATCTGTTGTATTAAGGTATTAATTTGAAAGCTCTGTTTGTCTAAAGAGACTACCTAGAGCCTTATATTGTCATTATAATGTCATCCCATAGCACATTTCTTGTACCTCATGTACATTTATTGCACATGTTAGTGCCTAAGTAGCTCATGCTAATCAATGGTTCCATGGATCAAACTTTGCCCACTGCATGTTAGGATTATGTAGCTGAGGTGCTAAGAATCAGCCATTATGCATTTATTGTATTGAAATGTAAACCACACAGACCTTCAGCTTTCTGTGTATTTCAGGAGCAACACAGCATTTAGAAGAATTAAACGATAAGGCAAGAGGCACGAACATAAAAGTGACTGGATGTTCAGGCTACTCAATTGGCTGTAATTTTTAAATATTTCCTACTTTTATCAGTCATCAAGTTTGTCTAAATGCACACAGATGAGAAATTTCATTACCCAAAAATCTGCTCCAATGAACCAATAGGCATTTACTTCTCTATCAAAGAAAGCCAAAGGTATTTGAAAAATACTATTAGCTGACTTAGCAAATACGACAAAGGCATGGTAAGGTTACAGGGTAGCTGGTCAAGACTGTCTAACTCCATGTTACAGGATGGATCATCAAAGGTCTGAATAAAAGGATGGAGAGGCAGTATTGTCTGACTGGTTAATAGCCTTTAATATCTTTCTATATACCCAATCTGAATATAAACCCATATCTCTTTATTCTTAATGAAAAGAAAATATTTGTAATCTTAGTTTGGCATTTTCCTAGTGCAAATATTTCAGCAGTGATTCAGCATTCCCCAAATTTGTCACCTCTGCTGTTTTCTATAGAATAATTGATGGAGAGAACCCTCAGAATTTTATTAATCCTACTACAAACAAAGCTGTAGCATTCATAGGTTCTTAGTATTTTATAATCCCATTCAGGTATATTACTGATGATTATTTGACTGTAATAAAATTATGGAATGACTGATCTTTTTACAGATAAGAAGAATGAATAATCTCTGAGTAAGAGATTTGGAACACACTCAGATTTTGTATTTATTAATGCTTAGCCTAAAAATAATCAACAAAATATTAATCCATACCTAAATGCCATTGGGAATTTCAGAGAAGCCTTTGTACAGCAAAAGCACAATCTGCCTTTTGTACCTGGAATCGCAGGCAGGGTTGGAAAAAAATAACACAAGAGTATGTTTTTCATCTTCCTTTGAAAGCACCAGCACGTTTAAAACCATCACGCATAACAGTAAATCAAAATCTCAGTAATGCTTGTTGAAACTGGCTTTTAAGTTAGAGGGTGAACAAAAAGACCTTTTAAAACAAGTTTTAGGGAATATATAAATTGTCTGAACACTGCCACGGACAATCAGTTTTAACAGCATATGTCGAACAGCCTAGTATAGTTACTTGCTGTTCTGGGAGCCTGCCAAAGAAAGAGATCCATCCAGAAATTATGAGGGGAAAAAAACTCAAGAGAAAACGGATAACAACACATAACTTACATACATCTCTAGCTATTCTAAAGCTTTTCATTCAGCATCCATCATCATAAAATCAGTGTTCCTGACATATCTTCATTTTAATAGAGAAATACTTTTTTAAAAAAGCCTGGAACTCCCTATTGACAAACTGTACAGTAATGCACCTAAGATTTATCCTACTGTGTAACTTTCCCAAGGAGCATCTGAGAATTATTAATGACATAAGCTTCACTGAACCACTGAATGATACAAGACCACCTAAGTTTTGTAGATAGAGAAGAGCAGAGGCCATAAACCAAATCAGCAGGAAACCTTACAGCACAATTAATATCTCCTAAAATATATTCCTGTCTTAGCTTCTGGGAAATGTTTCAGTGGAGGACAATATTTATTAAAGCAGCAGCTATCTCCCTTTTTCAGATTAATATTTCTGACAGGCGCTGGCAACTCTGGTTACCAAGGGTTCAGTTTACTGTTTAGTAAAGACCATTTGTGAGACCAGCTTGAGCAGTATCTACCTGGGTTGTTCTTAAATAAAGCTGTGTCTGCCCTGAGGAAGCATGGCATGGGTGTGTGCTAACAAGCAGGGTTTTGGTTCAGCCACTAAAAGAAAATCTTTAATACCTAACAACAGTAGGCCATGACACTACTTCAGATGCTCAGCCCAGAGCCCAAGAACCCAGTGTGGAACTGGCAGACAGCTCAGCTTTAATGGCTCCCACAAGTTGCTCCCTTCTGTTCCTACTCCCACACATTCACCGGTCCTCACATCACGAATTGCATCCTTATGGCTTTTTCCCTGAAGCAGTGATGTGAGGAAGCAGCTCCTGAGGCAAAGGCAGTAGCAGCCCGAGAGGCCAGAGGAGGCTGCAGGCACAGCAGGACACTGGCCAGCAGCTCGGGCACACTCACGGCTGGGCCTGCCCTCCTACCCTGCACCGTCGGTGCCCTGCCCTGGCCCAACTGCTCGCCCAGCACTTCAACCTGGCAACTAAGCCTGGTCCAGAAGTGTGCTTTCGCTTTTCCAAAGTGAAATGCATTGGAGTGACCCTAACTCCAGGCCTGTCTCCAATATTCCGTGTTATCACAGTGCCCATCTGGGCAGTTAAAACTCTTGAACTCTCCAGAGAGGTTTACGGATCTGAAACAAAGTGAGGAGGAGTTTTGTAGCCCATGAGCTCTGTTGTCTAAGACCGGAGAGCTCCAAATTTTACTTTCAGGACTATTTTTTTTTTTTACATTTAAAATAGAAAGGATCAGATGAATATCTTAACTTGGAAGGGCTCAAACATAGAACAGATACAAGATCTGCAGCTTTCCTTTGGTGCAGTGTCTCCTGCTTCACCAGTTTGAGACAGACCATGACCACCACTATGAAGCACTGAATTGAGTGCATGAGCCTGATGATGGCAATTTGGGATGGCACACTGCACAGCACTAGACTGAGGCTTTCTTTTCTTGTAGCTGACTACACCCCTTTACTGTATCTACCTGTGTGTCAAGGTCAGGACTGCAACTAAAGCTGAGACTGAAGAATCCTCTGAGGTTCTTAGAAAAGGAGAATTTATCAAGGAATTTTCAAATTTATTTTGATGTATTGTGTAATAGAAATTAGCTTGCCTCTCACAGGACCTGAACATTTAGGACTCTCTTCTTCCTTGTGTTCCTTGGATTTTTGATGATGGACCTTTTTTTCTTTGTCTTTTTAATTTATATATACATAAATGAAACATTTCCAGGAACAATGGCATGTGAAATTTTAAACTCCTACTTCCTTTAACGTAATACTTCTATTACTCTAACCTGTGTCTTTCTACTAGACCTGATTTATGCAACTCTTCACACTTTCTAGTAGTCAGTGGCTGCAGTCGTCTAAAGACTGCATTGTAAATATCTGCAACAGGAGGAAAGGCTTTGCCAGCAAAAAACATACAAGAATACTGAAGTGTTACTTAAAAATAACATTAGTTTCTGGACAGATGTGAAAGAGCTTACTTTCATATTAGTGCATGTAAGCCTACATAATCTCCTAACAATCCGGAATCTAAAATACATGCTTTGTGCATCACTGCATACTCATTTGACAAAAGGTTTGATAACATGCTTTGGTTTGCTATGGATGACTGAAATTCTGAAGAAACTGTGTGCTGCAACAAGCTCACAGAAATGTACAATTTATGGTGAGATCTGACAAATTCTCTGCACTCGTCTGAGAGCTTTTATAGCACAGGGGATAGTGTAGAGAATATGAGCGGTAAAATGCCTGCTGATTTTAATAAAATCTAAGTCAGACAAATGATGGCTGCATTGAATCTCCAACCCTTACTAGGTACCAGCCCCTCCAGGCACTGTCATCTCCCAGTACTCTCTGCACTTCCAGTTGTAACAGTCCCATTAAATGAAATGTTTATATTTTATTTTTCCTAAGTTATGCTGTCACCAATCCAGCTACTCAGGTCTACATTAATTCAGCTCCGATTTAATGTAGCAGATGGTCCAATGGGACTGACTTCTCAGTCTGCCTAATGTCTCCCTTCAAACCACAAATGCATTTGTAACTGTCCAGTATCACATCCTTTAGATGTCAAGCAGACTGAATAGAGGCACACCTTGAATAGATTCAGTTTGGTGGTTAGAAGTGGTAAAATATCTCAATAAATGAAAGAAATTACTGTGAATTTCCCAGGAATAGCAGACATTTTCCATCCATTCAAACTACTACTGTTGCTGTTTATAGAAGCTACCTTGATGTTAAGGGCTTTTCAAGGCTGATACAGTCCTGTTCGACAGAAGGATGTGCACTCTCTGCAAAGCTTGGAATCTGGCCCTAAGTTACAACAAAGCTGAAATGAATCAAAGCTTCACAATTTATATTTAACAGGACGATGACAGTTTGCAATATTAAAATAATAATTTTTAAAAATTTTAAATCACATTAGTTTCTACAAACAACACCAAACAGCAAAATTCTAGCAAAATCATAGACATCTCCATGCTATCTCTGCATCTCTTATTTTCCCTGCCTGGCATAAATAATATGAAATACAAAATACCTGGCTGAAGGCAGCAGTATTTCCTTTTTGCCATGACTGTCCAGTGTTAAAGCTGAATATAAAACATTTCATTACTCTTAACACTTACTTTAGGCTTCAAAAACCAGTGCACTTAAAATAAACTTTTGGTGAAAGCTTTATTCCATGTCTCAGCAGTAACAAAGTCTATTACAATAACATGCATGAGATCTAGATGTTCAGCAGAAAGATGATTGTATCTTTTCTATCCACAGCAGGGAGATAGCTATTTCGTCTCCTGTCAGGATGATTTATTCAATAAATGGAGAAAACATAAATTTTAAAATGCACTGGTTTTTTTTTCCCTGCACCTCAAGAAACAGCAGAAATCTTAGGAAATTAAGAAAATTAACTCCACCACAGATAATACAAGACAGGCATTTTGGAACAATGAACTGAATCTCTTGAAAAAAGCATATTGCAAAACCCTCCATTGCTTTGGATAGTTAAACCAAGGAAGTCTGTCCTCTCTCTTCCATATGGCTTTGTGCTCCTTCCCCCATCTTTTCTTTTTACCCACCTTCCTTTTACAGAGAAGTTTATGAATTGTTCTTTATAAACAAGGATTCATGCAGTTTATATCCAAACTCCATCTACTTTTGGTACATTAATTAGCAGAAAAAATTATCTACTGGGAATTTTAAAAGCTGAAGTTGAAGTTTAAGCAGAAGGGGTTTGAAAGCATGAAGCACCAGGTATAAAGAAAGAAAAAGGGTTAAAAACAGAATCAGGTCATTCTCTGTATTATGCTTTTTTGTAATCCATAGTGAACAGTACAGGCAGTATCAGCAATAGAAAAGGGATTATCTATAGGGGTCGACAATCTTGTCCATGAGTTCAGAGCCAAAATTTTTGGTTTTCATTTCCGTCTGACACATCTGAATCGCTTTCTCAATCTTGAGTATATTTCCCTAAATTATAACAGGAAAAGTGGAAGTAGGGTAAAATATGGCTTGAAATCTTGCATTTTCCCTAGGAAGTCTGGTAGTCTTAATTTCAGAAAATGCAACTGCAGCAGGAAAGGAACAGAAGAGAAAAATGGAGCTTAGTCTCTGGCAGCTTTATAGAGCCAACAGTACTGTGGTGACTAATACTGACACTTACAAATACTTCCAGGAGGTTCTCATTCACTCTCAATTTTTGCAGCAATACTGGAAAACAGCGAACAACAGTGTCAGGAGAGGTCATAGTAACTACATGCTCTCTAATGAAGTTTTGTTTCATGGTATAAACCCAGAGAGAGATCATAGTAACGACATGCTCTCTAATGAAGTTTTGTTTCATGGCATAAACCCAGAAAATCTAGCAAAGCAAAACTCACATAAAAGATTATAATCACTAACTCTCACATTTGTACCTTATGAATTGTATTTTTTAAAAAAAGAGACTTTGACAGCATCAGGAAAAATGGCACTAATGAAATCCATAACACAGACTTTGAACAGATGTCATGACAAGATGAGAACAGAGCCTTACAACAAAGCAAAGTGACCACACACAGTGATAGCTTGTGAGAATGAAGCAAGCATCACTAAGAATAAAAAACAATTAAAGCATAAAGTGGTCCTATATTCTCATCCAAATTTCTCAACTGCTTCATTCAAAGCCCTTTCTAATAAGCTGGTAATTAGGAACATTTTAATCATAAATTTAAGATGAAGGCAACCATGATAACAAGAATCACAAGGCCACACTTAGACGTTGTAGGTTCTATTAACATGGGATGTATTTACTCACTGATTTTAAGCAGAGCTCTTTTCGCATTACCCTAAACCAATGTGGATTTAAGATGTCCATAATCACATTTAGCAAGGCACTGTGTGCAATGCAATAAAAGCAGTTATTCAGTAGGGTTTATGAGGCATACAGGGTCACATCTGGTTGACTTTTTTTTTTGTTTGGTGGTTTGGTCAACTTTACAGACCTACATGTAAGTATATTTAAATGAACATTCTCTACATTGTTTGAAAGGCCAGCATATGTCCTCAATTTCCCCCTCTCTACATGTACAGGTGTATATACATGTATACATGTATATAGTCTGTGCCTGATGTTTCTGTGAAGATAACTGAACTCACACATCAATTTATCTTCCATCAGCTGGATTTATTCTTGGTCATCAAATAAGAGGTTTCTAATCCCTACAACTAACAGTCCAATACTCTTCTTCCATTATCAGTTATTATTACATGCAGGCAATGAACACACATCTTTAGATACTGAGCTTAGGCACAATCCTATAAGTTATAAATATATTCTAGCGTGCTGTTAAAAGGAAAACAGAAAGGTGCATTACCCAATAAAGTGAAATCATAAAACCATACACTTTAGACACTTCAAAGAAATTACTGTATTCCCCCAGACTCCTTTTGTAAAATCCCAATCGTCCAAACAAATGACCTGTGAAATAAACCTCTATCTAAATTAGTCTATAACATTCAAGTCTTTCCCCCACCAAAATCTCTCAAGTCTTTAACATGAGCACACTCCTCTCATAAAGCAATCCCTAAGTTTCATAGGTTCACTCCTCAAGGAACCTATCACAAAAGAACAGTACAATTTCCCCTCTATTTACTTTGGGTTTAGGAAGAACATCACAGGAACGTCCAAAGCACCATCAGACTGCAGAGAACTGGTTACCATTGCAAAATGCAGCAGTCTGATACTGCAAGCATCCTCTCAAGAACATGCTTCTCCTACCCAATGTGTAACTGCTGAGTTGGCTTATCCCCAAATTTATCAGAAGCTATGAAACTGCAGTCAGTATCCATAATAACTTGCACCACTAAAGGGCCTAGTGTACAAGAGTTCATTGTGGAAAACATGAAGTGGAGTAAAGTAGCAGTTGTACACTATTTTTCATATGCCATTTCTTTATAATACCACATATTGTATTAGATACACATTTAACTACTCATAAAAAGTTCTTCTGTAGTTTACAAGGAGATGAACCCACACAGTACTGGAATATGTAACTTAAATAGCAGCATTTTGATTTTGTACCACAGAAATAAGCCACTTGCTAATTGGATACTTACATTTTGACATCAGCCTTTGATCTTATGCTTCATTGCCCAGGAAACAGTTGCATTTGTTCTGGGCTTCCTAATTGTGATATATCTCTCTGATAGTATAACAGTCATTCAGACTCACCTGATGCTTTAGATTTTCCCATTTGAAGTGGGGCCTGAGGACATGAAAGGCGTTTTGTCTGTGAAGTGTCTTTCTCCTCACGGTGTCCTTTAGGTGACGTTCACAGAAAAAGTAGGACGTCAGTGATCATTGTGTCCCATGGCTCCAAGTCTGACAGGTATAATATGGATAAGCAAATCTACATGAGTGGATAATGAAAAAATAGTTAAGTTCCTTAAATTTTTGCATAGGAAATAAATATTTAATGAAATATTTATGTGAGAATAGGAAATTTCTAAAATGGATTGGTTTAAAAACCACAGGGTAGAATCCCACAAGCAAAGACACCTGTAGATCCCACCCACAAGTCAGCACAGTTCCAAATTGTCCCAGAAAATCCAAATCCATTTCAAGCTGTTATCAAGCATCAATGCAAGATCCACTGATATCTTCTGCAAAAGCCCCCACCTTGTTATCTGAAATAACAGCTATTTATATAAACATTTGAAATAACATATATATATGAAATAACAGATATTTCTACAGCCTAAGTTATAACAGTCTTTTTTTTATTATTTTTATCTCTAATTTAGTTGAAGATTTCCAATTAAAAACAATAACCCCAATCTCATTTTACTTCAGCAACTCCTAAATTATAGGTATCACATTGTAAAGTTGCTCAAGTTTATAAGGGATCTTTCAGAGACCCAACTGATAATTAAGATAATTAGAAAAGAATATACGAACCAAAAAGAAGAAAAATCAACAGTCAAGGGATTAAGGGCAGTAGAATCACCCCTGAACTCAACAGAAAATTTATAATCAATGCATAAAATGCATTCAATACTCTGTTCAGTTTCTAAGGGTTACAGTAATTGATCCTCTTTTCAATTCACATTTTCTGAATTATTTCCAGAATTTCTTCACTTTTAATACTAATTAGGAGATAATCAAGTAAATGTTTCGTCTCCAATGTTATGCTTATTACTCCATTTTTTTCCCCGTAATTTCCCCCCAAAATACCAGGTTTTTATTTCAGATTCTAAATCACCTATTTGATTTTCTCCAGTCTACTTAGTATTTTCTTTTTAGAATATTCAGGTACTTGTTGGCACAAACAAGAAAAATTTCAAAACTGAACGCATGAGAATTCATAGAAATAAAATGGTAAATTCAGACACATAAACCAGTTCTAGAAACACAAATTTATCCAGTGATTAAAATAAAGCACTACTGTTTTGCTTATCCAAACAGGCACAATTAAATAGCACAGCACAATCTTTTTAAAATTGCAGCTCTTTTTTGAGATAAAATCGCAAAAGAGATTTTGGCAAATAAACATGAACCCTTAAGAAATCATGATCTAAATATTGATATTGCACAAACAGAAGAAAGACCACATTCATCATACAAATTATTCATTCTATGAGTTATAGGAACAAATAGGATGATATACACCCAGGAATTTCACTTTAATATTTTTTAGGCAAACTAAAATGTCAGTTTTTAGCATTTATATGTAATTCCATGTATTGCTATGACTCACAAATCTTTATAACTTTGAAAGTAGTCACCACTACTAAATAGGGAGAATTTGCTAGCAGTTAGCACCTCAAATTTAATAAGATAACAGGGAGCAAACCCACTAATAATTTAGCAAATAATATATTGCTAAATGCCAACTTTTACATGGCATCCATCTCTCTTTTAAAAAAGTGACATGGAAGCAAAAGTGCCTATCCTTAGTTATGAAGTCCCTGCAGCAAGTCAGTACATGAACTGGTTTACTTTTGATCTTAGAAGTTCATTTGAGCTGTTTCATCTCTACCAGTCATGAGATTCACAAAATAAAGAAAAAGCCACAGAGATCCTTTTCAGAAAACAGGCCACAGCAATACCAACTTTCCAACCAGCTGAAAGTCGTTGTAGGCCTTTTAAGGCAAGTGCACACCACACACACACGAGTGTCCCAAGCCCACCACGGGATTGTTTGTTACACGTGTGGGACACACCCCTGCCAAGCAGAGCCCCCTGCACCTGCACAGGGCTCTCGCTCCATCTCACGTGTCCAGCCACAGATTCACTGTGCCCGGGCTGACAAGCTGAGAAGGTGGGGGGGGGAAAGGGAAGGATATTTTCTGGCAGCAAATTCATGGCTTGGGGGGGGTGCATCATTACTTCGGATTAATATGATTTTTTCCTGCCCTA
>VZRR01007714.1:269967-280066 GCA_013398015.1 Oreocharis arfaki
CAAACCCACTAATAATTTAGCAAATAATATATTGCTAAATGCCAACTTTTACATGGCATCCATCTCTCTTTTAAAAAAGTGACATGGAAGCAAAAGTGCCTGTCCTTAGTTATGAAGTCCCTGCAGCAAGTCAGTACATGAACTGGTTTACTTTTGATCTTAGAAGTTCATTTGAGCTGTTTCATCTCTACCAGTCATGAGATTCACAAAATAAAGAAAAAGCCACAGAGATCCTTTTCAGAAAACAGGCCACAGCAATACCAACTTTCCAACCAGCTGAAAGTCGTTGTAGGCCTTTTAAGGCAAGTGCACACCACACACACACACACGAGTGTCCCAAGCCCACCACGGGATTGTTTGTTACACGTGTGGGACACACCCCTGCCAAGCAGAGCCCCCTGCACCTGCACAGGGCTCTCACTCCATCTCACGTGTCCAGCCACAGATTCACTGTGCCCGGGCTGACAAGCTGAGAAGGTGGGGGGGGAAAGGGAAGGATATTTTCTGGCAGCAAATTCATGGCTTGAGGGTGGTGCATCATTACTTCGGATTAATCTGATTTTTCCCTGCCCTAAAATGGCACTAAGGTCTATCTCCTCACCTGCTCTTCAGCACTGGCTCTGTCCTCAGCCCTGGGCAGCTCTGCAAGAAGAGGGAGACAGCAGTGTCGTATCACCTATATTTAGCTGAATCCCTGATCACAGACTTCCATTCAGAGATGATTTTTTTAATATAGGAATGCAATTTGAAAGTATGAACCTTCAGATGTCTTCCACAAATACATGACAATTACTTTAATGGGGCAACAAAAACTTTATCAGCTGAAGTCCTGTCCTGTAACTCCTACAGGGTTTATAGGATTAAATTCAGTGTCTTTTTAAAGTCTCACTACTATATAATTCTTCACTTTTAAGCCTCTTTTTCACCATCTTTTGGTCCGAGAAGTTCCCTCAAACCATGCAAATACATTTTTGAAGCACGGATTAGGTCTCTCATGTTTAATAAAAAGTCTACTTAGATTATTTTTCAGCTTTGTTATAAAAGAATATTGTGAAGTTTTTCAATGAACTGAACATACCTCTATTCTGTTCAAACAAATCCACTCCAATATTAACATTTTAAGGATTTATGTAAAATATAACCAATACACATATTGCACATCGAGTCTTTGTTCCACAGTAACAAAGCAAAACAGAATCTTCTGATATATTCCCTGTTGTACTGCAAGTCAGAATCGTACTGCAGTTCCTTCATTCGGTTTTGCATAATATTATCCATAACACGTCCACTGTTTGGTTTTCAGGATGATTACAGTCAGGCCTCACTCAAATCTACAATCAACCTGCCTCACACCACAACTTCTCTCCCTACAGAAAGGGCTGAATAACTGAAAGGACACTAAACCTCATTTTCATTCCCAAATTTGCATCACGAATTTGGAAACCATTTCACAAAGTGACTTACTTTATAAACCTCTACGATTGGATTTAACCCTGTGAGATGGGGCTCACACTGTGCTGGTGACCAAGCAAGGCCACTTGTGCACCAGCATTTGGCTGGGCCCCCAAGAAGCGACCAGCACCTTCCTCCTCCCTGACAGAGCTCCAGAGAGGTGATAGGCACAGGCAAAGCTGCCAGCAGATGGGCAGGCAGGGCCTCACCTGTCAGAGACTCTGTGGAGGATGCAGAGGTTGCTCTGTCCCAGCTATCACCTGAGAGCAGCTCTGCACTGGGGAGACACCTGAATTCAAGGCGACACCATCAAAACTAAAATACCTCCTTTCCCTCCACTCCTATCTTTGCACGTGTGCTGTGCTATCAGCCTTTCATATTATCCCTCCATTATTATACTTCCAAGCTCACTTTTTGACAGCCAGGCCACCCATATTTTGTATTTAGTCAGAATGGAACCACAGCATTAAATGATTTCTAGTTAACGTTACATTCTAGTTCTGTTTAATGTCCAGTTCTGTAGGAGAGATCTTACACTCTAATCAGTGTGCTTTGATGGGATTTTATTTTTAATTCATTAATATATCTTATTTGTTTTATAAATGATGTCCACTTTTTTCTACTTACAGGGTCTGTATTTTGAGACTTAAATATTTGATTATAATCCTATTAAAACAAGCAAATCTATAACCATTTAAAGACCAGTTTAAAAAAAAAAACACCTCACAGTTTTGGACTGCTAAAACCGCTGTATAGCTACACATCTTCTCTCTGTCTCTCAAAAAATTGATTTTTAGAGCCTTGCCATGAGCCTTTGCAGTGCTTAAGACAAATGGATTGTATTATTGAATCCAGCCCTCAGGAATCTTACTTCAAAATAAATCAAAACCAGAACCATTCTTTCCTGCAGGGCTACTAAAAACCTGTGTAGAAAAATAATTCACAGCTTCACAATACCAAAATAAAGTCTAAATCTTATGTGACTAGAGCAATGTATAGAACACTAATAGCATGTTTATAATGACTAAATGGAAAACACAGATAACAGAAAAATACTAATAACCCTCATGTACAAGGGCAGTTATCTCCAAGGAGGAAAAATTTACTAATAAATTATTGTGTAAAGTTGTCATTTATATGTAGCTGTCAACTGCTTCAGTTTCATTTTTTTCAAGGTCTGGAAAATGAGGTCAAGATCAGTTTCTGCCAATTAATTCCGAGAAAACTGTTATAAAAATCACAGACTTTCTGAGAAGTAAGCATTTCCTGTGGCCTTATTAAAATTCTATTTAGGAAAAAAAAATCAATATCGAAGTTCAAAATAAAGGGTCACATCATTCAGCCATGGCAAACCATCAGTATCTATACACTTACAGAGAGCTCTCTCTATAGGTACATAGATATACAAATATGTGACATAAATAATTACCGATAGGTTTAGTAACTTATATTGTCCCCCACATACATGTGGATAATTAATATGAATGAGCTAATCCTTTACCCTCTGAGAGTTGTGCAAGCCACAGGCTGGTGTCAGCGTAGCTGGTTCTTCCCTCCCTTGCATTTCTAATCTCTGCACTCATCTCTTAGACAAAACCCGAGGCTGCTGAGGCTTCCCTGCAGCTACACCACCATTGGGTGGGCCCTGCTTCTCCACCCCACCTCTTGAACACAGTAAAGCTGTTTGTACCAATTCGGTCCAGGTGGCTCTGGTCCTCCCACGAGGTCATCAGTGGAGACTATAACTCATCATATATAACCACCCTGCTCACCTGACAGAGCCCCATGACCAATACAAGATGTTTATGAGCATCTGCAGGAGGCAGCTGCATTAATTTCTGCCTGCCAGGAGAATCCTACTGAGGGCTTGAACCTGAACACTTGTAGAAAAAGATATAAACATTAGTATGGGAAGGAGGGACATAAAAGGCTTTAATACTTGGTATTACGGGCATAGTAACTGATTTTAGATTTTTGCTTGTATTATCAACAGTACTCCAGGTTGCTCTTAGTGCATAAAGAACATATTGTTCAGCTTCCTCTGCAAAATGCAGCTGAAAGAATTCAAGGGCATTCCCTGAAAACTGCAACTTTAACTCATGATTTCCTCAATTTCCAATGTATAGGAAGATGCGGCTGGTTTTATTGTTGTTGCTTCACCTGCCCTCACCAATTCATATTCATTTCAACCAAAAATTGCCAACAAATCAGTTCAGGACCCTGATTTGACCTATAAGCCTGTCAGATTTGGCAGCTAGATGGAGGGATGAGCTAAAAAAGCCTGTGAGAGATTTTGGTGTCATTGAGCACACTTTCTTAAGAAAGCTGTTCTTCATGGAAAATCTAACTATAGAAGTTTGGCTTATCTACAGCTTGGGAATGAATATGGCCTCAGAGCATACAAAGTTTGGCCCTCCACAGCTTAAGCTATTCACATTTGCCTCTAACTTTAGTTGTAACTTGAATCTCTGAGGCTCCTGATTGGTTTTAGCTGTGTTAGATCAGATTTCCTATCTCCGTTGTAAATGACATTCCGTTTTCACGCAAGCAGGGGTCTCTGAGGTCCTCTTGACCCAATCAATAAGAGAACTTATTTTTCATGTGGCCAAGCTACAAGAAAATGTACATTTTCCTTTCATCCGTTTAACAAGCCTACATTTGGTCTCTATGAGGTGAAAAGTAGAGCCACAGCTTGGGGCATTTATTTGCTCTATGACTTTCTAAAAGGAACTAAGTTGCCCATATGAAACTATACTTCTCTAGCATGCATTCAAAAAGCTCCACACAGCTTCTGAGAGTGCAGGAGAAAGCAACTGGACCCAGAGGGTGCCATGTTCCACTTTCTGCACATGCATAACCGGGGGCAATGCTGCACACCCATCCACCCACTCACTGGGTGGTCCTACAGTGTGGTATTAATAGTAGTTACCTAAGTAGAGGTGAGTCACTGCAGTTGATCTGTCCAGTCTTTTCTATGCACAATATCACTACTGCAGAAATATTACACTGATATTTAAAGCTAGATTTTTTTTTCCCCAAATAAAGCTAAGCACATGAAGAAGCAGAGATAATCATGCATTACTATCAAGAATCAACATTAATCCCTGTAACTTTTGGCACACCACCGATTCATCTTCCTATCTCAGTTTGGTTTGCCATAAGTTATACCATAGACCAAACTCCCGGATTTCTGAGATCTACACAAAATCCTTGTTGCACCACTTCCCTCGCTTGCTACACCTCACACATGCCCCAGAGCATTACCTGTCCTGTCATACCAAGCACTGCTTCTCAGAGGCTGTCTAAGCCTTCTCCACTTTATCATCAGGACATTGACTTCACTGTCCCCTTAGAGCATACAGCATCTACCCCACTAAACTGAAAATTCAGCAGCAGTCTAGGTTCCAACTCTGGCCTGGGACAGACAAGTGTAGTGTCTTCTTTGCAGTGCCTAATAAATCACAAATGCTGCTAGTGCTCTGTACTTCCAGATAAAAAAAGCTTGTACATATCCTACAAGCTGGTCTTTAAAACTTACATTTAGGTGATTGTTCACACTTAGGTTGGGTGTTGGAATCTGACGATATAATCTGCCATTTTATTCAATGTGTCATAGCAGAGAATACCATAGTATGAACAGAAAATCTGAGACAAGAAAAAGCCAAGTCTTGGTTGCACATCTGATCCACACGAGCATGTGCTGACTTGTGCAAATCACAGTGCTCTTCATTCACATTTACAATAATGATGACTGATGATGATGATGAAGATTAAGTCACTGTTCTGGTACTTTATTATGAAATGCTGTTAATTTCAGCCCATATCTGTGCTCAAAAGAAAAAATGTTACAAAAATAATTTTATTCCCTTCAACTTTTTTTTTAAAACTCTTTCTGGTAAAGAGCGAGTCCAACACTTTTATTTTTGTCACTAGACAAAAACTGCTTTCTTTTTTTGTAAGAAGCAATACTAGATCCCAAATTCTGTAATGAGTTGTAATGAGGTGGTAAAAATGTGATGAAGAAACAGGAGCAAAATTCAACACTAATCAGTCCAATTTTCTGTAACATTCCTGAGCACTCAAAGTTTCCTATTTCAGATCAATGCATAAATTATATTTAAATATTATTGTGACTTTCACTATACTCCCAGAAGCACTCACAGCTGTAATTTGCCATTTTAGTCCAAATGAAAGGAGTACATTTTGCTCTCACTTAACCACATAACCTCATTGACTTCAGTGAAACAAGGAGCATGAGAACGAGTCAAGCCTAAGTGCAATTACAGTATGTATATAGAATGCTGTATGTGCTATTTACAATGTGATGACATTTTGGAGTGAGAGGTAAAGCTGATCCTACTACATTAGAACAACAAGATAATTTTATCAAAGGAGCAACAGTAATACATGATGCATTACTGAGTTCTGCTTTAGTGTTTTTCATTTGTTAGCATTTTAATTTGGTATTGAACAAAACTTTCAAGTTCACAAAAAAATATTAACGCTACCATAGTGCTGTGCTGCAAGGTTAAAAGATGGCTACAGCATATTAAGGTTTTCCTGTTTAATTTAAGACAGGGAATGGAAAAGGAAATCTTACGACCTTTTTTGGAAATATTTTCTACATAGAGAGACCACACAAAGGCATGCTATATAATTAACCAATAAAACAGTTTTCAAGGCAAACATTAGAATACTAAATAATGAGTAAAATTTAGATCTGTTGCAACTCCAGTGACTGGATATAACTGCTCCAAGCTCTTCAAGCAATCTTTAGAGGTTGAATTTTCACGTCCCCACACGCACGTTCTGAAGAGCATGCTCAGCAGCCACTTCACCTCCTCCTCACCCAGCCCTCAGCCCTGTTCTGCCTCAACAGCTTATCATGGGTCACATGCATACCGAAGCATTCATGATACAATGGCTTCATAAAATCACCCAGAATTCACAAGTTAAATCTTCACAAAGTCCCCAACTGCCAGACAATAGTGTAAATGTATAAAAATATCCACATAGGCATTTACCATTATAGCTCGGCAACAGAAAATTACAGTAATTATAAATAATGAAGTCTCTGTCAGGCTTCAGTGATGGGAAAACTGAAAGACACTTAAGGGGAACATCCCTCTCCCTTCCCACAGAGACATCTATTTACTGGTGCTTTCCAAAACAGGCACCGCCTGAGAGTGAGAAGAAGCAAGGAAGTACCTGCTCCACCCACCATATATCTCAGACACTGCAAGGTGAAGATTCCTTTGGGAATCAAACTTTAGGAGGGGCTCAAAGCAAACACAACTTCTGCTCTATGAGCCAACAGCAGTGGTGCAGAGGACAGCTGCAACTTGACAGCTCCTGCTGCTCCAGCATGCACAAGGCAAGTCCTGTAATTGGGGATCTACAGCTTTGGGAAATACGTCCTTTGCCTATCCTACATCACTGATGCAAATCCTCGTGGAGATTAGATTACTTTGTTCTCTTCTCTATGCTTTCTATTAAACCATGTTTGCAAAGGATTAAAAAGAGCTCCAGTAAGGCTCCAATGATAATGTGAAACAAACATTCAAAGTGCTTTAGATAACAGATGCAGAATTTAGACCCATTTTCCTCAGATAGAATTGAGAGGAATAAAGCAGGTCACAGTATGGACAAGTCAGCTCACAGATACAACCTCAACTGGCTAAAGCAAAAGAGTATTTGCTGGCAAACGTTAAGCTATTAATGCCCTGTCCATCATTTGTGTTTGAGCCACATGGTTGTGGCTGGCCACAAAGTAGAAACAGAAGTCCAGATCCATCTGAGAAACACTAAACATACGCCACAGCTTCCACAAGTCTCCAATTCTGCAGCACAGTTTTATATTCGGAAAAGCAATGACACTTTATATTCTGAAAAGCAACTAACTGGCAAGTTAGAAAATAAAAACAAATAACTATATAGACATACCCTCCTTTCACTTCATTCTGCAAAATTACCTGGCCATGAAGAGGAAGATAAAGATTTTAAAAATATGAAAACTTTAAAAACATGAAAAGTTACATCTCAAGCCCAGACTTTAAATAATGTCATATGCTGAAATGTCATTATTTCTTTACCAGAAGATTTAAAAAAGCCTAGTACACAGTGGCTTAGTGGCCTGGGAAGAACATTTGGTGAGGATTGCTCACTGAATTTTGCTCCAGCATAGGTCTGATTGGTTTGAGGTGCAAAAACAGGTTGTAATTTGTTAAAGCGGATCTACAATTTTGGGAAAATAAACATTGTTCTATCCCCCTTTGACAAAGATAGCAAACATCACCAACACAATTGTGGGAGGAGTGTAGAAAGGCTTGGCATTGCTCTTCCCAAATCCATGACCAAATTGTAAAAGTGATCCAAAAAACTGTAGGAGAAGGAAATGCATGTCAATTCAGTCACTACAGCTGACTGCAAATGCATGATAAATTACATTTTCTGATGTTTTCCCAGACTAGCTTTAAAATCCTGAAGTGATTTGATGTAATCTATGATTGGAATAACAACATGAGCATCATTAGAGAAGTGTACTTCACAAAACTGGAAGGGTTAAATAGCAGAGGAGCTCACAGAATTTGTACTACTTTATCTGGCAATCTGTGTGCAGATTTGTCACTTGTTCAGCTGTCCCTAATAGGGTCATTTCCATAGCAGGCCTGCAGTGGCTTATACTTCAGGATGACATGAAGTTTGCAATAGCACTCTAAAAACATTCTACATTATAAAATCACTGAGCAGAGTGATTTGCTTTCTATGTGAGATGATTGGATAGTCTGCCCTGAAAAGCTCAATTTCACTTCTGTTGATATGCCTTGGCTTTCAAAGTGCTTAACCTCATTTTGAGGTTGGAAAAGGTATTATCTGGTCTGTCATTAATGTTATAGAGAGGGTGGAACTTCTTTTCTCTTTAATCATCATAAAGTTCACTTTTTTTTTGTTTCAAACTACCTTAAGTTTGAGATTCTAACCCAAAACCTGATGACAGAAAAGTCAGTGCTCTGTTTAGACATGAAAAGGACGCTTGAAAGCTAGGCAACATTGAATAAACGTCCTATTACACCTGTCCTGTGTGGCAGTTCATCAAATCAGTAGCACATAGAAATTAAAACCCCTCAGTCAGACTTTTAGTTGGTGACATTTCCCCTTGACACCCTGGCAGCAGCAGAACTTTCAGTGCTTAACTTCACAGGATGAGCAAGAGACTAATACAAAGGGAACTTCCAGATTAAAATAGAAAATTTGAAATAAAATGCTCTACAGTAAGTACTGGAGATATATTTATTAAATTAAAAAGCATTATGAACAATTAAAAAGCATTTATGAACAAGTAAAAAGCATTTATGAACAATTATTTCAACTATTTGTCCTGTACTACCTGCTGGCATCTTATTAAATCAGATCCTATTAAGTTATATCCCCAAACTTAAAAGCTGACAGTGTAATGAAAAAAACCAAAGCCAAGCAAAGCAAATTACATAAAACTCTTAAGTAGAGAGGAAAAAACACAAAGTAGAAGGATAATGGAAACTAATTAGTGTATTTTCTAAGTAAGACTAAGTTTGTAGGGATGGATAGCACTATTTGTGAATTGGTATTATACAGCAGACAAAAGAACAGACAGGATTTTAGGTATTCAACACCAACAAGGCCTGAAAAAGAAGCCACAAATTTCAGCCTAAGGGCAGCTTGGAAACAAATCTCCATGTGTAAATTAATTATGGTATTCATTTATTAAATTGGAGAGAAAAAGCACCTTTGGAGAAGAAGGTAGTATTAGCAAAAATGGAGATGATTAGGTCCTGTGGGATAAGCTTGACAGATAACCAATTAATTATTATCCTTGGAACACTGAGGGTGTCCTACACAGAAAACTGCAATGTGTCAATTAAAAAGTATCTACTGAACACATGATTTGTATCCAAGAGTACTGAGAAATTTCTTTTCCAAGCTGTTCTTACAAGAAGGGATGATGTTAGAGATTAAGCTGTATTTTCACATTCTCCTCTGTAAGAACTTTCTCACATCAACAGTAGCAAGAAATAGAAGGTTGTTAAAAGGCAGGGATAGGGATCTTTGGAAAAATCTCACCATATGACCTACTGGAAGGAGAAATTATAGTTTAAATATACTCAGCATCTAGTTAATTTGATTGCTGTTTTATACCAATGTAAAATTCAAACACATTATGGACTTGCTTGAAACAGATTGGGTCAAAATAGATATTTATACACCACAGTCCACTGATAGTATACCTCAGGTTTTATTTTATTGAAGCTTTCCAAGGAATTTTTAAAAGTAGTATTCCCTGAGACAAAAATATTCATTTCCTTTGATAGAGATTATTTTCCCCTATTTTTGTTCTCTTAAAAAAATATGAATTGATTTTTGGAACAAAAGAAAACTGGGCAATAGGTTTGCCACAATAAAGGAGTGGAATGGAAGACACACCAAAACAGAAGTGTAACAATGAGCCTCCTGAAAATGTCAGTGTCTCATTCAAACCCATACTAGTCACAGAAGCAAAGTTCAGGATGATTCCAATGAGAGTTGTGTGTAATAAGGGATATGAGACCATAACTGTATTTGAATGAGAAATACCCCTACTTTTAAATAATTGCTTGATGCCAGAGCTTTT
>VZRR01007715.1:0-67822 GCA_013398015.1 Oreocharis arfaki
TGATGTTTTGGGTTTTGCTAAGTGGTGCTTATCTCAAGTCAAGGGCTTTTATTTTTTCCTTGTCTCATGCTCTGCCAGTGAGGANCCTGAAAACACAGTCTAGCTTGAAAATTACATGTATCACCAAAAAAAAAAAACAAACCAGAAAAAACCACCCCCAACCAACCAACCAACCAACCAAAAAAAGCCCTAAAAAAACTGGGAGGGAGGACAGACAGGACAGGTGACCCTAACTGACCAAAGGGATATTCCACACCACAGAAGTCATGCCCAGGATACAAACTGGAGGGAGTTGTCTGGAAGCACAGCTGATCTGGGTTTGGGAAGGGAGGTCTGGCTTCAGCCAACAGGTGGTGAGAAATTGTATTTTGCATCACTTGCGGGTTTTTTTTTGCTTTTTATTATCATTGTTATTATTTAAATTTTTATTTTATTTTACTTTATTTTCTATTATTAGACTGTTCTAATTACAATATAGAAGGTTCACTTTCATTCTCCCCCCTATTCCATTGGGAAGGGGGGATGGGGAAAAGAGAAAGGGGTTGAGCAAGTGTCTGCATGATGTTTCATCTCTAGCTGGGTTTAAAACCACGGCAAATTTACAGGTGAAAGTCTGTGTATTCCGTTACAGGTTTCCAAGGACAATAAATTCTCAAGAAAGATATTTTTCATCAGAAACCGTCATTTGTAAAAGTTATAAGTTCTGGTTAGTTTTCAACTTTCATTGTTTTTTTTAATAACAACTCCATTAATAAAGTGAAGAACTATGCTGTCCTCTCTTACACTGACATTATTTCTGCTTCTCATTGAAACCTGTAAGGAGTAAATATCTCTACTCAGTATAAATTCACCTCCACATTCCATGACATTTTAAAGTTTATAGTATAGATGTAATAGTGCTCTTTATCTCTTCCCAGAATGATATAACCAGGCAGTTTTAAAACCATCCTACAGAACAAAACAAAACAAAAAACTCTCACACTGATACTCTCCACACGGCTGTCACACCCCACACAAATCACGCATGAGAGAAAGAGCAGGAGGATATGCCTTCAACGCAGTCTAACTGCTGGAAAAAGCGTAGAATGACATCCTTTCCTATAGGCAAAGGAGTCTTAGTTCTACATTGTCTAGGAAAAGGGAGGAACTTTTGCTCTAAAAACAGGGTGATGTAGCATAATTATGGGATATAACTTGATGTACATCCTAACAAGCTGAGCTCTTGCTCTGAGAAATTTTCATAGTACCTTGTTTACAACACTGTTTAATATGATCTATCAATCTAAAGATTTAAAGGTTTGTTCAGGAATCAGATTTAAATATATTTTCCTTATGTTTGAAAACAGACAACTCTTAAGATCCTGAATGTCTCAGCAGTTTTGACTCTGCCGCAACTGGTCAGAGAGGAGTACATGTGTGTACATACACATAACTGACCCGCATCGAGCTTCCCTCCTGCTCTTGTTGTGTGGCTTAGGGTGCTCATTTGTGCCCTTGGTGAACTGGCTCAAGTTATTAACCAAACGAGCAAAGAAGGAAGCAATGTTTTGCTAATATGTGTGTCCTGGGGTGACTGTATGATACTGTATTCTCTATCATCTGCCCTACGCCAGACACAAATCCCGTGCCTTCCTGTGTCTTTAGGCTGTTTCTCAGGAGAGGGTGGAGAGAAGCCAGGTGAATTTTTCAGAGTGGTTTTGTGTTCAAGGACACACACACTCCCCTGTGTTCCTGGCTGCTACAGAGCTGAGGACACCTTCCTGCTTTTCCCCAGCTCTTGGCTCCTTTCCTCAGGAGAGAGATGGAGAGCTAAAACTCTGCTTTTTTGCTACCCTGCTAGCTGAGCTGCTTGCCTCCTTTCGCAAGTACTTTTCCTAGAACTGTTCTGCTCCAGTTCAGAACATCACAGGGAGGCCTCACACCGTGCCTGGAGGGGCCCACGCTGAACCCCAGCTCCGGAGAGCAGAGGAGAGAGCCACACCTACACACAAAGAACTTTGAAAATCTTCCCAGGTCTTCTCCACAGGGAGAGGTTTCATTATTTAACATTATTCATATTTTTTTCTGTGCCTTCATGCACTTTGCTTGTCAAATAAATAGGGTTTTTTTCACTTTGCTCTGAGAAATTTCTTTCCAAACCAGTGAGGGAGGGGCTGCAGAAACCTGCCTTCTATCAGAGGATACATTCATTTCCAACGTTCCTCCGAATTCGTCTCAAACCAAGACAAATAATTTTGCTGCCTGATGTGGGGCCAGAAGAAAAGTGGGAAAAAAAAAATCTGTACTAATTTTGGTTTCGTCTTAATTACTTTGTATTGGAGCAAGTAATCACCATGTCGTTTGAAGTAGTAATGTCTCTCTGGTTTCAGGTACTAATGTCTTTCTGGTCCCTAGGCCTGTTTGCCTACCCACAGATAGCACCGGTTTTGTCCCTGGTACGTAACTTTTACAGAGCAGTGGTAAAAATCCGGATTTCTATTTTGCTGTGCTCAGTGATAACAACTTATAAAAAGTTAACAGAGGTACTGGGAGTTGTTGAAAATGTGTATGTACTGTTGTTTCTCCGTCCAAGTATCCGTCCTAGTTTCAGTAGCCTGTTTTGGGGGTTTATTAGTAATTACACCCAGTTTGTTAGAGGTGGAGGAAGGGATGGGGTTTCCCAGACTTTCATCTCCTTCTTCCCCTTTAAAATTGATACGTCACCTTTTGAGAACCAAGACAACGAGCATTCGAGCTTCTAGAATGAAAGAAATTATTTCTTAAGAATACTGATGCCTTTTCCATTAAAAGTGCCTAGTAAAACATCCTTAAAAATAATGTCTACATTAGTGATGTCTGCCTTTAACCAGGTCTATCATGAGATCCTTACCGCCCCCCTTGTGGAAATGTTGAACCTTCATTTGTAAGTGTTTTTGGTAAGAGATGTGGCCAAAAAAATGCCATAAAAAACAAACACAAAATCAAAAAATCATATTGTTGGTTTGCAAATTAAATACCCAAAATACGTTTATATATATTTAATGTATATTTTTTCCATTAATCTACCTGTATCAGACAACAGAAGAGTTGCTACCATTTTAAATATTCAGGTACAGTAAAGATAAATATACCGACCCAGATATTATACTGTTGAACACTTCAGAACAATGAAGTAGAGAACTGCCAAGCTTTTTTCCCAGTCAGGACTCACAATGTTCTATTGCCTGTGGGACTGAGTTACTTTGTAATAGGGCAGAAAAAAGGCAAGGGGACTCTCCCCACAGAACAGCGAAGATAAAATAAGAAACTGTCCTGGCATTTCAATGAATACATAAGGCTAAGGTCCTTTGTAAAAGCTCACAATTAAACATCTCAGAACTATCACTCCATGTATTGCACAGTCAAAATAAGCTTTATTAAATAAGGATAATATAATCCTTTATAAAATTAGAATGTCAAAGTTTGCAACACATGTTTCTCAATGCATTTCTTTTGGTATGGAATTTTAAGTATGTAGTAGCAGATGAAGCAAATGGAAAAGATGAGAATATTTAGTTATGAAAATACTGCATAAACCACAGTCTGCATACAGAAAAAAAAAATCCTCTTCTTTCCACAGAGATCTTACAAGTACTGCACTTTAGCATATTCACTATGGTAGCTGTAACACTTCCTGTGCTGCACCAACCATGTTGAGTATTGGACTCTTTTCCTTGATACCATCATCCCAATTCCTGATCTCTGCCACAAATAAACTTCAGGCACTTCAGAGAAAATTACATACTGATTTGCAACTGAAATGAATGAAGGATCTGCTTTCACACACAGGGACATGGATTCTGCATTACTGCATGTGGTGTGACAAGTATGCTATTATGATTTGGTTTTTAGAATAAAGGAATGGTTTTATTTGTCTTGTAGGAAGTGCTGAGTAGGGTTTCCTTTCCCCTTTTCAGAGTGTTTAAAATAATTAGAATTTAGTCATCCTCTCTTCCAACACAATGGATATACCTGTTTGTATTCTATGTCTACCACAGATAAGTTCTGATTTCTATCACGATAAAACACAAGCCACCACCATCTCATAGAAAATATTTCTTTAAATATTTCATTGTATGAAATGAATCAAACTGCTTCCTGGGGTAAGATGCAGAGCAAGAGTAAGGGAGAACAATACGGTCACTAAGTATTTGCAAATATTACTTCACACTCCTTCCAAATTTGATGAGCAAATGTTGAAGATCAGTAAAAAAGTGAGGAGAAGAATTAAAAACTAGACTTTATCTCAATTTTGTATTGTAAATAATTGTTTGTGAATAATAATTTACAGTAAAGTGTAAATAACCATCATCACAAAGCTCTTGAAGCTTTGTACTGAAGGCTGGTTTTCCTTTCATGGCCTTAAATTAGAAGTCCATTCAAACTTCTCATTCAAACTGCTAAAGATTACCAAATAAGGACTACCTACTCCTTCACAGAGCCTTAAACCTGTGAAGAAAATGAAATAAATTTGCTCTGTAGTGTTGATGTTAATTCATAAATTATAAATACAAATGCTAAGGTGACTCTTGTCAACACTCAAATATATTCTATGGCTTGAGGTTAAACCTGGGAACAGCACCCAATGACACATGATACCATCTTAGGTATAACTGCAGCAGGTAAAACACCAGGGAAATATTTCAGGAACATTTCCTAGCAAGCCCTGAGAGAAAAGTAGGCAAGTTATTTTCAGAGCTGGATTTGGGCAAGTTATAAAGCTCACAATCTCTTTTGTTCTATGTAAGTGTCAGTGTAGATTCAATTGTGGACAGCTGACAGATTTTACCCCCTGAGGATGGTGGAAACAAAGAGTGCCAGCATAATCAATCAGACTGTAATGCCACTCTTAAATTTGTCATATGATCCTGTTAACTTTATATGTTTGACACAGCCAAACATCCTGTTGCTTGTTAGAACATCTTGAGAACTGTTCTGTCTCCAAGATAGACTCTGAGAGTCTTACTTGAATGTGGATATGTGGATAAAGCCAGACTTCATTTTGATGGAAGAGATACTCAAAGATACACTCTGTGATCATAGACTGACAGAATTCTCTGTGTGAACTTACAGTCTTTTTATCCATTCAGACAAACTTAGTTACCTTTTTTTTTTTTTCCCCAGAAATCACAGAGAAGACTGTATAGTGTTCTCTTGAAACAAAAAAGCATGGATGAAAGTAAAATTTTGCAGATGTTACCAATTAATTAATATCTTGATTTTAGTGGAGTTTTGAAGCCACTTTAAACTGATTGAACTGATTTCAGTTGATGTTGCTGCGAAGAATCCTTTAGGGAAGTTTAGCCATTATTGCGCTCAAAGCCTTCGGGCACCACCAGTTAAAGAAGTAGCCAATTGTAAAAGAATTCTGCAGAAAGAAGTGGTTCAAGCAGAGCAGTTTGAAAAAGGCTAAAATGGGACTGCTCATGAATCATAGCGAACTGATTGAAAGTCTGAGGAAGGAACACACTACAAAGAGAAACCTTCCTTGGTACAAAACATGTAACAGAGTCTGTTGTAGTGAAGCCATTTCAATGCCATAATAATGTGAAATCAGACCTCAGAGCTACATAAGCACAGTCAATTTGTACTCTGCATGTAGCCACTGTACATAGTGGCATAGTTCCACTTCAGACCAAGACAGAGTCTCATCCAAATACAGTCTCAGAACGCAGTGGAATTTTCTGTTGAGAACCCCAGCAACTAAAAACAATCAGATTCATGATGGTTTATGTCTGACAAGTCATTTCCATGCCAAACTCTTGAAGCAAAAAAGGCTAAGATGTAGAAGAAATAAGAGTAAAATTTTGCAAGATAGCATCACGATATAGTATAGTTGTGTACCACTTACGTGTAGAACATATAAGCAAGATCTTAAAACATGGTTTTTCACTTTCTAGAAGACTAAAATATTTTTAAACACAGAACAATTTTTTGTTTTGTTTTCTGGAAGTTGCCAGTGAAAGACAAGGTTGGGGACAACAAACATAGCATATGCCCAAAGGATATACGGATTAGAGGAAAAGGTCATGCTGATAAAACAGGACAGTTTGTGCTGAGAGACAGGACAGAGAGAAAGAAAATAAAGTCCATGTCCACCCAACAGTGCTGAAAGTTTCCTGTGCATCTCTGATGACAGGGTGCAGACTGGCATGCTTGACTGTATTTGTTTGTTCCACGTCCAAAATGAAAGAAAGTAAAAGCACTCAACTTATAGAAGAGTCAGGAAACAGGCTACTCTTCTGGCCTTCTAAAAGATGATACTAAAAATTTTTATTATATTTTAAAAAAATAATCCAAAAGCCATGGAAATTTGTTACAGAGAACACAGAACACATTCTGTCTAACTGCCACAATCTCACTTGTGTTGCAGGGAAAAAGACCCCCAGCTTTTTATTACTTAGCCAGTGGAGCAATTTAGAAAAATTTACCAAAGGATTACTACCCTCAGATCAGTCACAAACCTAAAATTAAGTGGAAAAACACAGGTCCTGTAATTTCCTTCTAGACACCTTGCATTTTCTATATACAAGAGGGTCACTGTACCAAAGGCATGTAGCTCTATAGCACAGATTTATTTGTATTAGGATTAGGCAGGAGTCTGAGCAAACTATATTATGTTAGTCATTTTACATGCATTCCAAATATGGAAAGTATGCAGTAACCTTATAGTTATCTGATGTTATCTTAAACATGTGAGAGCACTTGCCTCAAACTGAGATAAGAACAACGATTTTAAGCTTATCTTAGCTGCAACAACACACACCAGGTACATTTCCATTTCTGCTGTCATCATCTGTAGCACACACCACCCATGATTGCTCCTCTTTTATTAGCACATTTGTTCCAAAACTACAATTTACTACTCCTGTCCTTATGAGTTCAAAGCTTTAATTCCTGTAACAGCCTGTTAGAAGATATATTATTTGGTCTTTTGAAGAACACATGCACAGTGCTTAATTCTGTGTCTGCACTATAATGCAACAAGTACAGGGATGACAAGGAAATTGCATTCAAAACCCAGTAAAAGCCCACTCTATGCTAGACAACAAAGGTTTCATAAAAAATAAACCCTTAAGCTTTTAAATCAATAAGATTCTGCTACTAAATACATGATTTGCATACAGTTTTCCTCTAGCAGAAGGAACAGCTGCATATGAAATTGGTTTGACAAAACATGTTAGAAAAACATCAGCAGAAGTGGCTAGAATGTAAAATGCCAACATTTAAACACAAAAAAGATTGGGTTAAAAATAATTAAAAATTAAAACCAACTCCAAAGTAAGGCTGCATTTTATTTCAGCTTGCTCTGTGTTTATGTAGAATGCAACTACATTTCAGCCATTTCTCAACATTGTCACTTGTGCATGCATGAGGTAGTGTAAGATACTATGTGTATACACAAGATATTACCTAAATAGTACAATTTGCACAGTTGAACAGTCCCTGCAGAAATAAATAAAAGATCTTGCTTGAAATACGTCTAATTCTTTATTTTGCATAGGTAAAAGATCTTGCTTGAAATATGTCTGTTTCTTTATTTTGCATAGTACAAAAGAAACTCATTCTACCTTCCAAGTCCCAATTCCTTTCCTCTTAGGGCACCCTTTCTGAATGGTTCTATTATTTGGCCCTTCAGGATGGCAATACAGGGATCACAGTACGCAGTTCTCAACAGGCTTCTTATCAAAGAGCTCACAAAAGTCAGATTCAACCTCATTTTCTGACAGAAAGCATACAGTACCTCACAATCTGCTAGCACCAGAAAATGAGAGGTTGCAGGCCCATGTGTCATGCCTGACTTTTACCACACCACGGAACTCACTACTCTCCCTCAAAGGATGTTTTAAATTACAAGAATTTTAAAGCTGTATGGAATGAACACATAATCACAAGTGCGTTTTGTACATATTTTCACAACTACAAAAATACACATTTAACCTCTCCCTTTATATATGATGCATTATTCTAAAGGAAAATACTGTGGAACATGGTGTTGAAAGTTTTACAGGATTTTACTGATTTTTAAAATGCTTTTGCTTATTTCTTCTTTCTAGAACTGCAGAGCAAAACATATTTTACAAAAAAAAAAGTCACCTTGAAAGACAGTTTCTATTCCATGACAACTCAGAATAAGATATACCATTTTAGTGTCTTGAGCAGCAAAATCTAGTAACAATTTGCATGAATTTTTAAACTACTTATAATGAAGCCTTAGTGAATTTTCTAATTTCCCGATTTAGCCAATCACTTGCTATGCTAAAACCCTCATGTTGCACTCTACAGGTTGATTTGGTAACATACTCCTTATCAAACCATTTTTCGCCTGAAGTACATTATCTCCTATACATCTGAACAACAATATCTGTTATGAAAAGCTTTGAAAATATGTCTTTATCATCATATTAGCCTTATTTCTTAATAAAATTATTTAATAAAATTATTAAATAATAAAATTGCTTTTCTCCCTAATCTTCTCAAAACAAATACAGAAGTTTTAAAGATCCCAGTACACTCGGTATGTAGATTCACCAAGAAGACATTAAATGAACATGTAAAATTTGAAAACAAACAGCATGTGTGGCTTTTCATTTGTTGTCCTTGTTGCTCCTCTAAACTTATTTCCTTTTCTTTTAATTAGAGGAATATTTGATTTTTATAGCTAGATTCAATTATTTAATTATGTACAATAGACAGAAAGAAGTTTGAATTTACAATAAACATTAAAATCTCCTATTTTCAGTAATCTGTAACCATTTAAGGCAATATTCCTCCATGTCTGAACTTCTTTAGGTGTTAGAAAGCTCAATTAGCCATTCTTTAAAATGAGGGAAATACTAAAATATTGCCTCTATACTTTTTACCTTAAATCAAGATGGAGGTCTTTACCTAAAATTGCAGTAAGTACTGTCTAGTCTTGTCCTTTTTATCCTTTGAATCTTTCTCCAAGTAAAATTTTTTATTGAGCTATTTTAATTTTCATTTTCCAAACTATCTAGCTCAAAACTAATTATTTGACTTTTTACCATGGTTACATATGTGCACTTGTGTATCTGCATGTGTGTGAACACAAATATAGTGAAACCTAATGTAGGCAGTGTATAACTAGGCAAAATAAATTCATACAAGATCACAAATAATAATTACTTTTCAGATGTGTCAGAAAGGCTTTAGTGTCTAGCAAGCACAAGATCTTGGATTTTGGAATGGAACATGTATAGATTCCTAAGCCAGTATGAGTCCTGGGGCATTTACCAGTTACTACAAAGGACAAGTAGAAGGATGAGACTCATCTCTGAGAGCATGTGAGCCTTCCATGGTCATGTCCAGGACCCCTGGAATCCCCTTAGCACCACTAAGCTTTCAAAACTCTGATATAGAGAGTGAATCCACATGACATCATCACTTCAAATATCTTTGGTTAGGTCCTGAAAACCACTGGAGTGTGAGATTCACGGTTCTGCTCTAAAAACATCCACTTGTGTCATTTACCTTGTAATTATCTTCAGTCTCCTCCTTTGCTCTTTCTCTGTTTCCTCTCTTTGGCCTTCCAACTAAAAGTTATCAGTCCTAGCTGGCTAAGGGAGCACCCTGCATTCCTGTAACTGTAACTACAATGGAAGCTATCAGTAATGTCATAAATAGCTTCAATTCAGCACAGACAACCAGATTTTGGAGAAGTTCAGAAGGCCATCTGTTCTACTGCTTCATCAAATGGTTTTGAGATAAACTAAAAAGAACCACAGTTAAAGGCATTTTCCCCTATTTTTCACTTTTTGCGAATGCCTGTAATTGCCTTGTTTCCCTTGAAGGAAGCAAGATCAAACTGTACTTTTGTAAGAGCCTCATCACTGCTCCAGATACCTTGTGGAACACCTTTTCCAAAAGGGCAGTTTCTTCCATCTTTGATATGAACCGAACAACTTTCAAATACAGAAATTTCTGCCATGAAAAGTCTCTGGATAAGTATTTCAGCCTTGCAGGAAATAGAAAAGCCTTTACACTAATAGTGCGACCCTAGACCCTGGAGAGGAGGCAGTGCTGCCTGCAGTTCACCTGGGCAGTCTGACAGTGCCACGAGTGTTTCGTGAACGGTTCTCTAAATGGGTTCTCTCACCAATTCTACACAAGCTAATCCTCTGTAACAGATGCACTCCTTCAGTTAAAAAAGAAATAAGTAGATGAGTGTGTAAACCAAAGCAAATTCTTACCAAATGGACCTTCATTTTTGTTGTCTTGATTTTTACCTCTTTCACTGAACTTGGAGAAGGCAGATAGGAATGTTAGGAAGAAGACAAAGAGTACTTACCTAGAAAATAGAACATTAAGAAATAAATCATTAGAACATGGACACGTACAATTTTTACTTATATCAATAGCATGTAAAATGCTTAAATAAGCACTAGAAAAAATTATTGTTTCTCCTTAGGTATTAATGCTATTTTTTTATGTTATTGCACAATTAATGTGAGGTTAGCACATAAATACACATATAAGACACTGTGTTTCTTGGAAATTCCAAATTCTATCTGAATTTTGTTAAGAATCTTCTTTCCTATAATACTTAAAATTTAATACAACAATTATTTTTAACAGTTTATATTTTTCTGTTGACAATGTAATAAAAATTTTTACTTCAATTACCCACTACAATCATTAACTTCCAGTATACATTTTTGTGCAGTTGAGTTTAAAATTATTTTTACTTCAGCATTATTGAATATAACTGTATTTACTAATGTCAAAACATGCAAGTAAACTTTGAGTTCTCATATCTTCTTAGAAAAAGGTTTTCAGTCATTGTACGTACAGATAGATCAAATTTTAGACAGACTAAAAGTGAAATATTGAAGGTATTTTAAGATCATTAAAGTTTCTTTACTATTTAATCCATCAAAAAAATCCATGCCACAAATTGAAAAAAGATCATACTATATATTATAACGTGAGTTATAGGAAGAACTATGTAAGAGGATACAAAAGTGCTCTGCATTTAAAATATGAGTAGACCACCAGGAATTTTACAAGTGCTCAGTACAGTGTTTCTTTCAAGTAATGAATCCAAATTGTGCTAACAATAAACAGTGAAGAACTAGTGTTTTAAAAAATACCATCTTCAGTAGTCTAAAAACATGCATGCTGTCATCTCAGTTACATATATACAGAACTGCTGGCCGAAAAAAAGCTTTCCACAAGTAAAAAACTTAAAGCCAAAGAAAAAATCCCTATTTTTCAGTGCTACTGAATTTATAACCTATTATACTTTCAGCAGAAGTACTGTGAAAATATGATTAACAAATGTCAGAAAGCTCAGTCCAGAAGTGACACTGAAGAGTCTCATGAGGAATACAAGGTTATACAAGTGGATTTGACAGACATTAGAAGCCATTGCTGCTGTAAAACACTTCTCTCTCTGCTTTTCTATTCATAATTTTTCTGTCCTGTTTCTGATTCTCTCTCCCTCAGCAAATACCACAGTCACCCCCTGGTGTTCTTGACAAGCCTAACACCTGGCGTCTCCAGACTTCATAATCTACCTCCTCTTGGTATTGTCAACTAGACGCAATTGATGAGACTCCAAACACACGCCAAACAAGATGTCAATCAATGACTGGGGCAAAATGGGGAGAATAGCAGAAGGGAAAAGCTATTTGTTAGAGGTCCTATAAACCATCACGATTCTGTGTGTATGATACACTCTTACAAATGCTGACATTATATTTTATTAAAAATGCTGGGTTTTTTCTATATTTAATAGTTTTGCTTAATTATTTAGAAATGGAAATTAATAACAAAATCCTAGCATAAAAGTATGACAAAGATCCTTTTATTAGACTTAAATTAGAGCCCTTGCAAAACTGACATTTATACTGGACATAACTCCTAGGTGAAAAAAAAGGATTGGAAATATTTTCTGGAATAGGGACAGCATTCAGTAGAAACAGGCTGAAGAAGACCTTAAGTGGCTGAAGGAATTAATATTATTAACTAAATTCTCAGTTCATGAAGGCTAAAAATATTTATAGTCAGGAGAAGCTGACAACTGACACTTTCATATTTTACATCTGTGGGTTGACTTACATTTTTACTGTTTGTCAAAACAGGTTTTTAAGACACCTCTTTTACTCTCATTACAGCTATTCTTTTGCCCTTAGGGGATAGCAGAAATAAGAAGATTATAAGAAAATACCTGCAACAAATGCCACAAGGAATGTTTTCATATCAAGGCCAAAAGAAATATCAGCAGCTAGCAAAAAAATCTTCCTTTTAAAGTAGGTTTTTTTTCCAGTTTTAACACATTAAGGCAGTATGCTGTACTGGTGTAGAGTATAGCTATGTTTGGCAAGCAGCAAAAATAGTTTTAGATACTTCTCCAGACCCAGAGGATCAAAATACGATGCACATCCCCGTATGCTATCCTAAAATAGCACAATCTATCTCCTTCTTTCCTCATGCTTGCTTCAGTAATAAAAGAGCTGCAAAATAGTTCTTAGAAAGGGAAGAAGATTTTGCATGTCATACAACCAGCAAAGGGCTTAGGGTAACTGGTTTGGCTTAAATTTAGCTAAAGAGGCTATAACTGTTATGCATAAAGCTAGAACATTCATGATTTTCAAATATCCAGACCTTCAAAGGATACCAGCTTCTCACAAAGAGTTGTTGGTTTGCTTCTTGAACTACAGCAGCAATAATTAATACCCTGCTGGGTGCCAGGCAGTGTCAAAGCTTCTGCTAGCATACTTAGGTGCAGGAAAAACTGGAAAGCTGTGCTGTGTAATTGTACTGGACAGGGTCAAGACCAAGTTAATGTATTCTCTTTCTCAGTGGGGCTTATTAGCCCAGGTTAATGTGTTAACTTCCTCAGTGGGGCTTATTAGATTGTCTTCCAGATTGGCTTTTACCTCAGGCACTTCAGACTATTAATGAAGCAATCACAGAACTTTTACATTGACAGTAGGAAACAGGTGAGAGTTGAATGGAGGAATGTCTTGCTGAGACACGTTGGTGAGGAATGGTGAGTGAACAGGGTCTGGATAGCAGGGATAAGGGGACAGACATAAAATTACTGTACTCAGCTACCTATGGGAAGGATATAGGGAGGTAAAGCTGAACTCTTCTCAGCCATTCATGAAGAATAAAGAAAAACCAGTAGCAGTTTGCACAAAGCAGTATTTCAAATACTACAAGGAAACACAAGGAAAGAACAACCTTCAAAATTATGATGATTAAGAACAGAAACAAGCTGCCCTAAACTTTCATGGAATCTCCTCTCTCTTAGATGCTCAAAGATTCACTGATGAAGCTCCTGGGAAATTTGGTCAATCTTCAATGTAGCCCTGTGGTCAGTAGAAGATCAGATGAAGTAGCTTGCAAAGAATCTTGCCAAGTTAACTGATTTTACGATTCAGTGATTCTAACTCTGTAGTTACAACTAATAATAACACAGTTTTATAAAAAGAGAATAGAAATGAGAAGGCCAAGACATTTTTTATACCTTTCCCTTTCCTTGATGCAACACCATGCATTTATCAGCTGTAGGCATCACTCCATGCCCTCCACACAGCAGGTCAGTATTTAATTTTCTATATTTAAAACTAAGAGCTTCCTTATTGCCATCATTTTTGTGCAGCCCAGATGCTCTGCAAACAATTCTCTACAATTAGGCTACAAATGCCTGCTCAGAACACATAAGTATTGTTAAATATTTCCTGTTTCATTAAGTAACATGTTATAAACCAGTTTTGAAACTCAGGAAAAGGAATTAGAGACTTCCTAGGAAGCAGACAGTGTTAACAGTGTCCTAGTTGTACCTCTTAGATGTGTAAATTGATACTTAGTTTTTGATCTTTTTTAATGTAAGCCATTTGAGATTTGCTTTTTAAATACCTAGGATAATTTTGAAATGTATGTAAACTTATTGTAGCATGTACTTGTGGATTCTGGGCTAGATTCCTAGATTCTTTCATAATGGGGTCTGTTGAAAGAATGTTTGTCACGGTGCTGGAGCCCGCTGGACGGGCTTCAGACATCGAGTGGGTGGACTTCCCAGCCCAGGAGAGTGACCCCGAAGAAGAACATGTGGCTGAGTCTGCTGTTTGAGGGCTCCGCCCTCCCAGGACATCCATCCCACCAGCATCACCTCCCCAGTTTTAAGTTCTCGTGTTTTCTATTGGATGTTCGTTTAATACATATTCATTTTCCTTGTTAAATAATTAATTATGTTCTAGAAAGCTCTGTAGTTCTGTATACCCCATTGGTTTGTTCCCTTGTGTCCCTCCCTTTGTCATTCCCTGTTGGTCTCCTGTCACCCCTCATCATTTGATTATTGGTTCACCCTCTGAATCCACCCCTGAAAAACCCCCCTTTAAAAACCCCGTGCAAGAGGCTCTCAGGGCCTCTTGTGGTGCATCTCCCCTCGGGATAATAAACCGAAACTGTTGCACCCAGAGGTTCTCTCTTTGCCTTTGCTCTCGCCGTCGCCTAGCAACAGCAGTGTGCTGCAGCCTGTCTCCCTCTTGTGCTGAGGGCAGAAGCGATCTTGCATTTGGTCTCCTCATCCGGGGCACCTCGCAAAGTGTCGCCTGCCTGGCCACCGGGCGGTCAAGCAGTCACAGCGACAAATGTTATGGAAATGACACATAGGAAAAAACCCAGAGTATAATACTATTAACAACAATGACACATTGAATCAGTATTAAAAAATATTAAAAGTGTTATTTTGTAATGTTTGTCTGCCATTATTTATTTTGTCAGTCACACATGCCCCCTAATGCCATATGAGAAGGATGCATCCAGGAAGCACTTGGCAGTCAGTATTTTTATGTCGATATTTGTACATATCTGCAGATGGAGGATGGAAAGGATGAGCTTCTGTTATCATTTAGATGAAATTCTCTAATAGTTTAAATATTGCAGCCGAAATAACTGTAAAGCCCAAAATTACATACAACTTTAGAAAGAAGTTCCATCTTTGTAAACCTTTTTTCTTTACATGCAAGAGCATGTACATTTCTAACATTCAAATGTTGGCATTGAAGGATAGATTCTCAGTGGTGCTGTTGCAGAACTAATTAAAGCCACAGCTGGAGGAAGAATTACAAAGACAAGAAGAAATCTGGAGCAATTTTAGTTCCTCCTCCCAAATACATTCAAATACTCTCAGCTGGTTTTGTAGAAACCAGATGAAGAATTATGATTTGCTTCTCACTAGACTGTGGAATAAAAATCCTTGTATAATGAATATTTGAAAACTGACTGCTATGTGGCAGTGCCACAACACACAGATCATTAGCTCTCCTACTCTTTCATTTGTTCTTAATAAAAGAGATCAAAGATGTCCACTCTGAAAATAATGATTCTCAAATGCTGATGGCAGACATCAGGCAGAGAAAGTCATCTTTGCATGCTTCTGCTTTCAGTTTATGACTAAAAAACTGAAACAGAGAAACTGACAACTGAAGAGGCATGTATGGGCTAATGTTGTTTGAGCTTTCACGAAATGTTATTTACCAGTCTAAAATGTAGGCCGTACTTGTCTACAGCAGTATTTCTATCACCCAATACTGTTTTCTTCCCTCCTTCTAAACGCTTTCTGACTTTACTTTACTTTCTGACATGTACTTCAGGGGCAATGGTTTAGCATAAAATCACTTCCTTCCTGTCCCTTCAGGTCCCGCAAGGATCTTGTGTGACTCTGTGGAGTGACTGAGAGTTGCAGTTCTGGCTGCATCTGATAATCCTGCTTGCGGCAATAGCTCTGATGCCAGGGACATTAGGCCTTTTAGGAAAGCCTGCTTCCCATGCCTACCCAGTAAGATAAAGCAGTGATGAGGTTTCACCTATGAATTCATAATTTCCATACCTAATTTTTTGAGCCTTAATTATGGGCATACCTTAATGTGTAAATCCCACCTGAGCGCTATGTAGGCTTCTAAATCGCATAATTGAAAATCAGGATGGCTAGAGAAAATATGTTTTAAAGAGATTAATTAAAGGATCTTAGAGAAGCCATAGTATTGAATTGCCGTCTGTCCACTGCTGCTCTGCCTTCTTTACCACTGCAATGCCCCTCTTCACAACTTTCCTTATATTTAAAGAGTGGATGTGGTAGTAATAATTTCAAAAGTCTTCAAATATTTCAATGAAAAACATACCTCTGGAAAATAAATAATGTAGCTGATAAGCTGATCTCATAGCTCTGGTTTATTAAGATTATGTGTTACTTTGTGCATAACTATATGACTAATCTAGCAGTATGAAATATGAAATTTCTGATGTACTTCACAGGACTTCATTCCAAAGAAAAGAACATGTGATACACTATATTTTAAGGATTTCAAAAGTTGCTATGGCAATGAAAATCCAGTTTTATTTACAGAAGTTAGGAATAATGGCCAATGATATCACCAAAATACAATCAAGATAACAGAAACAGCCTTATATTTGTTAAAGGGAAAGAACACGAAAGGGTTCTATACATGGGAAGGTGTGGATGATAAGATTATGCTAGTACCATCCTCATCCACAGACATCATATTTTCCAATTATTAGTTATTTTGATGATGCCTGTATCCTCTTCTCAATATTTACAGAGGCAAGATAAGGAAGCTCTACACGAGAAACTGCTGCTGTATTGCCTGTAACCAGTGAGACAGCACTTCCCAGAAATACCTTCAGAAGGGACAAGGAGGTGAACGCAGTGCTGGAAACACTTAAGTAATAATAGACACTGACAGAACAACTGCTTCCCCCAAGTCCTAGCTGAACCAACAAGTCCGTCATCCCTGCTATCTAGCACGCCAGACCAAATCTAGGAACTAGTAAACTAAGGTTTCCTTACAATATGTGGGAAACCAGCTCTCTATTTACCAAAAGTTACACAGACAAGTAGTTCAAAAGTTTAGGCCATAACACATGCCTAACACACTAGTTCTGCAGTAAATATTCCTATCTGTGGCCAGTGAACTCCTCCACTACCTGGAGGAGTTTTATAAAAGTCGGGAAGAGTCGATAGCCAGATAGTGACAGGACAAGGGGCAATGGTTTTAAACTGAAAGAAGGCAGGTTTAGATTAGATGTCAGCAAGAAATTCTCTACTCAGACACTGCTGAAGCACATGCCCAGAGATGCTGTGGATGCCCTACCCCTGGAAGTGCTCAAGGTCAGGTTAGATGGGGCCCTGAAAAACCTGATCTAGTGGGTGACATCCCTACCCATGTCATTAGGATTGGAACTAGATGACCTTTATGGTCACTTCCAACCCAAATCATTCTATGATTCTAATTCTCATTTATATCCACCCAGATTTGAAACTGTAAGAGACTCCAGAAACACTTGGATTTTGTAGGGTATTGTATCATGAAGAGTCATTTATTTAAGAGCTGATGAGCATTCTTTAGGGTAATTGTGAATATAAAAGAAGCACAATAAAATCTTCTTATAATCTTTACAGTATCACTATTTTTTTTTTCTGGTCAACTATAAAAAAACATAAGCAGAAAAGTTCCTTAAATCTAAGGCTTACCAAATCATCTGTTTTTCGTTTTCATTTGCTTTGAATTATTAAACATCTTTATTACAGATGCATAGAATACCAAATTCACATGGCCTTACATGTTGTAAAGCAGAAGTCAGTAATGTAGCAATACTAATTGGCAAAAAACCCCATCATACCTGTGTCTAATTAAAACAAAGTGACATTCATCCTTGTCACTTTGGATATTTCAGAACAGCCTTATTTACTAGCAATATAGAGTTAATTTAACTTTTTATTTACTAAGAATATTAAAATTTTCCAAAAATATTTTCCAAAAATAAATGTCTTGTAAACAAGTTGCTTAGATATATAAGACAATAGTCAATTTCCAATCTGTAGTGAGATAATAATTGGTGAATGTTACATCTGCATGCAACACATGTTAAATATAAAGAGATGAAGATTTATATAGAGAAATACTGAATTCGATATGCATTGCTTGGCATCCACAAAGTGATCAGTTATTGCTGTAAAAAAAAAAATGGCTTCTGGGTAGCAAAAGATATCAAAAATAACACTCCCTAGAGATTATCTGGTCTACACTAAAATAATTTTCATTATACTTTCTTCTTAGTTCTTATTTGCAATATGCAAATACTTTAAACTAATATCTAAGAGTAAGTAATTTTCTTAAAATGGGATAAAAAGCAAAAAATGTCCTTGGACAAAAAAAAAAGTCTATTAGCAAGATAAGTGTAAAGTTATCAATAGCTATTGTTGTGCCTCTTTAAAGGTGTAATTAGATAGTTCTTATGTCATGCAGAAATCTTGTAATTTAATTACTGAACGTAATAATGCATTTTCCCTGGTGGTAACAGAATATTTCATTGTATTACATCATCATGAGGGATAAAACTTGCCCTAGGTCAGAACTGGATTCCGTAGTTTTAAATAAAAATATATAACATTTCTTCCTTATTTCATCAGAGAGGGACTCATGTAAAGCACAGTGTCCATGTAATTAAAGATTTCAAACCAGCACTCACACTAAGACACAGTTAATTGAAGAAACTACTTTTATATTGACATTTTCTGATTCCCCAATACTTCCCTTGAAATCTTTTTGAAAGTAATTAGATACCTATTTGCACTTCTGAAATGTGAAGTCCATGACTATAAGCCAGAAAATCTGTTTGCTTCTTGTTTGTACCCAGTGAGCCTGCATAATTTGGGGCAAATTGCTTCACTTTCTTGTCCTTTAATTTGTACGTAGGAGCCCAGGAAAAGAATGCTTCTAATAGCTGGCACTGTGTTATGTAAGAATGGGAATTCTGGCCTCTAAAAATTAAATCCTCTACTGAAAGTTATACAGAGTATATATCAAGTGTCAATAATCAGAGCACTAAAACCAATCCATCTGCAATGTCTCATGTCTCTTGATATTAAAGCAAGCAGAAGACAATTATATTTAGGATTTACGCTCTAAAATATCCTTCACTACATTTTGATAAATGTTTTAACCTCTCTGCAGGTCTACCGTCAATACCCACATATGTTAATTACAGTCTAAAATGTGTAAAAAATGCAATAGATCACACATTTTCTCCATCCCAAATTTCTCGAGAAATATTCAGGAGCTAGCAATCACCTGTATGCAATTGAAGTTTTATTTAACCCTTTATATACGGTGTTGCTTCTCTTAGTACATGTACGTAGAACTCAGAATAGCTGGATTGAAGGGAGCTCTGGAGATCCCTGCTAAAAACAGGGCAAACACTGTGATGCTTTTAAGAGCGAAATGTGGCAAGTTGTTGGAAGGCAGTCAGATTTTTAGTATTTCTTCACTCTCATTGGAGTTTCCATAAAGTTTCAATGGATTACATGTCACAAATAGCAAATCAACCTACTTCTCCCTCAGTGCTTAAAAAGATACTTCCAAAAGTCCAAGGAAACTGCTGCTGCTTTCATCTTTTGTACACCTATCAATTTCATTTAGCCCTTGCCTGCATCCAGTAGAGAAAGTGGAAAGAAGAAAAACCCTAAGAAGTTTAATCTTGAAAATTTTAGGGTATGTAGGGAAAAGGCACAATCCTGCAACTGGACCTACATGTTTAGACTGGACCACACATGCTTGGATATGCACCTGTATCACAGAATCATAGAACAGAGTAGAATACATAGAGAGTAGAATGGTTTGGGTTGAAAGGGACCCTTAAAACGCCACCTAGTGCAACCCCCTTGGTAATGAGCAGGGACATCTTCAACTAGATCAAGTTATTCAGAGGCCTGTCCACCTTTGTCTTATTTGTTTCCAGGAAAAGGGCATCCACCATCTCTGTGGGCAACCTGTTACGTTGTTTCGCTACCCTCATCCCAAAAAATTTCGTTTTTATATCTAGGCTGAATCATCCCTCTTTCAGTACTGTCTTTTCTTTCCAAGTTCTCACCAATAAACAAAACATGATTTGCTCCAGGCCTCTGCTTTTCCAAAGAGTTGGGAAAAAACAGGGCTTCCAAACTGCAAAATCAAGCAGGCTGTCTTTGAAAACATTTGATACGACAATACAATTTTCTATGAAAAGGACATGTATTTTATTTTCATCGGTGTTAGTGATTTTTGCAGTACGCATACGCTACCTATATCTACCACATTTGCCACGTATTTTTCTGACAAAACTGCTGCAATTCCAGACATAACTGAATATACATATGAACAATTCAAGTTTCATTTCAGAAGTGTTGTATCCAAATAACTAATGGAAGACAATTTTGCCTAAAAGTAAAGTTTCAGAGAAAAGGACGCTGTTCAAGTTAATCTGCAAGAAGTTGAACACAAATTCCATTCCTCTGAATTTATATCTAAGAAGAATAGCAAAGTCAGAACAGAGTCTTAACAAAGTTTTGTGAATCACTAATTGTGAAAATTCAGAATAGAATATAGACCCAAAACTACATGAGTATATTACGCATTCTTCTTTTTACACTGACTCTTGGGTTATCTTTACATTGCAGAAAATTAAAAGCATAACATGCTCCTTACCAGAAGAACACCCAAAAACAGTAACTTCCAAATTGCTTTCAGCATTCCCAGTGCCAGTGAGGCCAGGTTACCTCAAAAGCTGTAACTTGCTTAGGCAGCTTCTGACATCTGTGAGGGTCCCATCTCTCCAAAACTATTTCCAACTTAAATCTGACCATTATGGATTTGCAATATCAGGACCAGTGATTACTAGAATTCACTCATTCCTAGAATACTTTCCCTCACCTTATTTTTTTTAATAATAAACATAAATGTTTATTTCCTATTAATTTTTATTCAAATTCACTACCAAAACAGATGAGACTTTTTTGGAAGTGTCTGGAGTTATTTTGGGGTGATTGAGAAAATCCTTCTCTAGCCACAGAAATTCTAGACTTTGTTTCATATTTTCCTGCATGTTTTGTTAAACAGTCTTTAAGACAGATGTCACCTGTGCCCTGAGCAGCAGAGTGCCTGTTGCCAAGGAAACAACACCCTTCTCATGCATTCTCTTCTCTTCCCTCCCCCTCTCCTTATTCACACGCCTCAGCATTAAGGACAAATAGAAAAAGGCTTCCATGACTGCTAACATATGAAAGAATAACACCTTCAAATACTTGCATACAGTAGCACAGCATTCCAGTAATATCAAAAATTTTGAGGTCCTGTTAGCAAAACTGCAAATTAAAAACTGTGACTTCTCATTACAATTTTACTTTGACGTAAATATAAACATGTCCTATGGATAATAGTATATTTATAACTGTTACACTTCTACTATGAGTGGTAGAATGCAAACTGTTGATTCTGCTCAGCCATACACACAGAACTAATGACACTCTGAAGATGAGCTGAAGAGGATGCTCTGAACAAAAAAGTTCTTTATCATAACTGCCTGTGGCCCAGTGGAACTCAATTATATTGATTACAACTGGATGCAACCACAGGCAGGAAGATTTTTCTTACCTGTACAGCCGAGATTTAATAGCCAATTACTTGCAACAACAACAAATCTAAGTCCAAATCTAAACAGTAAAACTGGATCAAAGTAAACTCTGAATCCTTATCATGATGGGTTTCCTATAAGTTCCTTTTTTCCCAACAGCCCACTTCTATTTATCTGAGCACCTAAAGAAGAGGTGAGGTTGCTACCTGACCTGCAGATGTTTAACTCCACTTTCCCAGAGCCAGAGGAATACACCTGCATACCACCATCTCGCAGCATATTTTTCAGGAAACAAAATCAGTTCACAAATATCGCAAAAAAACAAAAACAGAAGAAAAGAGGAGCCCAGGTCCCACTTATTCATTAACACAAAGCCACAGGAAAAAAAACAAATGCAGAAAAGAACCCAGTAATGGATGTCATTACTCAGCCCCCAGAGAAATCATAGCTTAACTATTCCTGACCACAACAACGACTGCATTCATTTCTGGCTCCAGCAGATAGACCAGGAATTGCAACCAGACAGTAAATGTTGTTTTCAAACTTTTCAATGCCATTAGGAAATAGCGGACAGGGATGCTGCCAGGGCTGTGGGTGCACCAAGCACCTATGCCTGCTCTTCCCAGGCTCACTCCTCCTCCAGGAACTGGTCCAGTCCTGTCCCTCACAGTCCTTCCTACTTTTGAAACCTCACAACCAGTTTGCTTCAATGGCTGAATGTGCAACCCAGGACAGCATCCTGCTGCTCACCACTGCTGATCAGGGAGATGGAAGAGAATGGTCTTCTACTACGAGGAAATCTTTCCCAAAACTCTCCTGCAAAGCCTTTTCATTGTCTTGGTTTAAAAATGAACAAAAAGAGTGCACTTATCATTAATAATTTAGTAGAAAACAGACCTCATTTATTGATGTTCCACGTATTGTGCTCTGGTATTTTGTACCTGCAGGTGAGGATACCTTCATTATAAAAGGAAAGCATCGCAAATAAGAAAATGCTGCAGTCATGAAGGGTCCTAGACTAGTCCTCCTCTGCTGCAACAGAGTCAGCTTTAAAAAAAGTATTATTTATTCTGATAATTGCAAGTTTGTAAGAAGTTTGTAATGGTATGTTAATTTAGGATTTCTTCCAGAAATCTGGAACAAAATTAATTTCTCAAGAAGCATTCAGTGGAGATGAGCTTCTTAGCCATATTTTCCCTACTGGATCTCCTGGCATACTGTGTGATCCCCTCCAGTGACAACAGCAATAAATCCACTTGTGTGTTCAGATGTGCAATAGTACTTTACAAACTGAGTCCCTTTTCATATGATTTTTTTATATTTAACTTCACTGATCAACCTGATAATGAATGATTTGGATACACCCTGAATATGTTTTGAAATATTTCTATACTAACTGAATACCGTGCATGTTGATTTTATTTTGGGTTTATATTATTTCATCCTAAAATACCCCAGACGAGTGTGGCGGCCTGTGAGCCTGTAGCCACAGCAGCCCCTGGATGTGCCCTGGCCACACTCACATCTCCCAGGATGCCAGGGACCAGGATGCCTTGTTCTGCTCCCCTTTCCCTAGCCCTACCTGTGCACCACCCCTGTGCCCTCAGACTATTGGTCCCTGATACCTGACCCCATATAAAAAACCTGAACACTTCCTCTTTCACTCTCTTGCCCATCCTCTATTCATCCCATCCTCATCTGCCTCCTTGAACTCGCACTATACACGTGGCTGGAATAAATCTTTCCCAGAGACAAACCCTGACTCTGTGCCGCCGGCTCATTGAGGAAACTCTCCAGGGTGTGTGTGTGTGTGTGTGTGTGCAGCGGCCTCGCCATGCAGCTCTCAGCCAGCGACACTTCAGAAGGTTGTAGACTCTTTACCACTAAACTCTCAGCTGCAACAGATGAGTAAAATACACTAGAGTGTATTTAAAGTGTATTTACATTTAAGGTTTTGTAGGTCCTTCCATTATTTAAGGCCATATATATATAAATATATAATAAATAATTGCAAATTTTTATATATATAATATAATATATATAATTAAATAATTAGAAAGGGATTTTAATCTCTCTTACTTTGCAACAAAATTAATTTATAGAGAGAAATAAGCAAACTATAAGCTCAAATTAATCCTTTAAATGCTTAACAAAAGGCCAAAGAAACTATTATTTCCTTAAGTACATCCATATGAAAAATAACATTAATGTTTTAAAGAACAGTATAATCACAAAGAATTTTTGAGCCCATATTTTAGCTTGCCTAACATAAAAAAATTGAATTATGTCAGTAAAATGAATAAGTACAATACCAGAGTATTTCTATTACATATTTCTATCAGTTATGTATCTAATTTATTCTGTGAGTAAAAATATCTATGACTAGAAGTAAGATTTTCATATAGTTCCAAATCCATTAGCTTGTAATTCCATAAAAAGCATTTTTGTCTTTTCTGGAGATATTTTTCTCGGTCATAAAAGATGGAAATTACCTGCTAACAATCAAATAAACATGTCCAAGCAGTAATTTTATTTACTTGGTACTTTTCCTCTTCAATTAAAGAAGATTTATTTTTTGTCCTTAAAGTTAACAACGTTAACAGCCTTTCATCATAAACCATAGATTGTCACAGCAGGAAATAATACAATCAGATCCAAGTAACCAAGCTATCTTTCCTTTTCCTTTCTTACATATTCCAGTCCTACCAGGCGGTGATGTTGAGAAGATGAAAAGAATATTAATAAATCTGAGTATACTGTGAACTATGACATTGAGCCAAATTATCTGCTTCTAGGTGAACAAAGCTCCCACTGAAAATACATCAATAGATAATTCAGTCTTTTATGACAGCAGAATTTGTTCTTATAGTGTAAAATTATTCTTCATTTCTAATGCAGTATCTCAGAAAATTTCAGTGCTTCAAGATGTGATGCATTAAGGAAGCCCTGTTGTTCTTTTGTAGAATATACTCATGCCGTTGTTCTCTAACTCTAACCCATTTTGTATCTGCATACTTCAGCTGACGGATTGCTGCTACAGCTCAGAGGGACATGCAGATAGTCCTCACACTTAATGTGACTCAGAGGGCCTTGAGGAGGATTCCAGGGCATTCCAATGTTTTGTTAATTTGGGGGGTTTTTGGGAAGTGCTGGGAAAAGTTGCCATTTCCTTAGCACAAAAACTGCATACATATTGTTGCTGAAGAAAGTGTATCTTACTAGAGTAGTAGCAACTTTATGAATGTGTTCAGGTCATCAAATCTTTCAAGACCTTTTTTTCTTAGATTTATCAATAGCACTGTGCTACCAGTACAGCTTTTTCTCGTTGTTTTTATTTTCCAAAGTAGGATCTTTAAAGTTTATCAATGCATTGGGGACTACCAATACACAAGAAAACCAGCATTTAAATTATTTAATATATATTTAATAGATGTAAGGATGAGTTGTGTTTTTCTACCTTGCCTTGAAAATAGTTTTCACTCCTCATAATGAATGCATAGTCAGAGGAGTGCCTGAATGAAAGATTTTTTTAGCTTTAGACAAATACTACATCTCACAGTTGCCTTGGCATCACTCATGTGTATCACAGTCTGTGGAAAGAAAGATACTGAAATACAGGCTGTACTTTAAGCAATAGAAATTTGCATTAGAAATGAAGATAAAACTGACTACTGTGACCATCTAATCCAACTTGTTGAATGAGGCAGATTGTTAAATGACACCAAATTAATCCTGCTCGAAACACAACATATCTCTAAAACATGCTGTTGAAGAATCTCTGGAAATGTTGGTAAATTAATTTAGTAAACACCTATTCTATTTAAAATTTAAATATTGTTTCTAAAATTAATTTTCTAGCTTCATCTACCAGTCATTCAAGTTTGGGGTTTTTTTGGGTAATACTTATCATCTTTTATTAACCTGTTTTGTTCTTGCACATCTGTCTGTGCCACCACTGGACTAGCTTTCAATTCTTCACTGGAGAAGTAAAATCGGTTAAACTCCCTCATTTGATCAGTACATATTACTTTTCACAATTTTTTAATTTTTGGGTTTTTTCACAAGTGGATTTCTGTTCTGCCTGCTACACCAATGAAAGAAAAAAACAATTAAATCCTTTTATTTCCTTAATATTGATAGGCTGACAGCTTTCATCTCATACAGTACAAAGTGAATTGCTAAGATTATTTACCTAATAATCTGGTAAAAACTGTTTTAATTCTCTTGGATTTCCATTCATCTTTGCATCCTTTCACTTTATGAGGTTTCTAAACTGATTAGTTTCTAGCTTATGCTTTATACTCAAATTCTGTCTTCGTCACAATCCATGTACAATTGTTTCAAATAGGTATTTGTCTTTCCCAATCAAAATGTTTCAGCTTAAATATAAGCTTTGTAATAAAGATGTCTGAAAGTTCTCAGGGCATCTGAAAAGTAAAATATTTTTGCATGAGATGTCCCTTTGTTAATACATTTTAGGATCAAAGGTAGCAAGCATCTTCTGCTTATCTCTTATTCATTTCTTAAGTTCAGAGCACTGATGTCTCCCTGTTCCTGACATTACATAATCCTGAAAATATAGGAAAATTCAAGGAATCCTCAAACAATACTTCATTAATGATAAACTATTATTTCACATATATAAGTTGAATATTTTCATTTCAATATTTAATCCCTCTTCCTCCTTTATAAAAGCGTAAATCTTTGCTCTCCTGCATCCGTTAAGAACGCTGCAGGACTTACAGTTGCAAAATTCTTTCTGAAAAGCAGTCAGGATCATCATTTCAGCCTTTCAACTCCATGCATCACCAAGGATATAGCCCAACAAATATTTCTTCCCTTCAAACATAGAATTTTTCAGCTTAGTTTTTTTTTGTTTGTTTTTTGTTTGGTAGGTTGGTTGGTTTTGGTTTTTTGTGGGGTTTTTTGGGGTTTTTTTTGCCTTGGTATGGTCCCTGATTCCTGAGTCTGGTGGGTTAAAGAGAGTGTAAAGATACTTTTTTACGAAACAGGAAGTCTTGCAATTCTGGCAAACCCTGAAGGGAAGAGAGCTCATCAGGGCATTTAGCAATATCTATTGTTATAACAATACCATAAAATGTCCACTAGCATAATAAAGAATTGATTTTTCCATCATTATTCTTCCTGGAAAGGCTGCTGAAAGACGAGCAGGAAATTAAATTTCTTTGCTTCTTGATTGCCTCTCACAAATACATTATGGAAGTATGCATAGCATCAAATCAAATACCAATATTTTCAGAAAAGATATTATCAAGGAGAGAAAAGAAGGCAAACATTTAGCATATAAATCAGCATGATTTTGAAACATAAAGTAATTGGAATTGTCCTATGTCTTGATCTTCAGAAATAAAATATTTTTTTTCTTTCTCATAGATAATGTCTATTACCGCCAGATGCTTACGTTAGATACCAAGGGTAGTTGGATGTCTGAATTTTTTTTTCTCAAAGAGATATTTGCCTTTCACTATTTTAAAGTACAGACTGGACTAGGCATCATGACAAGACTAATAGGGACCCATGTTACTATAAAGTGACTCAGGCCTGCAGTCAGGTAAGCAGAAACTGTATTGGTACTGCACTTTATCTTTCAACCACACTCGGTTTTAAATTTTAAGCACACAACATTCACATATTGTAGAAAGTAAATAGTTCAGGATCCTAATGAATTCAGCCTAGTAAAACAATTTCTTGAAATCTTCACTGAAATCTTCATTGAAATCTTTCATTGACTGCAAGAGTTCCACCTATATCCTTTAGACAATCAATCCTCTTAGTTATTCTTTAAGTGGAAAGGAACAAATTCTTTGATCTGACTCAGACTGCACATCTGTTAAAGAGAGGTAAATTTCAAAGTAAAAGCTTTTTGACAAAGCTGTATTATTTGTTGCAGATAACCAAGCGGAACAAATCTTAGGGGCATCCACAGCAGGGGGAGCTCCAGGACAAGCTGTGTGATCTAGCCTTGCTCAACAGTCAGACCTGTGATAGGGGAAAGGAATGCAGGAAAGAGAGGAATTTGCTGGTGAAACAAAGGTCAGACAGCATTTTCTAAACATACGTGAGAGAGAGACACAGAAAAAAATTCACTGAGGGTATCTCAAGACAAGGTCCCAAACACAACATTACCTCATAGATTAGAAGTTATTAGAATATAGCATGAAACTATCAGACAGTTCCGACTTAGAACAATGGCCTGAGGTGGGGATGAGGTAAAAGTCAGTGACAAACATGAAGCGCATTTTGACAGATCCTCTAGAAGAAGAGTTTCAGAAAAGCAAGCTCTGAATTTATCAGTGAATTCTTCTAACAACAAAAAAGCAAGTGAAGAACAAGTATCTTCACTTTCCCCACATGCTTAACAAATTATATCTCAGTAAGCTACACTGGGTTTTGTTGGTGTCTTCGTGTAGATTTTGCCCTTTTTTAATTAATAATTTGAACATTTCTTTTCTAGGTCTTTCTCGCTTTTCTAGCTAGACACTTCTAGTTTTTTTTTTTTAAAGAGTTGATTTTTAAACTGGTTTTTTTTTGGGGTTTTTTTATCATGATTATTGTCTTACTCATTAACCCTAGCTTTGGGGCCAGATGATAAAAAAATAAATAAATGAATCTGCATGTCTAGCTGTTTAAACAATTATATAGATAAATTTGAAATGTGATAAAGTTCTCAGAATTTGTCTGCTGAAACCAAATAGTTTATGCAACTCCTAAGTGAGAGCGGAAGATTCTTTTTCAGAAGATCATGGAGTCAGGTATCTGTTTCACTGCAATATCAGCATCCCTGATTGCAGAGCTAAAAGAAATATAGGGCTATCAAGAAACTGTATGCATCATGGTGTCCTAAGAAAAAAATGAAATATTAATTCTATATAGATACAAATAAAAAAAGGCAAAGATAAGAAAAGGAAAAAAATTAAAAGTAATATGTCCAAAATATTATCATTGTACCTTTTAAAACTAGCAAGTAGTCACTGACGAAAATTCATCTCCACCAGTATTCGTTTCTTTTTTTTTTTTAAATAATGTATACTGCACACAATTCTATTACAGAGAGAAAAATATCCCAAACAGGGACATGAAAACTACAGAAATTCAAAAGACCATAGTAACAAAAGGCTTCTTGATTTATGAGTCAAAGCAAGAGAAAATTCGACACAATTAAATTCTATTACCAGTTGTTTACCACATTAACTAGGTAATCACTTACACATTTCAAGGAAATAAGTAAAATGTACAAAATTGATTAACATCTCAAGATAATTCTATGAGCAGCAACAACAATTATGAATAGGAGACATTGTGAACACATGTGTAAGAGGGCAATGACACAGAGAACCTATTTATTAAAATTTTTATCTTGGAAGTGTCATTTCCTAGCTTCAGTAGCTGTAGAAACATGAAATGGCCACAATTTTTTTTCTTTCAGGACAGGCTGTAAAGAGTACTCTGTGAACTGTTTTGTGTATGTGGTGAGGGAACTCCTCACATGGACTCTGCAGTAAATCAGCTGGCATTTGGAAGCTTATCTAGCTATACCTCTCCTGGCAGTAAAATGCTTACGCTAAAATGTTAATTCTAAAAATATTTGGCATCATTTGAAATCCACTACTGCACTTGACTCTATATTAATCTCTCAGCAGGGAACACACAGACCAATTTAAACATCGTTTCCTGAGTATCTTTTACAATTTTATTGCATTAGAATGCATACAATGGCCATTGCTGTTGTTTCTCTAGGACAAGGTAAGACTCAAATTACACCCACTGTACTTTTTTAATAACTCTAAAAATTTCATTTAACTTGTAACCGGAGGCAGTGAGTGGTCCCATAATTCTAGTGCTGATGGTTTTTCCAGGTTGTGACTCTACAGGACATCCGTTCAAAAATCATGTCTTTTCAGCTGAGGCTTAACAGCTTTAGTTTCATCGATGAAAATTTCTCCTGCCTAAACCACCTAAAGTGACTAAGCCAGGATGTCAGGTATCATGCTAGGACTTACTTATATACATCTTACTCACTTTGGGACACTACAGCTGTATTGAACTGCTAAGAGCAGTTCTGCCACTGAGAGATAAGCTACCACTTTTTAAATAGAGTTTACAGAGCCTGAAAAAGACATGACACAAACTATGGGCCTAATTTGCATAACACATTTATTTCCTCCCTGAGAAAGCATACTAAAAAGCTGTTGATAAAATGAACAAAAAAGTAGATGCTGTCTTTCATGCACTGCAAAGCACTTAAAGAGTGAAAGTAAAGGACACAGTTCCCTCCTTAACTCTGGCACAGAATTGTGATTAGGGACTAAATTTCCCCAGTATCCCCTCATCTTCCTTCCCACCACGCTATCACATTTTCAAGACTGCAAATTTATTATTAGGAATAGGCAAGTAAATTTGGCCTCAAACAGTAAACATGAAACTGAACAAAAAAACCAATGAATCTATCACATATAGCAAAAAGACTGAAAAAACAAACATGATGAATCAATGGCATACATTTTTCAAATTATAATTTCTATTCCAGTAATTTCTACAGACCCCTGAGAGTTACTGTACTTACTAATGTCTACAAACATGTGAGACTGATGTTCTATCGAAAGCCCTATAATTTAAAGCAGAAAAACACAGAAAGTAACTGGTCAGCTAGGCAACGGAATCAGTAGTAGAAATCTGATTAGCTCAATTGTTTTATATTTTAGCTATTTAAATGATGAAAGATAATTAAAACTAATTAAACAACTTCTCATTTCAAGTTTTTCACATAAGAATAAGATTACAGTCACAAAGAGGTACTAAAACCCAAATGCTTTATTTCTGTTCTGGAGATCAGAATATTCTGAAATTAAAATCTGGTAATGAAGGCTATTAGGGCTTGCAGAGCCATGGAGTTAAAGATGATGGGGTGAATTCTATTCCCTCCCTGACATATGGGTGAAAAAATCTTGGAAAACCAAGATAAATAAAACAATGTAAAAAACCTGCCATGATATATTGATGTGTGAGAAACAGCACACATGCAAGAGAGAGAAATTGCCACTTAAAAGATTGCATTTACACTTTTTTAGAACATCAAAGGTTAACATAAAAAGTAAAATAAACAAGGAACACAAAGTATATCATCAGTTGCTCAAGAAATGGATGCCCTTTTAATAGGTTTCACAGTGCACTTGAGATAACTTCTTGACCTAATTGGTTTTGCTTTCAAGTTTTAGGCAATTTTTCATCAGCAATACCCCACTTAGTTGAATTGCACCAGTGGTTTGGGGTCTTAAATAAAAGTAAGTGGACACTAAGATGAAAAACATTTTAATTCATTAGGCAATCCATCAAAAGGAAATAAAATGGGCAGATAAATTGCTAAAAGTCTAAGCTGAGAGCAAGGAAGTGAATAATTGTACAATCTTTCAGCTCTGTCATTACAGATTCTGCAGAGTTGCTATAGTTAGGCTTATACGAACCTCTTTTTAATTTTTTTTTCACACGCAAACAATTTGATACCCCTTGGCACTAAACATGTAATGAATGCAGTGGCTTTTTAAGTGGTACAATACACAGCAGTAAGAGAATGCAGGGTCATATTATTTGTGATATCTAAGTTCAAACATCACTTGAGAATATTATTCTATGAGCCTGATCAATATGAGGGGGTTTCAGGTTTCCCTGGATTTTCTTCTCAGAGTTTGTCTCAATCTTCTAAGATTTATAGTGTTCAAAAGTGACAATATTTTTCCATGTTTGGCCATGCAAATATTTTTCTATTTTGTTCAGTTCCAACGAAGAAATTTGAAATATATTTTCATATACTTAGCCCAGAATCAAAGAGAGTACTTCTAATAAAAGGGATTGAACGTGACGGAAAGGTAACTGCACATACTCTGAAGCTTGCTGCCCTTACAGATCCCCGCTACTGCATACCTGATGCTACTGTATGCTGGAGCCTGCTGTGCCCCAGGCACAGGGAATTGCTAGGAAGTGTAAGGATTTACATGCTGCAGGATGCTGCGTGAGGGACAGGTTTCCAGCGGGAAGCTGACACTTGGCTGTGTAGCAAAAAAATGCCTGAGATACACTACTGCTACCTTATTTCAGAGCAGCATGACTTTGAGACTAAGGCCAAACCTGGTCCACATTGTTTCATTACTTATCTACGTTGTTTTAATGATACAATGTTATTATTATTCTTTTCTGCAGAGCTGAAGCTAAAACAGAATAACTGTTAAGCGTAAAACCTAAAATTTCTTCAACCTGCTAAACCTTTTTAAATTAGTGTCGGGAAATGTTTTAAGTTCATCACAGTTCAGAGTAAATACGCATCACAGGGTGTAAACCAAATTTGGTTAATTTTTCTTGGTATCTTGAGAATATTTGTTGGCTATGTTGAATAATGTTTAAATAGATCTGTCTTGCAGCTATTAGTATCATGAGAAGTTTAACAGATTATTGGTAATAATTTAAAATTTTGCTTCAGTACAGTGAAAAGTATGAACTCCTGAGTAATTTAAAAGTCTTCATAACTTTAAAACTCTAAACACATTCTCTAGCCAAATGAAGCCATGTTTTTATGGCTACTCCTTCTTACAAAAGGAGTATGTAAATACCTGCTGAGTTAACTACACAAGATACTGCTCACATGGTTCTCTCCAAACCAAACCGCACATTCACACACACATATAAAACCAGCATTTAGTGAACCTCTCTCCCTATTTTCCTAGTAAACAGTATCAAGAACTGAAAATCCTAGTTAGGGGAATATTTTATTGACCATGTTATATAAACTAAAAATTGTTCATAACATTTGCAGCACGCCCGGTACACACAAAATATGTACATGAAATCTCTCCATCACTGGCACTGTAAGTTTTATAGCTTGCCAATTCTAATATGTTGAAGTCACTGTGACACAAAAGAAAAGCAGACAAAAAATATAATTCATAGTTTTTGTAGAAGCTTGTTAATAATTTTCCCAGTTGTAATAACTACTTAAAGCCTGTTGAAAACCCTTAAAGTACTGTTTGACATCTGTCAAAATAATAACAGGATATTCTCTTTTCCCATTTAATATAAATATAATAGAATACTGTCTTACTATTGGATATCAAACCATTTGAAAATAGTGGCCAAAAAATGACAGTGGAAATACTTGGTAGAGAACCATCAGGAGCAAGTGAAACATACCCCAATGTACTTGTGTTTATCACATCACATTATCTGGAATAATATTTAAGTGATTCTTTTCATGACATGCAGAATACCAGTGAGAGCACAGGGTACTGGAGAGGGCAGACAATGCCAATACGGAAAAAGGAGAAGGAGTCAGCTTATCTCCAATATGAAAAGCAGACCACTAACCAAGACTCTAAAGGACAAAATTGTAATAAACAACCAAAATGGCTTAAAATATTGGCAGATCATTATGACTTTCTTTGGCATAATAACTAATCAGATACAAGTTGAAACTAAAAGCTGTAGGTTTCATCTATCTTGAGTTTAGCCAAACTTTAGGTAGTGCTCTATGTGACATACACAGGAATGAAACAGGAATACTGGCCTAGATCCAGTTAATACTTGACAGAAGCAGATATCATGGACGAAAGTAAGTATAGAAAAAAACTTCTGTCAAGTAGTAATAGCTTGTCTTGAATAAAGTACTTTAGACTGTATCAGGTTTCCATTACTGTCTTGAAGTAAAGCATGAAGTGACTAAGAGATTATTTTATAAGTAGAAAAGGGATGAAAAACTTCTAAGACAGATGCATAAACATGCAAGTGATCTTGGTACCCAGGACACTGAGAACAACACTGTGAAAAATACACTGATTACTCTCCTTGTCTCTGAGCTTTGACAAGAAGCTTGAATAATTTGGAGCCAGGGAAATTTCACCTAGATGCCATTTTAAAGATAGTGATGGCCAAAATGTGAAACAGATTTCCTGCTCATTGGATATCACACACAACAGATCAATTATATTACTTAAAATCTTCATAAAGTTTCTGGTTGTATATGATCCTGCATTGAACTCTTACGTAACAATCTTCTAAGCTACCTTCATCTCTTTCGTTCTGATGGAAGTAATAACACCCATTCAATTCAATTTTCAAAATTATTTTTCAGGCAATCAGTATGAAAGCTAATTTGTGAATAATACATGAATATATTAAAATTTTAAAGGAACACCTGTAAATTGGGTGGTAAATTGAATAAACGATGTAGATAATCAGAAGTTATAGAAGAGTAAATATACGTGGTTTTTTCATGTTTAAAATTACAACTGTGAACATCTAGCATCCTAAAGGTCCTCCCACTGTTACAAGAACCTTTATACTCTGTATTACTTCACACTTTAGGAACCATAAATCTACCCTATTAGCTGCTGAATAGAACAGCAACAACAAACTTGATCCCTATCTCCAAGTCCTTAGACTCTAAGGAAAAGAGACTGACACAGGTAGACCCAGGGGAACTGATACACCAAAAAAACGAATTAAGATAATGGCATAGTATTGGTCAACATGGTAGGGAGCAGGCATAACACATCAGAATCCACTGAATATTTTAGATTTTCTGTATGCTGCAGTACTGAGAGTGGCATAAAGACCTACCTAAGAACCTGTGCAATATTTATCAACAGAGCAGATAAACTACTTTATTGAACTTAAATAGGCTTGGTTTACATTCAGCAGCCATAGGATAGAGGTGAAAAAAAGAGCAGCAGATAGGCAAATTAATTTTTCATTTCCATTTGACTGCTTCTGAAAACTAATACCTTTTTTTGGACTCTCTTCAGGCTGTTCTCATGGAAAATTAAAATACTGACTGCCAGTCAAGGCACTGGAGATTTTGATTCTCCCCTCCAGTTTAGGTACATAACATCCTGTATGAAGATCAATAGGCATTAGATACTTAAACACAGGGCACTATGGCCAGAATAAACTATGCTGAGAAAAAGGTGATAGATCGTAGGTGTGTTAGCAGTCTGTATATGAAAAGAGTTGTCCTTTTGCCACTTTCATTTTCTCCTTCATCGCAGATTTTTGTGATACATGGATTTTGCATTTTAGCACTGTTTAATAATAAATAATTTTAGATAATTATTTTGATAATTTTAGATTTGGCCTAAATTTTCTAAGGAGAATAGGCTGACAAGTCTCTCAACTACCACTGTGTGGATACCACTTCAAAATTCATGATTATACATTAAAACTGTATTAAAAAAAAATAGTATAGAGTGAGAAGGAATGCAAAGATGTGACAAACTCAACTATACACAGAAAACAAGAATATGAGAAAAACATACTTTCATTTTCTCTTTTTATGTAGAAATAATGAAATGAAGAATTATTTGAAATACTCATTTGACCTTTGCAATTCTTGTTAAAAAAATTCTCAAAGAAATTCTGGTGAAACTGTGAGAAAAAGGCATAGTCTAAAGAGTAATGGAGCTGGAAAGTGGAAAGTATCATAACAAACATGTGAATTACTGACTTTAAATTGAAATGTGTCTATGTGACTTTGTAAGTCACAATGTTAGAAGTGATTTTTTTTCTTTTTTCCTTATTTTTCCCCTCTCAAATAGATGGTTTTAAATGTAGATTAAATTTCCTATAATCCTTTATGATTGCAATGTATTCCTAGACTATATAGGCATAAATAAGATGAATATGCTATACTTATATAAAATTATTTTTTTAAAGATAGCAAAATCTGAACAAAACAATAACAAGGTTGTCCAAACTCACAATTTTGCTAGTAAAATACAAATACAAAGAAAGAGAACAGTTTCATTCCAAATACTTTTCCAGCTAATTTAAAAAGAAATATAAATTCATTTAAAAATAGAGGAGTTTGTGAAACATAAGAGAACAATATGAGGAAACCCCCCTGGCACCAATTTACTCAGTCTAGGACTATAAAAGGTGCAGGGAACCCAAGCATACATCCTGCATGTGGTTTCCCTTGGCATTATTTGCTTCAGGAAATGTTCCTGCCTGCTGTATAAAGTCTGGCCTATGTTCATGCAGAGCACTGGGATGCAGGATTATGATGAAATTCTTAACATTATAAAAGGCACAAAAATCACTAGAAAGGGATATTTTCCCTGCAGCCTGCATATTGTTCTCCAGACAGACAAAAAAAGGGAAAATTTAGTCCTGTTAAATAGACTATGACAAAATATGGCACTTGCTCTGTAGAAACATTATAATCTTCATATTACAAGTACTGGAGGTGTGTAGAAAATCACTGGTCCAACCAATTCAAGCATGTCACTAGTGGGTTCAAAGTACAGAATATTTTAACAATTCTTTGTATCCCTAAAGACTTTCTCTCAAACACCTTTTTAAATCCCCAGCTGTAGGAGGTCAACGAGAAAGTTGACCTTGGCCTCAGCAGGATCTGACATTTTGCCTCCGACCTTTATAGAAAAATTAAAGCTATTACTTGTTACTCTAAAATCACAATTTGAAAATGCTAAGGCGTTTTCCTGTAGAAGGTCACTAATCCTGTACTGTTCCACCATACATAAATTTGGAAGCATAAGTATTTACAAGCTTCTGAGACAAAGCAGAAGACACAGAAAAGCAGGAACTTCAAGGGTGTACAGCTCCCAAACTCTATTAAAAAAGGCTTTATTTCATCAGTCAATCTTTTCAGGATTGACTTGAAATGTCAGCTGTTCCCAAGTAAGAAGCAAACATTTCTACACAAACTCTATGAGAAACTAAAAAAGGCCTTTTCAGGCAACAGACTGTAGATGCTTTCTACTACATTTTGCAGCTGTCATTTCAAAACTTCACATTCTTGGGGTATTAGGTAATTGCCTCCACATCAGCTATTCTATGTTCCAGTGTAAAGGTGACTTCCAGGCAAAACAAGTCATCTACTCTGACTATTTTAAAATCAGAAATTATTGCTCTCAGGGATTTTCTTCTTTAACTAATGAAAAAACACTACTACTTGACTTATTTTAAACAGCATTTTGTTAAAACTAACTTTATCATTAATTGTTGTAATCTGAAGGACTTCCTGTTTCTCTTCTGATATCCGAATTTTAGGATTTTCTCCATAAGCATATTTTTCCTGTTACTAAAGTTACTTCACAAAGAGGGCATTTCTACTTCCATTTCTTTCTTGTCTTAGAGACAGAATTTCAAAATTAATGCAATGTACTCTATATAATTTATAAGATTTATGCCCTTTAATGCTGTTTCTGAATTTTCAGGGAGAAAAAAGCCATTTTCTCCAGAAAATTTGTATCATATACTGTAGTTCTGCAGGTACAGTTAAGGTAATTACCTTAATAAATATCTGTGTGTCCATATTCAGTCTTTTTATTTCTACTCACCAAGCTTGTCTTCTACCTCACATTACTTTGCAGTTGCGCTGAGTTTCAGATAAAATTTACTTTTAAAATTATCCCTTCCCAATTTAAAAAATCGTTTTCATTTAAGAATGGTGGTTAGACAATTACTAGGAATTCAACAGAAAGTACCTTATCAACAGTAGTTCCAGCTTTCTAATGAACAGACATAGATGTGCAAATATGCATATTTATTGTTATCTTCAAGCTTCATACATAGAGAGAGCAACATCAATCAGCACATTTTTCTACAAAGCTGCAGTTATTTCTGCAAAGTTGGTAGGAATTTCATTGTTCATCATATCACTACACTGTCTGACAAGACCTTGAATTTCTTTCTAAAACGTCAGCTAAGAAAATTACTGCAAGAATATTAACTTTTAGTTCCACAGGCTGTTCCCTTCTTCTCTAGGGAAAGCTGAAGATGGAATGCAGTGCTGAGATCATTTCACGCCTGTAGCTTCCCATTGCAGCAGGCCACCACAAGTAACAGTGGGGATCCAGGGAGGCGAGGGAGTTCCCCAGGCTGGCAAGAAACAGGACAGGCTGCTCAGGAAGCGGAGTCTGCTTGCACAGCATCTCTCCTTCTACACACAGAGCTCAGAAGGCTGCATCCACTCACATGACAGTGGAATGTTGAGGATGGCTCTGTATGTGAACAGTGACCCTTTTAAACAGCAAATTTACTACTCACAGGAAGTAGCCAGGGAAGCAATTTCATCATTCTAGGGCACACAGCGCAACTCACCAGCTGGAACATATTGCAGTTTTTGTTCTAGAATGACAAACCTCATCTGCATTACTGAGGAGTCTCAAGCATCAACCCAACAGCAAAGACAATTTTTGGGGTTTAAATCTAGCATTATCATAGACAAACTTTGGAATTTTTATAAAATTTTGATCCCTCAAGGCTGAAATACAGTTGATTAAAATTAGTGAGCACCTGTAGTTTCTTTACACTAAATGAAGGCATTGTTACATGCTATAGAATTAATTAGAAAAGTTCCTCTTTCCTCACCTCCTTCACTGCTCAAGTTTTCACCACTTGCAAAAAAAATATAAGAAGCCTGAAAAGGGGAACACAGAAAACAAAGCAGCAGCACAGTCTGTATAAACCAAGCATATGGTTTACCACTAACTCACTGTTCCCAGCTTCTCTCAGAAATTGAACACACAATCTCATTTTTGCAACAAATATTTTTTCTCTTATGCCAGATTGCTAAAAATTTTACTTCAGTTAAGTAATACATTAAAATCAGTATTTTGCTAGAATCAGCAATAGACATTTCATAGTGTACATTTTCTTCCAAACTTAGAATATGAAGGCAGGGCAAATTAGTAAAATGTAGACTGAGACCTCTGTGAGACCAGAAAAAATACTGCTATATGAACCAATTACCTTGCTGTGATGCTAGCCTGCTGCACAAGTACTTCTGCCAAGTCTTCAGCTCCAGCTACCGTGCACTCATTTTTCAAATGCCCAGGCTCAGTTATTTATTCAGGACAGCTCATTTAAACAGCTAAATAATTGGTGGAGTCAGACCACATTTGGCCTCCAGCATTCCTTGGATGTCTGACCTCTAGAAGTGTACAAAAATTTATTACAAAATGTACAAGTCTGGAGTGGGACTGCAGAGGCTATTTGCCTTGACAAGCTCTCTGTCAATGCCAGTTCAGGGGTGCTGTCAAAGCCAGAAAGACATTTACCCCATTTTTTTTTAATGAGATGAGCAATAACACAGCCACAATAGCTTGTAAAACATCCAATACACTTCCATAAAATGCTTACTAAAATTATATAGTGAAATCTCAACACAAAGAACTATTTTCTATTTCTCTTCCCATTACATAGCTTGTAGGGCCATTTTCTTATTAGTAATCTCCCATTACAGTCATGAGACAATACTTCATTTACTATTGCTGTGCTTCCCACAAAATATTTTATTTTTCCGGTATATTTTTTTAAATGTCTCCCTTTCATCTACATTTTTCTTAATATAGGCTTCTGAAGAAGATTTATCATTTAGTGTATGTAAAACAATGAAGAAATTGCTCCAAGTGCCTTTTTCAGAGTAACCATACAGGTAATGTAATTAATTTCTACACACATTCACAGACACAGAAGAGCATACAGCCACAGTGGGAGAGGTGATACCCAACAGCCCAGTCAGAGAAAGCGAGTCCCCACCTGGCCTCTCCCTGGGGAATTGATGGGAGAGGCTCCCCACTGCACCTTACAGACTGCAGGATTACTGCCATGGGGCATAGGACAAGTTATGTGGTACCAGGGAAGGGCACTTTGGGCTTAGATGAGGCTTAGCCTGGGATGTACCGTAGAGGAATCAAGTGCGGCAAAGGACAGATAAGGTGGTTTGCAGAGGAGCAAGCATGGTAAAATAGAGGGATAAGGGGTTAAAGCAGATGGTTGGTTCCCTTGTCTGACTGCCCTGTGCCAGAACCCCAGAGTCTGTTCTGTCTGCTTATTGAACTGCACATCTTACTCTGTTCCTGGCAAAGGAGCTATCCATTCTTTGCCAAAGCAACTGGGGCCAGACAGCTTATAGATGTGTCAGCAGCTGGACAAAGTCCGTGTGTATTTGCCAATACAAATACAAACAGAGAATCAATACAAGCTAGCCAGTGAGCAATCTGAGCCCCCAGGAGCCATGGCCGATTTGCACCAGCCAGGGTTGGATCGGGATGGGTCTCTAAGCCTGGTCATGAAGGGATCCAAACTATGGGAGTGTCCATGTGCACACATGCACACTCACACAAATGAGGAAACCAGAGTGCAGCTGCTGGACACACAACTGCTGGGGACTTCAGTCCAGCTCCTAGAGGGGCTGTCAGCATATGTCCCAGTACCAGACCTTCATCCTGATCAGCTGGACGAGGACAAGAGATGCAAACAGAGCTGCCTGGGCTTGCCTTGAATGCCGAGTGGTTCTATCTGTGCTGATATATGTGGCCTTGACCATGATCACGTGCTTATCAGTGCTGCACCCCACCAAGTGCCCATGGGGAAGTACACTCATGCTGCGTCCAGTGTAGCCCTGACAACATGGACCTGCAGCACCTAACCTCCATCAGGAATGAATGAAGATACAAAATCCAAGATCATCTGCAACACTGTATGCATCGTTACACTGTAAACACTTAAAGCAAAAATAAATGTTATATCCCATAAAGTTGAAAGGACAACTGAAGAGAAACTACTACATTGTTCCGAGAATAAAAATCAGGACACATGAAGAACAGAAACCATTAATGCAATCAACATTCATGTTGCTGGGAACTTTAGTATCCATGACTAACTTCGTAAGCAAGTATGAATTATTTACTCTTTCTTTGTGTTTAGTGCTATAGAAGAAAGAAGAAAAAAGAATCCGTTCAATCAGATCTTTGGTGGATGGTTTCAATTGAGCTGTGGAGGAGTTTTCAGTAATTAATAGCCAGCTGCACATCCTGATATAATGCCAGATGGGTCCTGCGTCATTAAGCATTACTGAAACAAGTTGCTATTTATCAGGTAATGGTCCAGGAAAATAAATCCTTGGAAAAGCAAAACAGTTTTCCTAAGAGGCAAAGATGTATTTAAGGATTAACCTGGTAGTCATTATTTAATTCTATTTAAGAAAAAGTAAGTGCATAAAATGCTCTTTCTTGTGCAAATTATTCATATACGAGAGGGACAGAATCCAGTACTAATCTGCATTTACAATTCAAAGAAAGTTCTTTTGACAAAATGATAGCACAGTTGATCATTATAATTCCTGGGTATTTCTTTTAAGGTGTTATTTTTCAGTTATTTATAAATTTGCCTAAAATTATTCATCCAGTCAGAAATTTTTATATTGGGTATAAATCCCAAGATTGTTCATTATTGACATCGTAGTTTTGTAAAATGAGATTCTGAGTTCTTGTGTAATAATGGGGCACGTAATATCAGTCACAGCCACACTCTCCAAAGATGATCTCCACAGGTACCTCCCTCAATTTTGACAGTGCTTAGCTCTGAATTTTGAAAATAGATTAGTAGAAACAGAGTATTCCCAACTGCAAAAAAGCCAATTTGAACAGTATTTGTATTACGTTTTGTACTATTGAAGTACTAGAAATACTGGATAGTTAGTTTCTGAATACTGCAGATTACTTACTCCACATTAGTAGGCAGTTCTTCATATTCCAAATCCCTATCTTTAGAACAGATCTAACGATATTTTGTCAGTGCTGTTACAGCACAGCTTTTAATCTTTGTAAAGCATGTAGCTTCTCCAATGGGTAGAGCTCATGAAGAAAACAGGCCTTTTAAAATCTGGTGCAGATTTTAAATTGTTTATTTTGAACAAGAAGTGCTGGGCTGTCTACTGAACAAGAAATATTGGGCAACTGCCAAGGCAGTGAAGGGAAAAGGTGTACTGTGGAAGCTACATTGTGCTTTTATGCATTTGGAACAAGTAACTCACATGCATAGGAATGCCAACTTTCCAGTCACCATAAGGTGCAAATTACCAAAATTGTAACATTTCCCAACTTTTTTTCCTTCAAACCTTCCTGTTTTTAACAAGATTTGGTTTGTTTTCATGTAAGCTCATAAACCACAGTTTCATTCTCTGCTACAAAGGTGACTTACATATGATGCTAAATTTATTCAAACAGCTGCATGTGAAATCACGCCTTAGTACATTCTGTAATCTTCAATGAGAGGAAACGGGGAGTCTGTTAAAAAGCCTCTTTGCAACTACTCAATTTGCATGTGCATAACAAGCTCATGAGAATGTAACTGGTGATTTCCACATTCCCCATCATTAAACTTTTTGAATGCCTGAGATTTACACGGCACAACTGGTTTGGTGCAGTCAGGAAAAGTGTTTAAACACTTTAAAATATTTTTGTAAATGTAAATATTTTAACTCTAAATCAGAATAACAGCATTATATCCCACTATATGGAGGTACATGAAGTAAGGATGGATAATTGTTTATAAAGACATTGTCTTCAAAAGCAGGTATAAAAGGTTTCTGGCCTTATATTTCTATTCCAACCTACCCCTGGCTTTCAAGGGAAATACAACCAACCAAAAATGTTTTCCCTATAGTGTAAATGACAAGACAGAAAAAAAAAATACTGTAAAAATAAAATCTCTACAGCAAGAACATTTAAACTGTAAGATAAAAAGTCCAAACCACGAATACTCATCTTTGCTACCAGGTACTATCTTTCCATCCGAATACAGAAGGCAAGAAACTCCATGACATCCAGAAATTTTTAAGAGATGTTTTTCTCAGGCTTTTGCCATGACCTTATCAGAAAGAGGGCAAAACAAGGTTAATGGCTGACAAACAATTGCTATCAGCCTCAAAGGTGATTTCTTTTTCACATATGATAAAACAACCTTTTTTAAAAAAACCAAGATTGTGAATAAGCTTTTCTTCAGTGAGAAACTGGTAATATCTAACAGTATCCAGTGTCTCCTGACTAAGTTTCATAAATCTAAATTTCAGTGAGCAACCATTTCAGAAAAAAATACTATTTGACGTAACCTATCTACATTCCAAGTGAAAATGGAGGATGTTCTCCATACAACAGGTTGTTGTTACTTGAGGGATTTCCTGCCAAAGGATGTTGAAGATGAAAGGGTTTACAAAGTTCCCAGAAGACACTGGGCAAAAGCTTAGGAAATACTTGAGCTGAAAATAATTGGAGGATGGCAGAGGAGTTGTGGGAAGTATCATATTGCGCTTTCTTCTGTGAACATCTGCTTACAGCCTGACTGCCAGTCTTGAGGTACCATGGCTTTCACCCATTACATCCATTCCTAAAGTACTGTTACACAATATAACCAGCCATATGCAATAAGGCTGAACTAAAATAATTTTATCTGGACAAGAATTAGTATGATCTAAAGAATTAAAAAGCAGAAGTTAACCTTCAGGACCCCACAAGCATTTTGTCTTGCTGTACACTTCTCTCTACCTTCGAATTCTACCCCATCCCTGAACCTGAATTTGGATTAAACTCTTCAAGGCAGAGGTTTCTTCTTACTATGAATTCTAACAATGTCAACTATCAAAACAAAAATCTTAATCTGGATTATAATCTTTACACTCAACTATGATAGTAACAAGTTATACAAGTTATATATTTTTTTAAAACAAACACTACAGTTGAAACTGCTTTCTGTGCTTCCATTTATCCCCCTTTAAATTTGCTAAACAGAAATGAATGTTACTAATAACTGTTCCAGAACGAACTTTGATATTCTTATAGGAAACACAATATTAAATCAAAAATTTACCATTAAAATGAAAAATCCTAGAAAATACAGATATAAAACTAATAAGGAAATTTTAAAAAAAACTTCAGTTCTCTCACACAAGAAATATTTTTAATAATAAGCTACTCACGCAAACATAAAAATATATTTAAAATACGATATTCCTTATTTCTTTCTACAGTCGTGTTCATTAGTCAACTGAGCCACTATTACACAAAAAGCGAGAAAAGAACCTTAAAATTGCAGATCCAAATTCAAGATTTCTTAAGACAAGAGAAAACTATTTGCCAACTTCTGGAAAAAGGATATTACATGCTACGTTCCACCTCTTCCCCCTTCCTGTCCTCCCCCTTCCTCCCCACCCCCCATCCCACCCATCCCATCTCCACACTCACACAAAAGCAACTTCTAACTCCTATAGAGAAAGGTACACATTCTAATATTTTCAGGGCGGGGGAGAGGAGCGGGGGAAGTGACATTCCTGTAGTTTAAATAGAAACTAAAATATACCTTTGGCATTTAGGTTAGAGGCTGTCTTGTATCTTTCTAGCTCCAGCCTCGACAGGCAGAGAAAATCGTTGTGTTATCGAGGTAGAGTCGGGGAATATAGAAAATTCACATTTATCTATAATCTTCTCAGAAGAACTGTCACAGAAGACAACTCAGAAGAACTGTCACAGAAGACAGTTTGATGGCCTAGAACCTTTTGTAATCCTTCCCAAATCTAGATGTAATGTGACTTGTGCAACAGCATCATGACCAAGAATTGGTGTCAAATATATCAAGCAGGATGCTAAGATGAAAACAGAATTAAACAAAGCTGTGTTTTTTCAGTATTTGAAAGATCTCTATTAACCTCTGACACATACTCCTTCCTGTAAACCACCCTATAAAGCCCAGTACTTCGTATCTGCAAATGTCATATTGCACATAGTGGTAGTATTACCTGCTATTAAAAAAACATGAAAATTAGGATACTAGGTTACCATTACAGACATTTCACTATTTCCTCCAAAGACTCTATATGAGAGAAGCTACATTTTTTTGTAGGTTTATTTATTAAAACAACACACGGGTTTGTGATTTTTTTTTTTTTTTTTCACAAAAAAGTACTTGTAAATATAGGGGGGTTTATTTAATTTTATGATATATTTGAAAATGTCAGCGTATCAGACTTGAAATAAAGACATACCTTAATGATTCTGTGATTCTAAGTGTAAAATAAACTTAAAACCAGATATGGCTTTAGTGTCCTTATGACTGAGAAACAAACAGGATGCTTAATGGAGCATGGAAAAATGAAAATTTCAGGTTTTCTATCATTGGGTTCTCTTCATCCTTTCAACAATCACACTTTGTATAGATTCGATGTTCTAATTTAGTGGGATAATAAATAAGAAGTGAGAGGAAACCCCAGTAGACGAAATTGTGCTCTTTAGTATGTTGTGAATATATTGACACCCTTGAGATTTATAGGACTTCTCATTTCCCTCAAATTTTACATTAATGTATTTTTATTGCTAATAAAATTAGCCTGTATCTGTTGAAGAAAACCTTGATGCAGAAAAGAAAGAAAGGAAAGTTCTTTCACAGTGGAAAGAACTAGTCTGAAGATAAACAAGACTCATCTCTTACTGGTTAGTTATAAAAATTTGGTTGAGAAAGACAGTGTTTCCACTACATATAGAGTGGTAGGTAAGAAGAACTTAAAGTGACAAATGAGGCATAGCACTTGATTCCTCTAAAAGTTTTTCTACTTTTCTGAAAATTTCAAGAAGTCCATGTTTCAACAAAGCAAACCACAATAAAAATCCAAACATCATTAGTCCTTCTTTCTTAGTTTAACAATATCATATATCACCTCTTCCGGTTGAGCTGGAAGCAGAAGCACTTCTGCCATCTTAAGAAAAAGAGCTATACCATCTACTCAGGAAAAAAAATTCCAGCCAGTGATTCCTACCTACATTCCCAAAACAATCTCAGAGTTCCTACAAGTGCCACAGAAAAATGAGGTATTTCAATCCAGTTTATTTGTATGCAATTTTTCTTTTAACTGTTTGTTATTTCAAAGACAGAACAAAACATGGTACATCAAAATTAAGCAAAAGATCTTTGTCTCTCAAAAAAATGCTCCTTAATGCACAATTAACCATTTAGAATGATCATCATCAAGACAGATAATCTATAGATTTCCATTTAATTACTCCCTCAAACTACATTTAGATCCATAAAAAACCTCGGTTTACTGCCTAATAATATGTTGCCTAAATTAAAATATAAATTTGGAGGATACCAAGGACTCTTATCTACTGACTCCCATATTAAAAAAACATGTTTTCAAAAAGAAGTGTGGGTAAAATGTTAAACGACAACTTTTAAAATAATCTTCATAGATGAGATTTAGTGAAAATTCAAAGATTTTACTCTAAGACTCGTAAAAAAGATCTCAAAGCACTTAAGCCACAGAGAGATTGGATATAAAGTTTTGTCAAGAATAATTAGTGTATGAAAACAGATGCCAGTGTCTAATTTTTATATATATTTAAATATTTAATTTTTATGACTCATGTACAGAGCAAACTCATCAAAAAGCAAAATATTAATAGAAATATTAATATTTTATCTATAAGATTAATAATCAGCTCTGAAAAGAAGAAAACAAGTTACTTTAAGAACCTTGATGAAACATTGATTCTCAGGGAAAAAGCCAGTAGTTTCAGAATGGTATCAGAGACAGTTACTGATACCAGCTCTACACTTTCAATGGGTATTACTAACGACACGTAATTTTAGGCTAGTTAATATCTTGTGAAAGCATAGTTTCCAAATTATTCAGAATGTTAAAAACCATAAAAGAGTTTGACCTCCAAGAGCTGCCATCCTTTTACAGAGGACATTATCATGAGTAACAAGCACACTGTGGCCTTGATGAGTGTGAGCCTCAGGTCTCCCACCACACACGGTTCATTGAGTTGAGTACTGGGCTGTGGGGCAATTTGAGTTTTTCCTTGCCACAGCATAACAGCTGAAGACTTTAGGGAATCCCTGAGAACACAGCAGCTCAGTCAATACGCTATTTCTCATGCGCAGGGAGGGGGCCACTTCCAGGCAGAAACCCTAATGGGACTTAGTGTCCTGTTTAAGACAATAAAATGCTGTTTGACACAACATCTTTTGTTTCTTATTCCTAAAAGGCAAAATGTTTATCCTCAGGAATTTGGTTTGGCATTGAAAAGTATACAAACAATGAACTTACTAATTTTGGAGATAGCTAAAAATAAAATAATTCTGTCCTATCATATTAAATGAAAATCTAGCCAGACACAGTTTTCAAATTCACAAACTGGAGCTGGGAACATACACAATAATGCCTTGGCTTTGACACATATTTAGCAAGCTCAAGTCTCTTTGACTCATGTCCATATATTCTAAAATTAGAAACTGATTATTTCACTGGTTCCAAAAATCAAACTCTTGTACCAGCAAGTGATTTTTCAACCATAGTTTAATTTTAAAAAAAATCAAATTAAACAAAATAATAGTAATAATTAATTACTATTAATAATAATGAATAATCGATAATAATTAATATTGATAATTAATAATTATTATCAATAAGAAATAAGTAATAAGTAATACTAATGATAACCCCTGCATTTTTAATTAAGCAATGATATGGTTGCATTTTGTGGGATAGGGATTTGGATTATTTTAAATACCCACTTTCTAAGGAAGATTTTTCATTCAAGCATGAGGATTTCATTAGATCAGGATTCAGATACAAAAGAAATTGCAGTGAAAGGAAAAAATGAGAGAACCCCACATCACACACCTGAGTAAAAAGAGGGTACTAATTCAAAAACCAAAACCATTCTTTTTCATTTTCCCCAACATGTCTCAGTATGCTGTTCTGTGTTCAGCAGTGTGAGTGGTTGTAAAGACATGACCATGGTATCTCAGGCTGAGGATAAGAAATGATTGGCTCCTTCAGTAGTAAAACATACTTATATCTCCTTAAAGAGAAAGAATTAAATACCAAAGAGATCTAAACATTGATTTGAACAATGTAAGAAATTGCTAGAGAAAAAGAAAAAAAGAAGGAGGAAGGAAAAGGGGAACAGAAATACTACCTGATGTTTAATAATTTTATAATTATAAAACAAAATTCATTCAAAAATCTCTATGTGAAGTCTTGGTTCTGCAGACTCAAGCCTTAAAAAAATTCAGTTTACTAATTACTAGTACAATTTTCAAAGATACTTAAGTAGGCCATTTGAGAACCCTGATACAAGTTTTCATTGCTGCCATTAGAAAGGAAAGAACATTACAAAATGTCAAAAATATTTTACAGAATAAAAATAAAATCATGTATGCAGGGTGCTTTGCTCCTACAACCAGGCCAAATTCTCATATACCTTTTGAAAACATTTTTCTCAACAGATATCAGAGACAGCAACTACTTGGTAGTGCTTCTGCAAATTATTTAACACTGGCACAATTTTCAAATTACCCACATTCTCTACTTTTAAAGAATATATAGAGCATCACTATCCCACCTAATTATTTTCATAACCTAATCATGCTTTCTCCTAAATCTACCCTGAGTTTTTAGGTTTCCACTGTATCCACTATCTTTTAACCACTTCAAATTAGAATTCTATTTAATATTCAGTCAGAACAGATTCATGACTACTGGAAAGCAAAAGATCATTTGCTAGGGAAGATTTTAATTATCCTTACATTCCTTGTAGTAATGTACCTTTTATCCTGTTAGCAGATCCATAAGATTATTCTGTAGCTAATGTGATCAGTAATATTACATTACTTTGGCTTGAGTTTTTGTTTGTTCCTGCCTGACTGTGATGACAACATGGGTCTTTTTTTATCAAAAACTTAGTCCAGAGATCAGCAAATGATCCTTTTTTTAATAAGATGTGAATGCAAAAATAAAAGGGCTTAATGATGACACAGTAGAAGTGAAGTGCAATTTCATTAAAACAGGTGTCTGATGTGTTGCAAAGTAAAAGATATCATTAGGACTAAGGAAAAAGGAGAAGAGCAGTCGCATGGGTCCTTAAGAGTGATACCAGTAATGTTGGTGAGAATAATAGCTGCTGACGTCTCAATGAAATTAGCCACAGCAGAGCTGGATTATGAGGCACTGAAATAGTACTCTGAGAACTCAGAACTGACCTATTAATCACACACAGAGCTAAAAAGCCCTACTGGGTACTAAAAGCTCACCGATGAGAATATAATTCACTAGAAACTTTCTGTTATATATAGCCACAGTCTACACACAGAAGTAGGGTATATGAGAAAAAAAAATAATGCAGTAAAAGTATTCTGAAACCCTTCTGAAGATATTTCATCTTGATTGAGTGGTGAAAAAAAAAAAAAAAAACACGCCAAGAAAATAAGGTCAGATGTTCGTTAGTTGATAATTTTTCAGAAAATGTTTTGTCAAGAATCTACTACCCTTGAGAAATTAAGGAGAGAAAACTCTTTTTCAGGTTCCAGCAGGAGTCATGTTTTCCATCCTGTATGTTATTGGTATCAGTGCTCTATAATGCTTGTAGCAAGATGCACAGCAAGAACTATATAGAAAAAACATATCAGAGGCACTAATGTTGTCTTATGAAGAAAAGACAGAAGCATTTAATGGGAACTAAATGTAACTGAAAATACAATCATAAAAGTACTGCAAATAATAGTGAAAACTGAAATGTAATGCAAATAAGCACCAAGTGTACCAAGCAATATAGAAGAAATAAAAAAGAAAGCATTCTTAAATACGACTCAAATTATAAGCCTGACAGGTTATCTGGAAGCTGTTGAACAAACACCTCACAAAAATCATCTTTTGAAACATCTATCCCTTCTCTCTAGTGAGGAAAAGCAAAAACAATGTAACGTATTGCCAGATACTCAAGCTAATTCTTTAACAAAATTGCTTCCATAATTGAATGAGATAGAAGAAACATAGTAGGCTTGTCACTGCATTTCAGATATTACATTACAATAGAATATGCACAAAGTAACTACAGTGATATAAAATTTCACCCAAATAATTAATGAATAATGTAAGAGAAAATTAGGCTGTCAGTAAAAGATATCCAAGCTGTTAGTAACATGTTATGCAAAATGTTAGCAAAAGAGAACCCTAACATATTTCTTTTGGTTACTTAGTTTATTAGAAAACATTAGAATCCAAAAATTACAGAAGAGTATGTGTTTTGTCTGGGCATACAATACATAAAGAAAATTTTCAGCAGAAATTATAGAATTATTAGATTTGTGATGCATAGATATTAAGTACACTGTATACATTATATTTAATCTATTATTATCTTGAGACTATTTTAAAGAGATATTTCATACCAGATCAGGTTGAAAATACTTGAATTACACAGCATAGTGAAATGGAAAGCTATCATAAAAGTTATGTTCAGTTACAGAAAGTAGTTGTGCTTCACTGTGTTAGTTTTTTGATCCAAATGAGGTGTGAGCCCGATGTATTAAAGGATTATAAAATAATCTAACAAGGAAAAGGGAAAAGAAGTTTGCAAATAATACTGCTGGAGTAACTAGATTTTTTATTTGGTTATCTAATAAAAAAACCCTTATAAATCAATTTGGATTATTCATAAATTATTTTTAATCTGTTTTTCTCACAGAGATGAAAAATCTATTGAGATAAGAAGCTGCTGCTAGGGGCATCATAATTTATTAAACAGCTCTGCCATGAGACAATAGGATCTACATTTAATTGCTTCTGCTGTTTGCTGATTGCCCTATTCACCTTGATACAGAACCACTACAGGAGCATTCTATGTAAAACGTAATGTCTCAGCAAAAAAGAAGTGCAATAAAGATCCAAAAGATTACTATGCAGCCTAGTACTCAGGGCATTCAGACTCCACGAGTCTCTGGAACGTGAGAAAACAAACTCTCTGCATTCTTGCTGTTATTTTTGGTGGACGGGGGTACCATCAAAACCATAAACTCTCATCTGAGCTTGGCAGACTGCTCCAGCATGGAACTATTTTTATCCAATGAATTACCTCTTTACACACTGAAATTATTAATGCTATTTAAGCTAAAACTTCTTTGGTATTGACAGAAATTGTTTTCAAAGAATGCATTGGTGAAAAGTTTTCTACTCTTATAAATCCCATTTATAAGGTTTAAACAACTTTTTGAACTTTCTCTCCAGATCTATTATTACACCAAGAATCTACTTGGTTCACAGTTTCATCAATCTCTTTTTCCTTGTTTTCATAACTTCAGGAAAAGAAGCTGATAGCCCATAGCAGTTAATTTTTGAAAACGTAATTAATTCATACACTATTTTTTAAAAATAATTGTTAAAATAGAATGAGAACCCAAATGCATATCAAATATAATTTAAAATATACTTAAATATTAAGTTTACACATTTTACATATTACTTATACTTACTTGTATCAGCAGTTGCATCAGTAAAGCAATTCTACCAGATCCCTGTTATTTCAAAAATTTAGCCTTCAAAAATGACAGGTAAAAAAATCCAAACAAACAAAGAAAGCAAATGCAAAAATATCCCCAAACAACTAAACAAAGAATCAAAAAAAAAAGTATTTAAATGAATTCATTCACCAGAATGGATTTTCTAGCTGCCCTGCTGTCATAGGCTCCGCATGGTCCAAACCTTTTCACGGCTATTTTTAACGTGTAACAGCCAATTACTTTCATGCTTTTCTCCAATATACTATTGAAAGTCTGTTCCAGCGGCCAATTAAACCCCATTGATTTCTTCTATTTTGCCAACACAGCTCTAACAGACAAGTATTAGAAAATCCAATGGTCTGTAGATAAATCTGCCTAGCCATGCCGGTTAAACTTGCCCTTAAAACTCTGCAATAGAGGACCCCCAGGTGAGACGTTTCTTTTACCATCTCAAGCACATCTTTTTTAAGATTTACTTTCCTAAAATTATGAGGGATTTTTTAAATAAGAATTCTCTTAGACTCTGCCATCTCCTATCATTGCAGATATGTATTAAGAATACAAAAATTACCTGATATTTGCCATCCAATTTCATAGTGAATGAGGAATTCTGACATTCGGTAATAGAAAAACCATATGCAATAACTATATATATCACTGAACATATTTGCACACGGTTTTTTTTATTTCCCTGTCCGGACTTCTAATGTAAAGAAAAAGAATTCAATAATATTATATATTGTTTTCTCCTAAAAAAGAAACTGCATTGATTCATAACTGAAAGTCTCACACGAAAATCCTTGACTGTAGCTACCTAAACATATTGGCAGTCAGGTGAAGTCCCTACTGACTGGAAAAAGGAAAACATTGCATCCATTTTCAAAAAGGGTGAAAAGAGGACTCCAGGAACTGCTGACCTGTTAGCTTCCCCTCTGTTCCTGTGAAGATCATGGAGCAATCCTCCTAGAAACTGTGCTAATGTTCTTGGAGGACCTGGAGGTGATTCAAGACAGCCAGCCTTCACCAAGAGCAACCTGCCTGACCAGCCTGGTGGCCTTTTACGATGAAACGACTACATCATTTCAAAGGAAGGGCTATGGATGTCCTGGACATCTGTAAAGTCTTTGACATGGTATCCTCCAGCATCCTTCGCTCTAAATTGGAGAGAGATGGATTTGATTACTGGACTACGTAGTGGATGAGAAATTGGCTGGATGGTTGCATCCAGAGAGTAGTGGTAACCAGCTCAATGTCTGGATGGACATCAGTGATGAGTAGTGTCCCACAGGGATCTATACTGGGACTAGGATGGTTTATTATCTTAATCAATTACATAGTAGGATTAAGCAAGTTTGCAGATGACTCCGAGCTGAGTGGTGCCATTGACACACCTGAAGGATGGAATGCCAGCCAGAGGGACCGAGACAAGCTCAAGAAGTGAATTCATGTGAATTTCATGAGGTTCAACAAGGCCGTGTGCAAAGTCCTGAGTCTGGGTTGGGGCAACAACCAATATCAAGACAGGCTGGAGGATAAAGGTATTGAGAGCAGCCGGGCTAAGAAGAATGAGAGGCTGGACATGACCCAGCCACATGCACTTGTATCTCAGAAACGTGTCCTGGGCTGCATCCAAAGCAGTGTGGCCAGAAGGGCCAGGGAGGGGATTTTGCCTCTCTGCTCCCCTCTGGTGAGACCCCACCCGGACTAGAGTGTCCAGGTCTGGAGTACTCAGCACATGTCAGAAAGACACAGACCTCTTGGAGTGAGTGCAGAGCAGGGCCATGAAGATGATCAGNGTGTGCAAAGTCCTGAGTCTGGGTTGGGGCAACAACCAATATCAAGACAGGCTGGAGGATAAAGGTATTGAGAGCAGCCGGGCTAAGAAGAATGAGAGGCTGGACATGACCCAGCCACATGCACTTGTATCTCAGAAACGTGTCCTGGGCTGCATCCAAAGCAGTGTGGCCAGAAGGGCCAGGGAGGGGATTTTGCCTTGCTGCTCCCCTCTGGTGAGACCCCACCCGGACTAGAGTGTCCAGGTCTGGAGTACTCAGCACATGTCAGAAAGACACAGACCTCTTGGAGTGAGTGCAGAGCAGGGCCATGAAGATGATCAGAGGGATGGAACAGCTTAACTACAAATAAACACTAGAGAACTGGGGTTGTTTATCATGGGGAAGTCTCCAGGGTGACATTATTGTGGTCTTTCAGCATTGAGAGAAGGCTTATAAGAAAGATGGGGACAGGCCTTTTAACAGAGTGATAGGACAATGGGTAATGGCTTTGAGCTCAAAGAAGGTAGACTGAGTCTAGAACTAAGAGAGAAATTTTTGTAATGAGGTTAGTGAAATACTGGAACAAGTTGCCTAGAGAGGTGGTGGATGTCCTTTTCTCAGAAACATTTAAAGTCAAGCTGAGTAACCTGATCTAGTTGAAGATGTCCCTGCTTATTGCTGAAGGGGTTGGAGTAGATGACCTTTAAAGGTCCCTTCCAACCCAAACCATTCTTTCTCTGTGATCTCAAGAGACTCAGAACACTAGAAAAAAGTCTTCCTTACTCTTTTAAGACATGCAAGCACATTTGTGCTTTCTTCGAAGTATCGCCTAACAAACATTAAAATAGTGCAAAACTTATCCAGGATGCCAAAACCTCTCTTTATATCAGAAATACGATACATCTTAAAGCCTGTAGCACTCACTGCTGCTATGACAAATCTCATTCCAAATGTATTGATGTCCTCAACTTACATTCCTGAAACCTAAAACTGAAGCATCTTGGGTACTCAGCATTTTTAGAGCACTTCAAGCACTGGTGAATAGCTAGGAAGGAAGAGTAGGTTTTTATGAAAATTAGGAATGTTTCTAATTATCTCATTGTGTGTTTTCTATAACTGACAGTTAAAATACTGAGCACATTTTTGATAAGGAATATATTACATCGTTGTTCTGAGAGGTTCTGGTGCTTTCCCAGTCCTGTCAAGAGACCTACACTATTGATAACATGGAAGGGTAACACAGCTGGACTAGCCTAATATTCTGTAAGGACATTCTTCTTCAAGAGTTCAGAGGCAGCTAAAGAACTTAAGATCTGTATGAGGGAGTCTTGAAGATATTCAGAATACGATGTTAAGAGATTAATATCTGTGGCTATCAGAGATACGGACTAATCTGCAGACTCCATTCTGTCTGTGTTTCTGTCCTGAACATGTCTGCATGGATAATGCTTGGACTCTACTGTTTCTCACTCATTTGTGATAACGGACTTCACTGGCATCATTGTAACAGTACACCTGATTGCAAGAGTAAGTTGTTGCACGAAGAAAAGCAAAGCTAAGACATCTCCTGTCACGGTGCTGGAGCCCGCTGGACGGGCTTCAGACATCGAGTGGGTGGACTTCCCAGCCCAGGAGAGTGACCCCGAAGAAGAACATGTGGCTGAGTCTGCTGTTTGAGGGCTCCGCCCTCCCAGGACATCCATCCCACCAGCATCACCTCCCCAGTTTTAAGTTCTCGTGTTTTCTATTGGATGTTCGTTTAATACATATTCATTTTCCTTGTTAAATAATTAATTATGTTCTAGAAAGCTCTGTAGTTCTGTATACCCCATTGGTTTGTTCCCTTGTGTCCCTCCCTTTGTCATTCCCTGTTGGTCTCCTGTCACCCCTCATCATTTGATTATTGGTTCACCCTCTGAATCCACCCCTGAAAAACCCCCCTTTAAAAACCCCGTGCAAGAGGCTCTCAGGGCCTCTTGTGGTGCATCTCCCCTCGGGATAATAAACCGAAACTGTTGCACCCAGAGGTTCTCTCTTTGCCTTTGCTCTCGCCGTCGCCTAGCAACAGCAGTGTGCTGCAGCCTGTCTCCCTCTTGTGCTGAGGGCAGAAGCGATCTTGCATTTGGTCTCCTCATCCGGGGCACCTCGCAAAGTGTCGCCTGCCTGGCCACCGGGCGGTCAAGCAGTCACAGCGACACNAGTCCTGAGTCTGGGTTGGGGCAACAACCAATATCAAGACAGGCTGGAGGATAAAGGTATTGAGAGCAGCCGGGCTAAGAAGAATGAGAGGCTGGACATGACCCAGCCACATGCACTTGTATCTCAGAAACGTGTCCTGGGCTGCATCCAAAGCAGTGTGGCCAGAAGGGCCAGGGAGGGGATTTTGCCTCTCTGCTCTCCTCTGGTGAGACCCCACCCGGACTAGAGTGTCCAGGTCTGGAGTACTCAGCACATGTCAGAAAGACACAGACCTCTTGGAGTGAGTGCAGAGCAGGGCCATGAAGATGATCAGAGGGATGGAACAGCTTAACTACAAATAAACACTAGAGAACTGGGGTTGTTTATCATGGGGAAGTCTCCAGGGTGACATTATTGTGGTNTTTACGAGGGTGGCATTATTGTGGTCTTTCAGCATTGAGAGAAGGCTTATAAGAAAGATGGGGACAGGCCTTTTAACAGAGTGATAGGACAATGGGTAATGGCTTTGAGCTCAAAGAAGGTAGACTGAGTCTAGAACTAAGAGAGAAATTTTTGTAATGAGGTTAGTGAAATACTGGAACAAGTTGCCTAGAGAGGTGGTGGATGTCCTTTTCTCAGAAACATTTAAAGTCAAGCTGAGTAACCTGATCTAGTTGAAGATGTCCCTGCTTATTGCTGAAGGGGTTGGAGTAGATGACCTTTAAAGGTCCCTTCCAACCCAAACCATTCTTTCTCTGTGATCTCAAGAGACTCAGAACACTAGAAAAAAGTCTTCCTTACTCTTTTAAGACATGCAAGCACATTTGTGCTTTCTTCAAAGTATCGCCTAACAAACATTAAAATAGTGCAAAACTTATCCAGGATGCCAAAACCTCTCTTTATATCAGAAATACGATACATCTTAAAGCCTGTAGCACTCACTGCTGCTATGACAAATCTCATTCCAAATGTATTGATGTCCTCAACTTACATTCCTGAAACCTAAAACTGAAGCATCTTGGGTACTCAGCATTTTTAGAGCACTTCAAGCACTGGTGAATAGCTAGGAAGGAAGAGTAGGTTTTTATGAAAATTAGGAATGTTTCTAATTATCTCATTGTGTGTTTTCTATAACTGACAGTTAAAATACTGAGCACATTTTTGATAAGGAATATATTACATCGTTGTTCTGAGAGGTTCTGGTGCTTTCCCAGTCCTGTCAAGAGACCTACACTATTGATAACATGGAAGGGTAACACAGCTGGACTAGCCTAATATTCTGTAAGGACATTCTTCTTCAAGAGTTCAGAGGCAGCTAAAGAACTTAAGATCTGTATGAGGGAGTCTTGAAGATATTCAGAATACGATGTTAAGAGATTAATATCTGTGGCTATCAGAGATACGGACTAATCTGCAGACTCCATTCTGTCTGTGTTTCTGTCCTGAACATGTCTGCATGGATAATGCTTGGACTCTACTGTTTCTCACTCATTTGTGATAACGGACTTCACTGGCATCATTGTAACAGTACACCTGATTGCAAGAGTAAGTTGTTGCACGAAGAAAAGCAAAGCTAAGACATCTCCCTCTCCAGTGACACACCAGCACAAGCTCAGTTTGAGGGTACAGGAGGCAGGAAGCACTGAGCTGACAAATAGCTCTACAAGGGCTTTGCCTGGCCACTGCCAGAACACAGAAGTCTCTTCCGTAGGGATAGCACAAACTGAAGGTGTTTTCTAACCAACACTGTTTTATAAAAGATCTTAAATTTTAAAATTCTATCAACTAAAGTTTGGTTGAAATCAGACAACAGGTTCCAAAGCTATAAAAGTGAGGAAAATTATACACATGATCATGTAGGCCTCATTTCTTTAAGAAACTGGGGGAAAAAAACCCATATAAAAACGCCTTTTATAAATATATAAATAAATAAATAAATAAATTAATTAATAAATAAATAAACAAACAAATAAATATATATGTGTATATATATATGAGAGTTTCAAAGCACTTTTTCCTGCTCAGGATTCTGTATCTGTTCACTTGATTATGAAATATAGTTCCATAAACTATATAAATAGCTCAAAATACCTGTGAATATATGGAAAGTAAATGGCATTTCAGGAAAGCAGCGAACTTAAACTCACAGTAACAAGTATGCTTGCATATTTTATATTTTCCAAGTATCAAAATCTTTATTAAAAGTACTACATAAGGAGATAAGCATTTTCAGGCTTTTTTGTTTGGCTCGTTGGTATCGGGGAGATGGCAAAAATGAAACATTTCAGTGAAAGTTGCAAAGAGAAAGACTGAAAATTTGCAGGTATGTTTGTTTTCACCAGTGATTTTATTATTTTGTTATTCTTAACACAGATGCCACTACCTGTATGATCAGATCTTTTCTATATATGAGTTCTAAAGGCAGATTCTGATACATTACACTGTATTCCGTTCCAGGAAGTAGTTTCATTTTGCCTCTCAGAATTCATTTTTGTTAATATATTGTATAACAAATGAAACAATGGCCTGAGCATCTGATCTTCTAGTAGGATAGCATGAAGCTGTGATTCAAAAATGTTTATTATGCAAAAAACCTCCTAAAACTTTTATTCATAGTCACTTTGCAGAGCATAAGCAATGCTCTAAATCATCTTCTCTAAAATCCTTCTTCTACTTCATGGAACAAACAAGTGAGCCTCTAGCTGGTACAATCCCTACCTTATTATGACTTAATCTCTGATTCCTGCTTGGTTGCCATAAATAGGCAGATATTAGCTCAGCTGCAGCTCAGCATGCATACCTTTTTTTGACTGTGGCATTCCCAGTGGCAGTTACTTCACCACAAGCCACATCTCCTTGCAAAATGAAATCCTACAGAAAGAAATATGATTAGGCTGTGAGGCTCATACAGCGTATAGAGATTCCACTCTTGCTAAAGGTACTGTATAGCATATAGCTCACCAATGTGTGCTTCAATGATTTAAGCCTAACAGCATTGAAAACTTGAAAATACATGCAACCAACATAGCACCTTAACTGTATTTTTATCCAGATATAGTGTCTAACTGCCCAAACTAAACCCCCCACCAAAAATCCACCTAATATTGGAAAGGGTAATTTCAGTATTTGTGGGCTGGATATGAAAAATCCTGTTGAATTAGAAATAGGAATACAAAACCAAAAACACAGAAGTACTTTCCTTGTCCAGGGAATTTCTAGGACTATTATACCTTCACAGGACAGGTCACTCTGCCACAGATATTCCATGAGAAAGACCACTTTCTATGACAGTTATTAAAAAAAATTGAAAATTCTCTAGGGTAACTGCACAGTGTCTGCTGTACTTTTACTCTGAATAGCATTCCCAAGACATTTAAGGTGAAAAGTCCAAACAGTAACAAAGGAAGAAGAGGCTGATTTTTAACCTTTCCAGAATCTCCAAGAATTTGGTGTTGAAGACAAGAAAACTATTCTCGCTCAGCATTTGAGACAACCAGCAAGAAATGTGGAAAGGCTGAAGGTATGTCAAAAAATAAGTGGATATAGGGGTGGGTATGTCTCAGTCTCTACAGCAAAATATGCTTTTCTGTATGGCACTACCCTAACATTCAAGGGTATCTCACAAGTTTATTACTTTTCTCCAAGGTGTAAATTTTTTCATACCTCAAAACTCTAAGAAGTTTATGGGGAAAACGATAATTTTTATTTCACCTCATCTGTTTGGTTTATGACCTGTTTGGAAACAAGAAGATAAAACACTACAAAGATGACATGATGGATGTCAGACGAAAGAACTGCCATATAGTAGAATACACAGAGAAGCCAAATATAGCAAATGAAATTGTGTGGCTAATTTGGAATGTCCGCAAAGGTTCAGACTCACTGTTTACAATTCAAAATATTGAGGAAAAGCAAAACACAGAAGCCAAACAGCAGTTATAGGCCATGTTTGTTAGGACATTTACACCATGAGACCTATTGCATGTAATGATACTTTGTAATGGGCAGGGACAAAAATGAGTGACAGATTTCAAGGCAGCTGCTGGGAACTTTTGGATCCTCCATAAGTTGAAGAGTATTGGATAAAATATCTCTATCCAAGTTTAAGAATTAAACAAAGTACCTGAAGTTGGAAGACTAAGTTATTACTTAGATGCCTAGATATAAATAAGTTGATGAATGGATGCAATCAAATGCAAAGCTCAATATATTTACTTCTCACACCAGTACTATTTTATTAAATAAATTTGCTATTGGAGGATGGTATAATGTGTACACTTTTATTTCACTAAATAAAACCTATAAAAATTGCATTTTTTGTCCTTAATATGTACAAGTTGAGCATTGATTTCCATACATTTCTGAATGTATCTAGATACTGAATGTGACATGATACTTGTTCCTCTGTCTGAAGTTCTGAGAGTGGGTATAGATGACATGCCTCACTCCTTTTTTGATTATTACTTACTCAATTAAAGACAAATTATCCCAAGAAGTAACAGGGAAAGATGACATTCTTAAATTCACAGACCTTGAAAACAAAATTTCAAAAATGGCCTAAGATACATAAAATCTTAGACCTGGAGAATGGATAGAGAGCAGCTCTGGGAAAAGAGACTTAGAGAACGAAAAGCTCAATGTGACTCGGCCATGTGCACTCACAGCCCAGAAAGCCAGGTGTATCCTGAGCTGCATCCAGAGCAGTGTGGCCAGCAGGGGAGGGAGGGGATTCTGTCCCTCTGCTCTGCTCTGCTGAGACCCCACCTGCAGCACTGCACCCAGTTTTGGGGTTCTGAGTATCAGAAAGACATGGACCTGTCGGAGTGGGTCTAGAGGAGGGCCACAAAAACGATTAGATGGATAGAACACCTCTCCCGTGATGAAAGGCTGTGAGAGTTGGGGCTGTCCACTATGGAGAAAAGGAGGCTCTGGGGAGATCTTATAGCACCTTCTAGTACCTGAAGATGACCTACAGGAAAGCCAGAGAGTGACTTTTTACAAAAACACAGACAAGGAGGAATGGCTTTAAACGAAAACAAAGAGGTTTAGGTTAGATATTAGAAAGAAATTTCTTACTGTGGGAGTGGTGAGGCACGGGAACAGGTTGCCCAGAGAGACTGTGGACTCCCCAACACTAGAGGAGTTCAAGACAAAACTGGATGGAGCTCTGAGTAACAGTAACCTGGTCTAGTGCAAAGTTCCCTGCCCCATGGCATGAATGTCAGAGCTAGGTGAATCTTTAAGTTCCTTCTAACCCAAACCATTCTCCGATTCTATGATTTTTTGTATCAAGATGATTTTTTATTGGTCAATATCCAGTAAAAATAAAAACCAGAAACTGAAGTCCAGATCTGCCAAACTAAATTTTCTCTTTAATATGGCAGTCAAAAACACAGTTAACCTGCTATTTTTAATATATCTCAAGTATTTAATTATAAACTAAATGAAAATAACACTGCAATCAATCATTTGATAAGTAAAATCTACTCACATCTCTGAGGGCATTCCATGTTCCCTGAAAGCATTATTTGCCTATAGGGAATATAGCTGGATACTGTAGAGGGGTAGGCTGTCAGAGATAAAAAGGTAAACAAAACCAACTTTTGAAAAATTTCTTCCCTAGTATCCATGTGCATATGTCACTGGGGTCTATAAGCTTCTAAGCTCAGTGCTTCTACTATTACCAGAAAGGCTGTTTCACCATGAAGGGCTTGCTCTGTTCTGAATCTCCAGGGTATATAAAAAATGAGTTGTACTTTTGTTTTTCAGTTTAAAGGAAGCTAAACTGAAAACTTTTCCTTGTTTGTAAGTAACAGAGTACTGATATCAACAGAAAATAAACTGCTCTTGCAAAAACTGATGGTTTAAGAACTTGACATTTAAAATCTGTTCAAGTAAATTTGTGAAGAAAAATAAATCCATTAATAATGTGAATAAGACACAAGAAAGGAATGGAATACAAAATGTTGTGATATAATATGGAATTCCTTTTTTTTTTCTTACAATGTTCTAAAGATCATATTATTGTTCAACTAGGCATAGAGCTGACCTTAGAATTTCACGTAATAACTCTTGCGCCAAGCCCAACAGCTTGCAAACAACACACAAATGTTAGAGTTACATCTATGTGATAATCCATATGATTTAAACCTCAGCTACTGTCATTAAAAATGTATCCACATGTCACATCAAACATTTGGTAGTGGGCAAAGCTAAGAATTCTGTCGGTGTTTTACAAAAATCATTACATAAGGAGCTAGATTTCATTGCAGACGGAAAGAGCTAAAGTCATATCTCTTCACCTCTGCAAAAATTACCTGTTCTCATGAAGGGAACAAGCCATCATCTGTCATACCAAAGTAAACCAATTAAAAGGAAACAATATGAAATAATGCAATCTAAACTAATTGCTTCAGACAATTCAAAATACAAAGCCATGCCACTTCAGAAAAAAAATTAAAACTTCCACATTTTCTGCAGTGCTACTGAAAAAAGTCATTCAGTAAAATTAAAATTTGTGACATAGTAGACCAGAGACCAACTTTTTGAGAGATTAACTAAGTCAGATAGAACTAAAAGAAACAGATTCCTTCACATAACTGGATTTGAGACTCGGGTATACTCAATTTCACTATAGCTTTCCAGAGTATCTTTAATATTCACGGAATTGTTTTATTCACTTCACAACAGCAGAAGAGTTGCTGCCAAAATAAGGCAAAATACAAATTTACATACCATTTTTCACTACACATTTTTTAAAGAAAGGACTACTAAATTCTCAAGGTAATCTAGGACTATCAATTTAGCTAGTTGTAAAATTAGAGAAATAAACGCTCTTTCTGTTAATATTTTTACATGCTTCATAGTATAAATGGATCAGACACATAAAAACAGTTTCTTACGAAAAATTGTTAATTCCTTTTTCAGATGCTGTCCTTAATTCTATCCACTCCTTTGAAGCCTTTTATTTCGTGCCCTCCATTTTGGTAATTCCATGGAGTGAGTCACAGAGGCAAAATTATTCTGTTATTAACATCTACTGACAAGTAGCTTTTACTGAGAGTATTCTTGTATTTTGTAATGGTTAAAATAACAATTATCTTAAATCATTCTGCTATGATCAAAGAGTTAAGTGAGTCACAAACAATATCTAGCATGATGTACTCAGTTTAGATTTCAGCAGACAATACTGAATTAATATTAGAATGAAAATTGCCATTCAGTATAGTGTATCAGTGAAACCTAACTAATTGTATTTTAATGAGATGAAAGTATAATAAGATTTAAATTATAATTGTTGACCAACGTTATTCATTTTTTGTCAGCTTTCAAAATCTTTTGTTGTTCTCTCCCCCTCTCTCTACTTTTCTCCCTGCCCACAGAAACTGTGTTGGAAGTATCAAACAAAATAGTCAATCTTCACTTACAGACCTGGACAATTCTTTGCCTGTCTATGAATGCCGAGTGCATGGATTTCAAGTAAACTTGCTAATTTACCATTTTATTTAACTCTAAAATTTCTTTTTCTAGTAAGAGCCAAATTCCTCAAATGAACTGCTCTGTGAATGAAAGATCATACCCACTCAACTCAGGCTGGAATATTTAAAAACAATATAAGCACCCCCTAACCTACTTACAAAATACTTTATAAGTTAAACAGCATAAATAATATGTAATCAATCATATTTAATGTAATAATAATTTAAATGGGTTTGAGAGGGTTTTTCATTATTAAATTGTACTTAGGAGGTAGTGGCACAGGGTAATTTTTGCTATGTGAAATTGCAGTATGGATTAACTCTTCCCAAAGAAAAGGCAGCTCTTTGTAAGCAGGTAAGAGTGAAAACACTGTAGAAGAACTGCATGAACACTTAACAGGTGTTTTATGAGTAGAAGAAGCTTCCATTTAGTTTCTACTATTGTGACTTGATTTTCCAAGAAGATATAAATCAGGACTATATCTAGTGATAGCAAGACTTTCTGCAAGTTTATAGGATGCTTCAAAAATTGACTTTAACTTAGCCTGAAAATGACTGGTTAAAATATGTTCCCTGCTTATAATGAGACATAGTGTTTCAAAGTGTTTTCAATCCAAATTAACAAAAACAGTTATACATCAAAAGGATCGAGGTAGAAAATAACAGCTTCATTTGCAGATTATATGATGAGGACAGAAGACCAGAAGACAGAGCTTGGCAAGATCCACATTTCAAATATAAAAAAGTTTCGTTTGAGTCAGTTGTGGTAATATAAATATAATAGTAATCTGAAAATGCAGGTTACGTGATCTCATTATTCTGGAAAAATAGATTAAAATCCCAACAGCATACTCATCTATCTAGGACATCCAATTTGAAAAATTAGAGTTTATATTAGCTTGTATGGTTAAATTATCTTGCCCGAGCAGAAATTTTGCATGCAAAAGATCCATATCTATTGTATGGTAGACTATGGAGCACTTCTGTGGTAAAGGGTGTAATTTACATGCACATATACAGATACATATCTAACCTACCCATCAGGGATGCTGGCAGGCTTAGCTGAGTAGGGTATCTGGAGTACTTTCAACTTCCCACATGCAAACATTACAGTAAGTCAAACAACTGCTAATATACAAAATAAACAAATGAACCCTTGCCCTGTTTCCAAACAGCAGAAATTATTTCGTCTTTTATCTGATATTCAGCATGGTGAATGCTGGTTAGATGCTACTGGGCAGACAAGATATTAAAAGTACAAAGGAAAAAGCTTAAGATATCTCAAAATGAAACTCTTTGTTTCAGTCAGTATTTTACTACATCTTACTGCATTCCTTCTAACTTGAGAAATAAACTTCAACTACGCCTGGAGAAAAGTTACACCTGTCATGGAACATAAGAAAGCAGGGATTTAGGTCACCCTTCATATTTAGCAGTACTGTGAAAATCTACTGTTCAGAGACCAAAACTCTCTGCTCTTAAAAAGATTGCTTCCTTGTTTAAGAAAACATTATTTTTTTTCCCAAATTCAGGTTCAAATCCAGATTTCCAAAGGATAAATGGAGATGTTTTTATGTTAAGTATAAAAGATATGAAAATTAATTAAATACTGTATTAAAATGCAGTCAGGAAAGAAGCCTTTTTTCTTCCCCCACTATAAAATATAAATAATAAAATTCTTGTAGAAAAAGCAGATGAATAAATACTGCATGAAACATTTTGGTTAGAAGTGAAGAGTTATGCCATGAGAAGGTCATAGCACTGGTCAGATTCAGTTCCCCATGATAACTTCATGAGCTGAGGTGACTCATCATGTCCTAAGAACATAATGAAAAGTTGATGCCAGGAATTAGCATAATATCTCCATTTTCCATCAGTTTTCTTTACAGTTACACATTCTACTTTTATAAACTGGAATAATGTGCATAATAATGGAAAGCCAAACCAATTCTGGCTGGCTGAAAATCATGGAGAGTTCAGTAAGAGGCAAAACCAAAAAAATTAGCATCATTATTTTAGAATACTGGCAAAGACAGAAGATTGAAGTTTATTAAAAATCGCATTAATCCAGGTATTTACTAATCACAGAATCATTTGAGTTGGAAAAGACCTTGAAGATCATGGAGTCCAACCTTAGATTGACCACCTTGTCAACTACACCACAGAGCTAAGTGTCATTCATGTCCAATCATTCCTTGAACACATCCAGGGATGGTGACTTTACCACCTCCCTGGGCAGCCCATTCTAAAGCTTATCAACATGTTCAGTGAACATATTCTTCCTAATGTCCAACATGAACCCCCTGAGGCCATGTCCTCTTGTCCTGTCACATGTTTCCTGGGAGAAGAGGCCAACCTCCACCTGCTGTAACCTTCTTTCAGGCAGTTGTAGAGAATGATAAGGCCACCCCTGAGCCTCTTCTTCTCCAGTATAAACAACATCAGCTCCCTCAGCTCCATTGTCCTTCTCTGGCCTCGCTCCAGCACCTCAATGTCTTTCTTGGACCCAGAGCTGGACACAAGATTCAAGGTGTGGTCTCACCACTACACGAGCCAAGTAGAGTGGGACAATCCCTGTCCTGGTCCTGACCACACTATTCTTGATTCATGCCAGGATGCCATTTGCCTTCTTGGCCACCTGCCTCATTTTCAGCTGCTGTCACCAGCACCCTCAGGTACTTTGCCACTATGCAGCTTTCCAGCCACTCTGCCCCAGCCTGTGGCGCTGCCTGGAGTTGTTGTGACCCAAGGGCAGTACCTGGCACTTGGCCTTGTTGAACCTCATACCACTGGCCTCAGCCCACGATCCAGCCTGCCCTCTGCAGAAATTGCCTGCCCTCCAGCAGATCAACACTCCCACCCAGCTCGGTGTCATCTGTAAATCTACTGAGAGTGCACTCGACACCCTCATTCAGATCATCAACAAAGAAGTTGAACAGGGCTGGTCCCAATCCTGAGCTTTGGGAAACATCACTCATGACCAACCACCTGCTGGATGTAACTCCATTCACAGCCACTCTCTTGGCCCAGCCATCCTGACAGTTTTTAACCCAGCAAAGAGTGCACCTGTCCACTCCATGGGCTGCCAGCTTTCTCGGGAGAATGCTACGGGAAACAGTGTCAAAGGCTTTCCTGGAGTCCAGGTAGACAACTTCCACAGCCTTTCCTTCATCCACTGGGCAGGTCACCGGGTCATAAAAGGCAATCACGTCACTCAAGCAGAACCTGCCTTTCCAAACCCATGCTGGCCGGGCCTGATCCTCTGCTTGTCCTGCAAGTGCCATATAATGGCACTCAAGATGATCTGTTCCATGACCATCCCCAGCACTGAGGTCAGGCTGACTGACAGGCCTGCAGTTCCCCAGATCCTCCTTCCAGATCTTCTTGTGGATGGCTGTCAAACTGGCCAATCTCCAGTCATCTCAGACATCATCTGTTAGACACCACTAATGATAAATCATGGTTAATGATGAAAAATGATGATACTAAGAAGCTTTTGAAAAACTAGTTAGTAATAAAATTAATATGAGGCAAAGGGTAACATGTATAACCATGCATTTGCACTGTTTTTAATTTAAGTATATAGAACAATAATAGTCAAGTAAATACGGTAGGATTAAAAAGGAACCAAGACAGGATTTTTTTCTTTTACTCACTGCCCTGATAAGCAAACTAAATTTTATTCAATCTAAATAGGCTGAAATTTGATAGAAAAAGATGAACAGTCACAGGTCACATTTTTGATTCTGAAATTAAGATATTAACTTAATTTGAATTAATTTAAAATCTTTGTCAGTTTAAAGGCAGTTATTCTTTTTTCGTTTACATTTTCCTTACGGTAAAGCTAAAAGGCACATGCAGTAGTTGTTTACGCAATTAGACAAGCCAAAATTGAATGCCACATTTATCTTTATTTGGTTTGTCATCACAAATGCAGACAGAATGCAATGGAAAGGAAAGCCAGGTTACATAACTCAACAGTAAATGTTTCTAAAATAATTCTCAGTGTGAATGGCAGTAGGCTGCATACCGTTGATACATAATTTATGCTGTATAGTGTGTAATATGGTAAGTTGCTATAAACTCCTACTCCCCCGATTATCACCACAAGTATGTCAGTATTTCCAGGCCTAACTTTGTCCTCACTCAGGACATAATTTGCTCCAACCACTGCACCCCTTTAACGTATTTTATATTGCTTTGCTTTAAAAGAGTTTCAGACCAAACACCTCTTTTTTTCCTACTCCAGTCTCAGTTTTATAAGCCGTTCAGACTCCATTCACATTATAGCTATATTTATCTGTCTGGTATAGTTGTGCTCCCAGTCACACTGCCTAGGAACATATATATTTTATGGCTGCTTTTTGTCAGTAGTCCATTCCTACCTGTTGCTACCATTACCAGGAGGGTTCAGATACTGGAATTCTCACTACATTTACTAATGGTTATGGGTTCCAAATCAAACCCTACTCTATAGGCCACCACTTTTTGGTTATTCTTTCCCTAAATCCAAATAGAGGGCCTAACATAAAAGACACATCCACTCCCTTGACTTGTTACACAATATCAAATCCTGGATATTCGAAACAATAAACTGTATTTCAGAAAGGTTCATATTTTAATTCCCCCACAACTCTTTCTCTCTATATTCCATGTGAGACAAGCAGGAACTGGCAAATGAAGGCATAATGCATGTCTCTAAGGTACAGAAAATACCTTTAATAACAATGATCTACTTCTAAAATACTTGGTTCTGCATGCTCATAGAGGTTACAAATGTCATGAAGCATACAACACAGGCCATGGGACACTTTTGATGTGTTGCATCAGCATTAAAGAAACATTATTAAAGATGATCAACTAGTATTTGTACTGAATAAACGTAAAACTATTTGTGTCCCATGAAAGATATTCTTTCTTTTATCTCCACTGTCACCCTTTAGAAGACACCTGAAAGTAGCATGAGAGATTATGTACAAACAGAACACTTTATTACAATTTTTATTCACAACAGAAAAGGATAGCATACACGACAGGCAATGCCTGGATTTTTGAAAGTTCAGAATTAAAAGAAAAGCATGACTGGCAACTTAGCACCCTGACACTCAGAAATGCCCCTTACAGACCTACTGTAGCATGAATAAGCAAATTTGCCTATTCTCCAAGAGCTGAGATAAACAACAGCATGCTAAAAACATCTGCATTCTAAATTAAGGCCTGTGATTAGGTAAGCACAAATGCAGGCAGAAACCGAGGCATGGTTTGCATTCAGTTAAAACAGCAAATATAGAACATACAATTATCTTCCTATGTCTTCCAAGCAAACACTTCTGCTGGTCTTCCCCAGACAATGGGCTCACATACTGTGATAGACAGCAAAGGTTGGCAAGGAGCAGACAGGGGAGACAGGCAACCAGCTTTTAGGGGAGATAGATAGAAAACACCCAGTTTGTTCCAAACGCCTTTCAGCAGACTTCAGTGGTCGTGTTCGAAAAACGCTTAGTCAGGAAACTAACCCTGTTAGTTAAGGAACGCTTAAAACGTTTCTCTAAGTTAGTAAAAACAGAAGTAAACTACATTCTTAGACGACAATGGAAGCAGTTTCCCTGCCAGGTGCCGGCACACCTGCAGTGTCCTTTCAGGCACACTCTGCTAAAAACAAACCGCCAAAAAGGAAGACAGAACACATCCGCGATGTCGCTATTAATTTTTGGGGGGACGCGGTTTGCAGCTGGCTCACAAAGGGCTTCACAGCGACCGAAACGCCCCCAGGGCCAGGTGCTGCCA